>JAKRZM010001084.1:337413-413725 GCA_036379175.1 Heliconius cydno galanthus | reverse complement strand
ATTAAATAGATTTCATTTGTCAGGTATAACAGGACACGTCCGCATCGACTCCGTTGGAGACAGAGATGCCGATTACGCAATTTTGGACCTCGATCCTGTTACTGGTAAATTTGAAGTGAGTTCAAATATATTTACCAAAAAAAAGTTTAAGTTTGTTTAAGTCACTAACAATTGCATTTAAAGCAAATTTAAGATTTATATAATTTTCTCACGGATGGCATTGTTTGAACTGGACCAAATTAAAAAAGGGGCCACATAGGAACATACCTTTCAAATAAAAAAAATGAATCAAAATCGGTGCACTCAGACGAAAATTCTGAGGTATTAAACATAATAAATACAGTCGAATGGAGAACCTCCTTTTACAGAAATCGGTTAATAATAACTAATAGTTTTAAATGTATTTTTTATAATAATTTATATTTAAAAATAAATATAAATATAATAAAAGTATATTCTACATGGATTAATAGTTTTATGATAATCAAATGTAACAATAATTATAATGGGTGCTGACCCAAATACATATAATTTCAGTAAATGTCATTACACTTGCATAAATTCATATAAATGTCCTGATTTTAATATTGAATGTAAAATAATAACATTATAATTTTATTTGAAGCAATTATGACAACTTAAGCATAATAATATATTAATATTACATATTGTATTGTCCTGATTTTGTTTGAAGATGAGTGGCGAAACTCAACGCCGCGCTTTGCCTTTTTACCAGAGCGAACAAATGTATTAATAAATATTCCCCCAAATGTGGATCGAACCCACAACCGACGCGTTTACCATCACACGCCGCTTTGCCATGACAGGCTAAAATTAATCTTATCGTTTATTATAAAAAAAATAGGTAGTGGCTTTCTATCACGGCTTAAACAGCAGCTACAAGCCAGTACCCGGCAAGGCCATCCACTGGCCCGGCGGCCGGCGCGGCCCGCCGCCCGACAAACCGCGCTGCGGCTTCCTCGGTACCGATCCTATGTGCCAAGGAGGTGAGGTTCATGTAAATCTTTTATAATTTTTTATTTCACTAATTTATTCAAATTTTAGCCAAAACACTAAATTTTGAGGGTTGGGTGGTTTTTCTTCATGTACGTCAAAATTCATGAGGATCAAAATTATACGGATATAATTTATTTAACTATTACTAAAGAAACTATACTCTAAACTTGTTTAATATTAGCTAAAAAGTATCGTAAATAAAATTTGAAGTCAACCTTGTATCATTTATACGAATGACATTACATTACGAGTAAATTGTTTTGCGAATTGTGACTGGACTACGACTATATATAATATATTAAATGCTAGAGAAGAAACCTTTAGTTTTCAGTCTTAAAATAAACCTTAATTTCACCTTTTTATTAGGAAAGAATCTAATAAACATCTACAGAAAATTGGTAGATTTTAGAGTTCAAAATATTTTTCATAATAACATTGTATTTTTCGTAGACACGTTAATACTGTTTGTTCTGTGAGATATAAAATAAGAGATATAGAGTGTTTTAGACACAAATTGTAAATTATGATCCATTTTCACGCTGCTCAGAGGCCCAGGCAGTGTTGATATATTGCTTTATTGGGCTGGCGGTATTCTTGACAATCGCCTTTACCGCGGGTTGCGTGGCTTACAAGTAAGTATACAAAATATTTAACAAATACATTTTAGGCATCTTGTAGAATTTTTTGAAGGCAATCTTAGATAATAATTATAATGAAAATGGTGCAAGTCCTAATGTTATTAAAATAAATATTATATAATTGAAAAAAGTTAATATAAAAAATTGCAATCTATTTCGAAAAAGAAAACAAACAAACAGTAGAATCACCGGTACCCAGAGAAAAATATAAAATTATATACGAAAACGGAACATCTGTAAAGTAAAGTAGTCCTTGTATATTTTGATATTTACAAGCAAATATATGTATGTAGACAGGATATGGAAGCTTTTGAGAGGTTGTTATTTGATCTTATAGTTACTAAGTAGAATACATATTAGTAGGCTCTATAGAAATTTTCTTTGTAACTTTATAAGCAGGAGGCAAAATTATCTTTATGATGCCTTAATGAAATTTGATCGTTTTCCCGGATTATTATTTTGATATACGATCGTAAAGTATTTTGTAATATACAAATATTAATGTAATATTTGTGTTGTTTAACCGAACAAATTTAACCGAAATTTAATAATAATTTAATTATATCTAATCTAAAAATAATCTATTATACAAATTAAGTTTATTATATTGTTAGACAGGTGCGTATAGATGCAGAGTTGAACAACACGGCGTGGCGCGTTCGCCCCGAAGAGGTATTGGTGGAGGTTGGCACTGGTCTCGGCTCCAGTCCTGCCTTGCACAGCATCAATGAAGTGCTTAAGGTATGTAATTATCATCATTTATTTCATATACTATATAGCTTTCTAATACCATACTATGTGTTTATATTTACATACAATAATCAAGATCATGAATATGATCAATGATCAAAAAATTCTTAGCACTAGGTTCCCTCTGCCTACCCTGCTGTGTGCGGGATACAGCGTGAAGCTGATTTATTTATTATATTTTATAAATATAGACAACCTAATGTAAAGCTTAAAGTTAAAGTTTTTGCTTATAATTTTCCTATGTTCCTAGATAATAGCTATATACTTTACATGTACCTCTAAGGATAAAAAACAAAGTCTTTCAATTCAATTACTAGTACTTAGTTATTAGAATTAAATGCTAGTTATGGCACAAGCGTGCTATAGGCGATAGGTTGTGGATTCAATCCCCACTCGAAGAAATGGAATATTTGATATTTCCATTTCCTCTAAGAATTGCCTCGAGAATTCGGCTCACTAATTGTCCTAACTGAATACAATCTTATTAATTAAACTTATCATATTAGGTACATAGTATTCGTAAATTAGTACTGTTTTTTTCAAAGAAATGGAGAAGATGATAATTAAATCAATGAGCACTCATTTCACACAATACGCTTCATTAAGTTTTATATTTCAGTATGTCGCCAAATACCTACGGTACATTGCTAATTACGTCACGTCGTCACGTAATTATTGAATTCATTAAATGCTTCCAATTCGTTTGTTTTTATTGTTTATTCAGTATTAATTCAAATCAAATAAAGTGAAAGGCTTCAGTAAATACAAAAGGTCTCTGTGAATTATTATAAAAATAATCTTTTATAATTAGTTTAAGGTCAATCGTGTTATTGTTAATAATTGTTTGATTTTAATATACCTTGTTTTGTTAAAGAACTGTATGAAAATTATAAGGTAATTAAATTTTAAATTTTATTGTAATATGTCTCTAAAAAGATTTCTAACAAAATGTTCTACAGGCTATCTAGTCTAGTTCTATCATTACAGGGAATAAGAACGTAACGAGAAAAAATGCTATAATTAACTAAATCTATAATGTTATTAAGGTTACATTCGAAGTACCTATACGAAATTATAAATCTTACAACTAAGTAAATAATTGCATTTTGAGACTTATGTAGGTCTATATTATATTGAAAATATTTAATCTCGTTTTTCAATTAATTGAGAAAAGCAAGGAAATTAAACAATTGGGATCTATTTTATGTAAGCAAATAATATAAAATATATGACTTTTATTTTCTTTTAGTTATCTTTAGGCTGGAGTACACGCAGTTCAAACTCCGCTGGAATAAGCCCATCTGTTACACTCTCCTCTTTTACGGTTGGCCTATATAAGGGCAATCGTGTAGCAGTGAAGAAGATACATAGGAAAAAATTAGATTTAAATAAAAAATTGCTTTGGGAGATAAAACAAGTAAGTCAAGTTTTTAAAAAAAATATTTAGTTAATCTATTGATATCGTTATAACAGTAATTTTGTTTTATATATAAATTTTATTTAAATTTAAAAAATTGTACTAGGCTCGCAACGTATCTCACGAAAATACAGCACGTTTTATTGGCGCGTGTGTCGATTGCCCATTAGTTTTCATTCTGACGGAGTACTGCCCGAAGGGATCTCTGAAGGACGTCCTAGCTAATGAGGAACTGCAATTAGATTGGAATTTTAGAACTTCTCTGGTGCATGATATCGTGCAGGTACGTGGTCTGTATTGTATTTTAATATAATTTAATTTTTTTATTTCATTTTGACTTAAGGTTGAACTAAGCATAATTATGTTTATCTTTAAAAACAACTAAATTATTTATGTACCTTAAATAGCACATAAAGTCATAATACTGCACCACCAAATAGCAAGAATTACGGAAAAAAGCAAATTTTGTCTATAGTTACATAAATTATATTAATTAATTAAATAAAAAACAATAATATACGCATCTATTATATAGACCGTTGAGTTATGCCACTCAACTCGCAATACGTCCAAAATTCGGCGAAAAGTAGAACGGAACGGTTTAACACTACGTTTCCAGGTTCCCTCTGTCTACCCAGCTGTACGAGATAGAGCGTGAAGCTGGCAGCGTTATTGATTCCCGATTTCAAGATCAAAAGTTACAAAGTCAACGAGAACCTGTCATAGGTCTCAAGTGTTTCTAACAACAGTTTATACCCTACTAGATCCGCACTTGTCAGCAGAGTTAACAATGAGCTTAGATTTTACGACTTTGACCTATAATACTGAGCTCCTATAATAGCTTACTTGTTGATTTATCTTGCACAGTTATTTTATAACGTAATAGTGTTACAATGGCATTATATTTATATACTTTATGTACTTTTATTTTATATTAAAAACGAAATTATTATTTTATTTTTAACTCCACACTGAATCCCTCATAGAGCAGGGTAAACAGAGACATCACCGTTACCCACTTTCGGCAGAATTCTGGAAGTATTACGTGTTAAGTGGAGGAACTCAACGCCATGATTTGCCTCGTCACTAAAGCGAAGAAATTAAAATATTAAATATTTAACTTATCCTAATCGATTCCATAACCGTCGCGTTTACAATTATACCATTTAATAATGCAATTTACAGAGTACTTTGTTACACACAGACATTTTATTATACATTTTAATATTTTTAAATTGATATTAAAAAAATAAATATTTGTATAGATATATAGTTAGTGTGGCACAGCACTATAGAAGGTATCTGAAATTATTTAGATTTCGTGTATCCGTCGCCTTTGCAGCAATTCCTGTATTCCATTCAATCTAACATTCATACCCGAACTAGGTTCAAATTAATTTGAACTAGCTGATTTCATTCTAACATGGATCTAAGAAGACTTTTAATTATTTTGCTTTGTTACCTTTTAAATTAATGCGTGTTACATCCTCTTATATTATTTATGTTCTGTATAGCTACATATTGTTGACGTTGAAAAGGGTTAAAGGTATAATTATTCTATTTCAAAGTTTTACTTTGATTAAGCACGTCTCGTGTTAATTTAGGGTCAATTATTAGATCCATTAGGTAATTTGGTGCATGTTTATATAATGGGTAGTCGAACTCAGTACTTATCCGTTTCACCCTTATGTATGCGCAGCGATTTTCAGTGGTTCAGCAAATATTTGGGAATTTGTGATTCTTAGAAAAAACTCACTTCATAAGTAAAAGGGTTATATCAATATAAAATATGCTGTGAGACTTATTGCTACAATACATTTATTGAATTGTCTTATAAATTATAATATTAATGAATCACCAAATATAATTCAGATTAATAAATTAATGGCAGTAATATTTGTTTATTGTAATACAGGGAATGTGCTACCTCCATAGCGGACTGGGGGCTCACGGCAAGCTGCGTTCGTCCAACTGCTTGATCGATGGACGCTTCGTGTTGAAGATCTCGGACTATGGCCTCAACACGCTCTGCACGCCCACCGACTTGATTAAAGACGACGCCTACTACTACAGTAATTATCTAAAACGTTTTTGTTTCCAAGTGTTTTAGATTTCGTTTCAGAAGTCATTACTTTAAATGCCTCAGTCATGCCACGATAGTTTCTTGGGCTTTAAGTATTTTTTTTTCATTTGTATATAACTGGTGTATACAGGTTTTTTGTTTTATTAGTATTTTAAAATTTGACAAGGTGTGAGTTCGATTCCTACTCGAGGAAATGATATGTTTAATATTTTCCTTTTTTCCTTGTGGTGTCGAGGCAAAGCGCGGCGTTAAGTTCCGTCTCTCGTGACGCAATGTCTCCGGAATTCAGCGGAAAGTAAATGTCTTCTTAACACTAGGTTCCCAAATTTACTCTGCCTACGCTGCTATGTACAGTATACAACGTGAAGCTGAAAAAAAGGAATAAAAAAAGTACATTGAAATTATTAATTTGAATTTCTTAATGCGGTAAAACCTTGTGAGAGTAAAATTTGTAGAAAATTACAAGACGTGTTCGTTCAAGTTGCGAAAAGTAGATTGAATCTGTCCTCAAATAGAATGTCATGTCGTAGCGGCGTAGCACTCGTAGCAGTGGCCGGGACATTGCAATGTTGGCACTTTCGTTAAAGTTAGAGAAGTGATCGTTATATTAGTATTTTTATTTATATTTTTGTACAAGAATAATGTTACGGGATAATATGTTAAATGAAAATATGTATATGTACTAACTCCGTACAAATATTTTTACCTCCTTTTCTTTCCTTTCCTTTTTAACTCCTGTATATTCGCAAAGTTAACATGTAAAATATATTTTCTTAAATTAGTAACAGGAATAANCAATAGAATGTCATGTCGTAGCGGCGTAGCACTCGTAGCACTCGTAGCAGTTGCCGTGACATTGCAATGTTGGCACTTTCGTTAAAGTTAGAGAAGTGATCGTTATATTAGTATTTTTATTTATATTTTTGTACAAGAATAATGTTAAGGGATAATATGTTAAATGAAAATATGTTAAATGAAAACATGTATATGTACTAACTCCGTACAAATATTCTTACCGTGATAACTCCTGTATATTCGCAAAGTTAACATGTAAAATATATTTTCTTAAATTAGTACAGGAATAAAAAAATATCACAAGATAAATAAAATATAATTGAAAAAGTCAAAAATGTGATTTTCATCACCACTGCTCTTGCTATAAAATTCGTAGCATCGTAGCATCTGTGTAGCTGTATATATATGGCGTAGAGCTATCGTAGATATCGATAGCTTCAAAAATTTAAACGTGTTCAGAGTAAAAAATATATTGATGTATTAAATTTTATTTATCTTCTTGTTAATTTAATAATTTATAGTACACCCACTATTATATAAAAAGTATAAAAAAGCTATACATGAAGTACATTAATATATATCGAATAAACATTAAAAAGTTGTGAAAACCTCTCAGTTGAGTATAAATTATAAACCTATGTATATAATTTTTAGAGTTACTATGGACAGCGCCAGAACTCGTAGCGGGCAGCGTGTACCCGGGAGTCGTCGCCTCTCCTAAAGGAGACGTTTACAGTTTCGGTATTATCCTTGAAGAAATTGTGCTGCGCGCTGGACCATTTCATCATTATTCTGCTACTATGTCTAATAAAGGTGAAAATTATGTTAAATAAAATTATAATAATGCTTAAATCTATATATATATAAAATCGAAAGGTCACTCACTCATCACGAAATCTCAGAAACTACATATGCTAGGAGTCTCAAATTTTGCATAGGAGTAACTTATAGGACGTAGGTGCTCGCTAAGACGGGAATTTGCAATATTCGATTTCTAAGGGGTTGTTTTTGGGGTCGAAAGTTTGTATGAAACTTCGTTACTACAAATGCTAGGAGTCTCAAATTTACATAGACGTCACTAGTAGTCATGGAGACAGAAATTAACAATAACATAGTTCACGCGGGTGTAACCGCGAGCGGGCCGCTAGTATTATATATGCGTAATGTTTGTATTTACTGTTTGAGTAACTTTATACCTCTTTTTAAATGCTTATGCCTAGGGTCTTGCCCAATTAGCATGTACTACGCTATAATTTACTTTTTTACTGAATTTAATTTGATGGAAAATTGTTTAGAAATAGTATCACGAGTGTGTGCCCACGAGACTCCACCATTCCGCCCAGTAGTGGGACTGGGTGAGGTGGGTTCAGCAGGAGGGGCTGCAGCGGAGTTACTAGAGCTGGCTGCGCGATGCTGGCTGGATACACCAGATGATCGCCCCTCATTTGATACTATTAACGCTAATTACATCAAGTTAGTTTGTTTTTTAATAATTTATGGAAAATATTACGTATTTTTGCCAACTTTATCTTTATTCATTTGTTTAATTATCATGTTATCCTTTAATTTCACTTTAATAGCATTATATGTATATTTAACTAATATTTTTTTACTAATCAAAAAAATATCATATCTCATCAGCTGACATTTTAACCAATAAAAACATAATATATGATTTTTAGGAGTACTAATATCAATTTCGAGATACAAATCAGTTATTAAATGCAATTTCAATAAGTTTTCATTGTTATCAGGGGATACTGTGACAATTTGATGGACGATCTTTTACGTCGTATGGAACAGTACGCTAACAATCTCGAGTCACTCGTAGAGGAGAAGACGGAACAGCTCTCTTTGGAAAAGAAACGATCTGAGGAACTGCTGTACCAAGTGCTTCCGCGGTCAGTTATGAACAAGTTGTAAAATATATTTTAAAAATAAATAAAATTTTACAGTAAGGATCTACAAATACGTAATATTTATAATTAATATAAACATTTATGTATAGACCTGTTGCACAACAACTGATGGCGGGTGAAGTAGTCCAGCCGGAGAGTTTCGAATGTGTCACCGTCTACTTTAGTGACATCGTCGGCTTCACGGAGCTCTGCGCCGCGTCCACGCCCATGCAGGTCGTTGACCTCCTCAACGACTTATACAGCACGTTTGATAGAATCATCGGTTATTATGACGTGTATAAAGTAAGAAATTACAGTATATTTTTTTCTAAAATGAATAAATAGTAATTACGCCTGAGGTTAAACAAATTAATTAAACAGGTAGAAACAATCGGGGACGCGTACATGGTGGTTTCAGGGTTACCTGAGCGCAATGGAGATTTACACGCGCGAGAAATATGTTTAATGGCGCTAGCCATCGTGGAGGCGGTGAGAAGCTTTGTTGTGAGACATCGTCCCGCTCATAGACTTGAGGTAAAGTATACAATATAAGTATACAACAAGACAAATATTGTATGTTTTTATTTTTATATTTTAAAAATGTATATAAAATATATATATTTTTTTAACAAGTTTTTTGGGTTTCACGATTACTTCATAAATTAAATGGAATTGTTTCAAAACAATTTTGTCACATATACGTGGAATAGATCTTCCATTTTTATGTGAAGGCCTATTTATGACTATAAACTATTTCGGAACATCGAGTGTAAAATAAATACAATACTTTATTTGGTGGATTTTGACTATATTTAAAGACATTTGTGTTAGGTGCGTGTGGGCGTCCACTCGGGTCCGGTGTGCGCGGGCGTGGTGGGTGTCAAAATGCCGCACTACTGTCTTTTCGGTGATACTGTGAACACTGCTAGCAGGATGGAGTCTACTGGACAACGTGAGTACAAAATATGCTGTTACTACGTTTGTTCTTGTTTGTTCATATTTTTAGGGTTCCATACCTTTTAAGGAACACGCAATCCTTATAAGATCACTCTGTTAGCCGTCCGTCCGTCTGCCTATCTGTCAATAGCCTTTATCTCAGGAACGCTTGGATATATCAAGTTGAAATTCAAACCATAAACACTTGATTTCCTGAAAAAAATATATTATTAAATATCTAAAAAAGATATTGTCCTTTATATCGCGAAAAACACGTATCTCGACACTACGAGTATAAAGGGAATCAAAATTAATAGGGTACTTCCGATTGACCTAGAATTATGGCAGTTAGCATTTACAGGTAATACTAGTTCAGGAAAAAATCTGAACTAAAACAGCTCGAGACCTCCAATTTTTGTACGGAACCCTCGGTGGGCGAGCTAACTTTTCATTACCTAACACATTAGCAATTAAGTTTTTAAGTGCGATGATGTCCTTGTTTTTGTTAAATATTATTGGAATATCACTATTCCATTATTTCCAAAAACAAAGAAATAATTTCATTTCTAGCATTGAGGATTCATCTAAGTGAAAACACAAGGATATTACTCCAACAATGGGGCACATTCGTGGTGGAGAGGCGAGGGGAGGTGGAGCTAAAAGGACGCGGTCGAATGCTTACACATTGGTTATTGCATTGTTCTGAACCAGAAGCGAGGCTGGTCTCGCAAGGACCCCAGCCTCCTCCACAATACCCGATTTTGTTCCCAGCTTTGCCCCAACCTCCTTTGTTGCATACACCGTATTTGGTTGTAGATCCACCAACATTAGCTGCTTAAATTAGAAAATTAATATGTATTTTATAACTTTTGTAACAGACGTTTGTACTCAAATGAAATTATTAATTTAATTAAATAGAAAACTTGTTATATATTAAATAAGGTATGTATTAAATCAAATAAAAAATCCACTTAATATTATAAAGTAGACAAAAATATACGAGGCATTAACTCTCTTTAGCCTTAGGGGAAATTCACTAGAACCCACATGTCACTGTAGACCTCAGACTCTTTTTTACCCCTAGGTCCTTTTTTGTTATAAATTAGTTTTTATCAATAAAATAAAGTATTTAAAAAGTACAAAAATATTATCGATTGTCGATTAAACCAAAAATTTATACTTTAGATAATTTTTTTACCTTTTTTTATTATAGATATTTTTTTCCTTGCATTATTTATTTTGTTATTCCTAATTCTAAGAAAAAAGTGCTCAAAACAGTAAACACCTATAATTTTTATGTTTTGGAAATATAAAACGATAACAAATGATCGGTATCTCTTACAGAAAACCTTCAAAGCCTCGCCGGATAACCAAAAAGTTTATTTAGATATTCAAATAATTTCACTTAAAACACGTGTATATGCTAACCTTAATCAACGTTATTTCAATGTAAAAGCATTAATTAAAAGCTAACAACACAGCTCGTTCGTTGAAATAAGAGGGCTAGTTAAATGTATAGACAAAATTTACGTTTTTTATTCTGTAGAATGAATACACACGAAGGCTATCAATTAGTTTCTTAGAAAAAAACGAATGTGAACCGCACATTTATATAGACAACACAAGGCAAATTAAAAAGTCGTGTTGATTTGACCTTGTATAATTTATGATAGAAAAATATATTTTTATTTGTTCTTTAAAAGTTGCGTTCTATCTGTAAGTATATAAGTAATTAATGCTTGTTTTTTAACTTGGTGAAGTTTAAATATAGAGAATATTTAAACATTTTTGTCGCTTCTTAGTTCTCTATGTTTTTCAATTGTGTGGAAAAATATATATCAACCAGTACTACCCAATAAAGTTACAAAAGAGTTTACATTATACTACGTTTTCTGAGGTTATTATGTTTTCTTAGGGTGTTAAATATTATAAAGCACATATTTTTTTGGTTATATAATCTATGGGAGGTGTTTTTTTTAATGAAATATTAAAAAAACGTGAAAGCTTAAATATATTGAAAGCAGTTTACGCTTATTTTGTTGCCATGAACTGTGAAACACAATTTTGTAAACTATTTTCGCTTTATTAAAATGAAAGGCAATATACAATAAACGGGGCTTATTATACCAGAAAAAGTTTAAAAAACTAGTTTAAAAAATGAGTATATGTATATTTGCTTTAGAATAAGACTTTTTAAAACTGATACACGAGTACTAATTGCAGTAGATAATGAATAAATATAATACATAATCTTCTAAAGGACTTCGTTTAGTTTCAGTGTTATAATATTAAAAAAAAAAAAGTGTGGATAGATATACATGTTTATATTATTTTAATAAAAAGAAAAGGAAGAAAATATATTATGATATTAAAATATTGTTGTAGTAAACGAATTGTAGATGTAGACAAATATTTTATATTTTTATATGTGTTTCACGATATTATCACTATTAAAAAAATATTCGTAATATTCTATATAGAAAATTTTAAAAAATGTAAAAGGGAAGTGACTGTGACGTAATTGTGGGGTCAATTTCTAATTGGATAATTATTTTAGCTTTACCATGTATCCAGCGTACCTAAAGGAACCTAATCTAGTAAATTTTCGATACCATAACTGTTTCTTTTACAGTCAGTGTCGACAACATTTTATCGGTCTAAAATCAAATATTTATGACGATCCTGCCTAAAAAAGTTATTAATTAGATTTCAATGAAAATATGAAAGAAGTGTTAAATAAGTTAAGTTTGTTATTTGTTTACCTTAGTTAATGTATCTTGTGAAACTTTAGTAGTTTGTGTTGAAATTAGTATCTACAAATTGTATATAAATTACCCATAGTTATTATTTTTAAAGCTTTCTTTTTGTTAAATAAAAAGAAAAAGAAATTATAAATATCACGCGAAGCATTAATTAAGTGTTTTTAGTAAATTAATTACCTTTATTTATATATTAAGCGCTTTACCGAGCTTTACCTTTCTGGAGCCACCGCATGACTTGAACCCTTGCCCCACCCTCGGATGTGTTTTTTTTAATATTTTTATATGTATTTTTTATAACAATCATTAATGTAAAATTTACTCTATTGTATAATAAAAGTATAATATATAGTATATACACATTATTCGTGCCATAATTTTTATTTATGTCAATTACTAATCTCTTTTTCTAGTCAAAAGTATAAAGGTGTTAATAAAATCAATATTGTGACCAAATGTTTTTTTATTTAAAAAATATACATCTTACACAAAATATCTAAAATTTTCTATAATTTTCTAATTCTATCTATATATTATAACTAGTGGACCCGGACGCGGCTACGCTCGCTTGATTTATACGAATATTTATTAAATATATTTATGAAATTATTTTCAGTTTTCAATAGTGAGACGCGTTAAGCAAGCTCATTTTGGGTGACGTTTTCTAACAACAAACTTTGCAAATCGTTGCTTAGCAACGGCGGTTGTTATTACCATGGCGGAATAAATTGCATGTCAATTTAATAAGTTTTTTAATATATATGGGTATTAGGGTATATATCGAAAATATTACAAATATGAGAAAAAAAAGTATCCTATGTTCATCCCGAGATCCTCAAGTATCTCTATATGAGTATTTTATCAGTATTAAATAAGCGGTTTGGCCCTGATTGCGTAAAGACAGACAGACAGACAGACAGAGTTACTTTCGAATTTATAATATAGGTATGGATTAGATATTTTTAAAGCTGCTTTCTACAAATTAAATAAAGTATATTTAAAGCAGTTACTATTTTCAAATATGTCACCAAAATAAATCACCAATTAAAGTCACAACAACTTTTATAGTAAGAAAAATATGAGTAAATATAATTGTGAAAATTGTTTCAGGTGATGAAATCTCTACGAATATCGTTAGGAAATTGGAATGTCAATAATAAAATCGCCATTGAAAAATTAAAAAATTGATAGACTTACGTATGTTTAATCAATTTATTATTATTTGTATTCTAAAGCATTTGTACTTGAAAATGCTGGTAAGATTTTATGTTTTAAGCTTAGTTTTTTTGTCCGTAAATGGAAGTAAGGAAAATGAAGTGACTACAAATTATAATTATGATGTAAGTGATGAAATTGTTGACGAAAGTCGATTAATTAGGCCGCTTATATTCAAATCAACAACAACTCCAGTTCCACCCATGTCTGGACCACTATATAATTTTATTGTGAACTTATTTACAATTATATTAGACCATCGTTTTGCTACATCAAGACTTCATATTTACGTGGGTGTCTTGAGCAAAACTCTTAAAGGCTTAGGTACTGGATACCTAATGAAAATAATGATGAAACGACTAGCCAAATTGTTACATAAAATATCTCATAAATCTCCTAGTATAGAATATATAAAATTAAAAATGACAAATTTGAAAACATTGCTTACTGAAGTTAGGCCTAAGAAAATGGATTTATTCAAAGAGCTAAATTCTATATACACTGTAGCACAAGATGTTAAGATGGATACATATTTATATCGATTAAAAAAATACGGCCACCATGAAAGACAACACATCGGTAAACTGACTAGAGATATATTTGAGAAACTCATATTTTATACTTTGAAGAGTCAAAATGATGATAGAAAAAATTCTATTCAATTAAAATTTGCGCTTGCTGCACTGGAATATTATGAGAAACCTGTCATTATATAGATATATGAAATTTCATTTGTAATAAAATTGTAGAAGAACATAATGTAAATATTAAATGAGATTTTTAACCGTGAAATGAGATGAAATAAAAACGTAGGGTTATAAGAAAATAGTAGTAATTTTATTTATCACACGTGACATGAGCTACTGTATGACGTAAAATATGTTAAAAGGTTTTACGTGTACGAGTTTAGTTTTATTAATAATTCCTATGAAGCTAAGTTCAAATTCAAAATATTCTTTATTCAAATAGACTATTATAAGCACTTTTGAATCGTCGAATGAACATATAAACAAAAAGCTATCACCGGTTCGGAAGGCAGTTCTTCTGAAAAGAGCCGGCAAGAAACTCAACAGTTGCTCTTTTCAATGTCAATGGCATAATTCAATTATTACATTAGCTGGCAGCTATTGTCGGACAAGCAGAATATTATAATATACAACTTGTGAAGCAACTGTAATCTTTAAAACATCACGCAGAGAATCTCGAGCTCTTAGGTTATAAATATGTTTTATAATCTACAAATTTTATTTATATAATTGTATTTCTGTTCTATACCTACGTATATAATTTCTTAATTACTATGTCTAAATTGAAGAAAGTATATTATTAAAGCGAAAGTTACTATTTTGAAATATGTTTTAAAAAATTACTACTTTTCTTAACTATGGACGATTGTTTCATTTTAAATAGTATTATTTCAACAATAAACACAATAATTGATATAAGATAGCCTACAGCTAGGCACAAAATGCTGCTTACAACTTGTTCAATTTCGAGTGCACTAGGATCAGTTGATTTTAATACAGACGCAGTACTAGACATTTTCATTGTATCCTTTTCTAATAAACCAGTTTCTAAGAAACGTATAAGCCAAACAGACAAAGATCTCTTGAAAGCAGAGTTCTTAGGCATCCATATTACTAAAGGAACTGTCATAATAGAATCAGGAAGAATATGACCACATTCATTCTCATTTATCCCTTGCGCTATACAGTAAGCCCAAACATATTCGAGGGATATAGCAAATATAAATGTTTTCTTGCCTTCTAACACTTCTTGGAAAACTCTTTCGAATTCTTCTTCTTGTAATATTTCATATCCGTCACGGATAAACGGATCATGTTCAAAATGTGGCAATACGCCCGCTCTACCCCCAAATGAATATCCATTATCAACTGCTTGTTGTAAATCAACAAATCTGACTACCGCAACATCGGATTTTAGCGCTCCAATAAGAACACTCTGATACGCGCTTCGAACTACGAATGTGAACCATATCCAAAGACTTAAAATGTATAAATCTCTAAAACGTCTCGGTTTTACCCTAATGGATTGACCCATCATCACAGCCCATATTCGTATGACAACGCCATCTAATTTATTTGAATTTTTAAAATATTGCGAACAGAACTGTTTTACTCGTCCGATTTTCATAATGAACGGAATAGATTTAACAATAATTACAACCAGTAAAATGGCTAACCACAAGTATCCATTTAAAGGCGACAGCAATCGCCACCATATTGGGCCGGGAGGTAAAGGAGGACCGAACCAAGCTATACTTATTCTGAAGTATGGTATAGAATAGTCTAAAATACCAACTCTGTCCATGCCTGGAGATATACTGCACGTAGAAATGTTTGCCGATCCAGTTAATATGTCGTCCAGCGTCTCTGACCAATTTTTAGCACCATCCGAATCAATGCTTAAATAATCTCTACTTGAAATTATTGGTGTAAAATTCATCACATCTCTGAGATACCTGATGATTGCCCTTTTAATTATTTCCAGAGGAATTTTCTGTTCTGTAGCAGGATGATATACTTTGTTGGTTGATATATAAAGAGGACATCCTTTCATGTCACTCATTTTATCTGGAAATAAATCTTTTTCAAGAACAGCTCCGTCATCCCAGAAACCAATGAGTGTAGGTTCTATATTTTGACAATCCAAATGATTTTTATACGGATAATATGTGTAAAGAACAATTTTATTATTTTTGTTCATAATAACAATTACAACATTAGTCGCATAATAATCCCATAAAATACTATTAATACGCTGAAGTCTGTGTGGAGTAGCGAGGACAACGATCAAGAAATGGGCTCCGCTATGCAGCAGCGTCTTTCCTTTCAAATCGGGCTTCAATTTTCCAAGAGTTCTTATTAGAGAGTAATATGATTCAATTATAATGACTACTTGTTTCGGCGGCCCTCCAATTGTATGATCTAAGATAATAAGGCCTCGATATGACTGAATGAACTTGGTGACTAGAACTTCATCAACTTCTTTAGAAACGACTACAGTTGGTGTTCTGAATTTAAAATAACTATTAGCGATATCAGTGGCACTATCAATAACACGCTCGCTTCGCGGATTAAGTTCATTTTTTATTTTTAAATTTGCAGTCGCAGAAGTTATGAAAAAAGAAAGGACAAAAACTACGAAAACAGCCATGTTTATCTATGAAAGTTTTGATTCAGAATGTATTTCAATTTTAAAATGTTCTATTTTGAAGGTTACATAAATTTCTTTCCATTTGTGAACGTAATTAATCTTGTATTGTTCTGTTAAATGCTGCCATTACAATACCGTCATTTGGTGTAACAGAAATAGTTGCATATTGACTGCATTAATTAGAATGCACTAACTACTGTCAAAGACTGTAGTTAGTGCATTCTAAAGTTGCAGCGGCACAAAGGTGTGACTGTAACGCGACGAGGTGTGGGTTCGATTCCCACTCGAGCAAGTGAAATATTTATTTACGTTTATATTTCCATTTCTTCGCTCTGGTGTCGAGGCAAAGCGCGGTTTTAAGTTCTGCCACTCAACACGCAATGCCTCGAGAATTCAGCACAAAGGGGAACTTAGTGTCTCAACACTAGGTTCCCTCTGCCTATCCTGCTGTATGCGGGATACAGCGTGAAACTGATTTGAATAATGTTATAAGATCATTTTATAACATTATTTTGTAATATAGAAGAAGTGTCTTTTTTCATCAGTCTACATCTTTGCAAAGATATGAAGGAGTCGTCTCTAGCGAAAATATGAGAGGTACAATTTACATAATGTGTACTTGATCCCGTTACAGGTGTTGTAAAGTACGCATTACATATATTTTTCATTTTTACTAAACTATATGCTGTTTTCTAATATAATAGTAATGATTTCTCTGAAAGTAAATATAATCGCTTTATTGTAGCTAGTCATTTTTGTAAAAAACTTATTTCCTACTACATATATAATAATCTATAGTAAGAAGAATTTGTGTTGTTTAAATGCTTATGCTGCAACAATCTTACTACAATATCTAATTACTAAGCCTGTTTGTTTTACTTGGCACCGACTTCAAAATTATAAAATCTTTCTTTAATTATATTTGTTTAACAAAATCAAAGTACGTTTTGTTTTTTGTTAAGTAAATTTATTTCTTACTTTTTAATTTATTATAATCAAATGTTTAAATAATGAAACAAAATTGATATTCTTATTTTTTAATATGTCCCCTCCGCATGCGTCACCAAGCAACCCCCAACAAGAAAATGCGCAAACAAACTCTATCGAGCTGCAAAGTATTTATTTGTGATGTTTAAAATGTAAGTTAAAAATAAGTATTAATTAATTTTAACAATGGTTCATTATTCGAAGACAATATGGATAGCTACATTTTTACTTTGTGTTAATGGCTTAAAACTACCTGGGAGCTGTGAAGATGGTCATTATTATGAGCCGAGCTTACTGGATTGCTTGCCGTGTTCTAAAAATAAATCTTTAGTTACGTCTAAAGATGGTAAGATTTTAAATATAAATAGTATATTTCGTTATATTAAGCTAACAATTGCATCCTTTAGGCGCTGTCTTTCATGAAAAATTATATTTTTACATAAAAAAACATCTTTTGCTCTCCTATTCTTAGAATTATTAAAGATTGTGTTGTAATTTCTGAATTTCTTTAGTATTTCATTTATTTTTATTAGTAGACATTAATTACTTTACTATTTTAATAATATCTATATATTTTCTATTTTTATCTTATAAAATCAGGCTTTGGCTGTATTTGCGAGGATCACAGTATAGCAATATCAATAGATCGATGTAAGCCGTGTAATATGACTGAAGTGGTGTCATCTGATGGCACGATGTGTGTACCTCGTCGATGTCAAAGTGCATCAGGGAAGGTAGTTTGTAGGAGGTGTCCCAAGGATTACATTTCTGGTAAATCATAATAATATTTATTTATTTATGTATGTATAGTGTTTCATATAAATAAGATATATATTAGGGTACCTTATTTTGTGGTTTACCTTTAAATATATTTGTAAAATTTTCCACTTTTTTACTTTAGTATATGATATGAAGAAATACTATGCAATAAGAAAAAATATTTATTAAATATATATTTATGATTTAATAAATATATGTATATGTAATAGTGAAGATTATTAAGGCTATATTTTATACTTAAAATATATTTTTTTATGAGATACTTATTATTTTTGTTATAATTACAGTAACTCAAAATTTCGACGGTTCTCCTATGAAAGAAGTACAATGTATTAAATGCGCTAAAGGATACAAAGCATCCAACAATGTTTGCGTTAAATGTGAAGCTTGTACGTGCAGTAAATATGAAATAATTGTTAAAGACAAATGCGTACCAAAAAAATATGTTATGGTCAGACCCAAATATGCTGTGAACGAGTTACATCCAGACCAGCTCTTAGAGATAGTGAAACTGGAGTATATGTGTACTGTAAGTTTTGTAAGTTAGAGAATGAAGGTACAAGCGTGTGACAGTAAACGAGACAGGTTTCAGGACACTCAACACACAATTCCTCCAGAATTCGACAGAAAATGGGGAACGAACTGTCTTAACATTAAATGCCCAGAGAGAATCTAGTATTAAGACCTACTCTGCTGTATGCGGGTAACAGCGTGAAGCTAAAAAGATTAAAAAACTGAGCAATTATAAAGAGATCAGGCGACAAGACAATATATTGTGCCCTTCAGGAGGTCTGATGATAGAGCCCTAAGACTGTAGACAAAACCGTGACATACCTGTTAGTAAAACTGTTCAGTTGAGCTACTTAGATTGTTGTTAAAAACTCTTCTGTCTTATGCTCGTTTTACTTTTTAAAAATTAATATTAAGAATACGAAATAAATTTGAAATATAATATATGAATTGATTAACTTTTTAGCACCACGATGTTCGTGCTTGTCGTGCACTGTCGAGCATCTGTGTTCAAAATTTTTATACAACTGATCTGGCTGGTCCCTGCAGGCTTTGGTTACAGGGAAATTCAACGATATATCCAGGTAAATAATAAAAATGTACATGGAGTTAATTTTGATTTATGAAAATAATGAATATTAATATAAAATAATAAAACTATTTAATTTTCCTTTAACATTCAGGACTTCCCTTACTGGTTATTGATGAAACCAAGGTGACGAAACATGATTTGTTATTAGATTTAAGTCGGGTAAGTATCTATTATTATCTATTTAGCTGTTTAATATTACTATATAAATGTATTTGTGGCTTTTTCTGGAAATCCGTTTGTCACTTTTCCGTCGATTTTTTAGGCGTTGTGTGCTTATTGGGAAAACTCAACGGTCGCGCTTTGCCTTGGTACTAGAGCGAATAAATGAAAACATTAATATTTTTTTATTCTCCAGAGTGGGAATCGAACCCACAATCATCGCGTTTACAGTCACATGCTTCTGCCCAAGCTTAGGCCTCTATGTGTAGCATTTTTGTGAAGAACAATGTAAATAGTAATTTATTGAAATATTTTAAGGATACGCTTAAAATAGCTATGGCAATACATACAAGTGATGGTGGATTTGAATTTCTAGAAGACACGAGTCATAATGAACACAAATGTCTTCCGCCTGTTAATATTAAAATTGGTGATGATACTTGGTGAGTAACTGTTGGCGGTAAGGAAAGGAATTTCTTGAGAATTATTAGGATACAATTTTCCATGGGGCTTTAAAACCTTAAAACTTTAGAGTTTCCATTGTAATAATTTTTATTATGTAAATGTTTATAGTCATTAATGTTTTTTAATAAATTGTTCTAGTGGAATTGTTAGATAATTGTTTTATAATCTCTTCGTATGCTAGCGTACTCAGTTAATTAAACGTGTGCACTTTGTATGGGCGTGAAGGTGTTTGTACACGCGAGTGACCATCGTTTATAGGTCTAACAACTATAATGTACTATAATAACAAAACGACATATTGCATTTTAATTATTCTACTAATTTAAATTTGTTTCAGGCAGCGTTGTTCAAGAAATATATCTTTCGATAAAACAGGCTATGGAGATATTATGGAATTATATTTATATTCACCAAGCAATGCCAGTTTCATGCCTTTACCTGTTACTATACTTAAACCGAGCGGTCACTATGTACAGGTAATTATGTAAATTAAAACCATTATAGCACACTTGGCACTTGAACTATAGAAGAAAATAATTTTGAAATCTCTCTTGAATTTTTCTCTCTATTTAGAAAAATATTCGTATCTCTACCTCATGGTAGGTAAGTAAGCTAAGTTTTATCAACACAAAATTCTAAATATACTAGTCTAGTGATACGACTCGTAAAGGTAGCCTAGTGTTAATACACTCCGGTCCCAATTTTCCGCCGAATTCTGTAGGCATTGCGTGTTGAGTGACGGAACTTAACGTTGCACTTTGTCTCGACACTAGAGCGAAAAAATATTTCCATTCCTCGAGTTGGAATAGAACCTACAACCTGTTGCTTTACAGTCACATGCCTGTGCCTTGCGGTACGTCTGGCCTCAAAAGTAGTTTATTAACTCGAATATTTGTGAATAAAAATTAATTATAATCTATGGTAATATGAACAGTCTGCATTCATATTACAGAAATCTGCTTGGCCATCCGGTAAATTTAGAAAGTTCTTTGTGATTAACAGCTTTCTTTCCACAATAGAAAATATAACAAATACAATTTACTTACAAACTCTGCTATTTAAAGTGCGGTAAGTATCTATATTTTTATTTAAATGAGAAACAAACGTGTTACTGTAAACGTTCAGTAATATTTCATTTTATCGAGTGGGAATCGAACCCACAATTCCCACTCGGAAACTGAAATATTTAATATTTTAATTTCTTCCTTCTAGTAGTACACACAATTACATCTCTAGAATTGGTGGGAAGTAGGGAGCCGAATATCTTAACACTAGACTCCCTCTCCCTACCCTCCTATATGAGGTTGAAAAAAAAAGTTTATACTCTTAAAGGTTAAAACGAGATGCGTCCAAAATAGGATCTCTTCGATTACGGGTAGAAGTAGAAGCACAATATGCTACAAAGTCACATCTAACTAATATTATTACAACAAATATTAAAGTTGAACATGACATGCCGAGTGCTGGAGTCCTACGCAGCTTGGAAGTTAGTAAAAACCATCTTCTATTTTAGGAGCTGTAAAATATTTGTTTTGTCTATTTTATTCTTGTTACTATTGAATTTGAGAATAATCTCAATGGTAATCTACTAGTGTTTAGGGTACGGATGAAACATCTTTTACAACAGTTCATTGAATATATTGTAGAGATCACTGGTGTTGAGGCAAAACGCCGTGTTGAGTTCCGCCACTCAACACATAATGCCTTTAGAATTCGGCGGAAAGTGAGTAGCGAAATGTTTTAATACTAAGCTTCCTCCCTAAAAATATAAAGACAACATGTGGATGTGTCTACCGTGGTACATGATGTATACAGCGTAAAGTTGCAAAAAAATGTTTAAAATGTATCCAAAGTGTAAAGCAAAAACCATGTTTTATTTCATTTACATTTATTTTGTTTCTTGAAAATTTATTTATTTAAAAAAATATATAAAGAAAACATTTGAATATAATAAAAAATATTTAATAGATATGGGGAGGAGTTTTTGGTCTCTTAATGGTGTTGTATTCTCTTATACAATGGCGAGGTGTCGTGAAGAGAGGCGGGCTCTACATTGCGATATTTCCTTTAACTTTTAATTACGTTGCCGATGCCTTATATTACGTGAGTATTAATAAACATATAATATTTGTAAATAGGAAAAATATGAAAATAAAAAAAGTCTTTTGTTTCTCTCTCTCTCCATTTTATAGACGATTAGTTTTCGTTGTCGTAGAAAAACACAATACAACGCATTTAACTTTGCCGCCATTTACAATTTTCGATTGTTATTATTCTCTTCAAACTGTAAGCTATGTAAACAATCTATGTAATTATTTATTTTAAAAACTTACTGTGCAATATATTATATTGTAAATATCTATTTTCAACGACTTCTATAACTAAAAACATTGTAGGCAACAGTAATTGCAACACTCCATGCTCTCGCAGCAGAGGCGGGTACGCTCGGGCTGACTCTACCATTGTCGAAAACAGAGGAATATGCGATCGAAGTAATTATATATGTAGTTCTTGCTTTAAAGGTATGTATCAAAAAGAAAATTAATCACTTTTTATTTGTAGTACTTTCATGTTTTTGTAAATTATAGGTTTCTAATGTTTTATGGGTGACATGGAACCAATATCGTTATGATATATTTTTCCTGGACTGGACAAAATACAATCCTCCTACAACTGGTATGTTCTTTTTAATCTATTCTTATCTTATACCTAAAAAGACTAATTTATAAAAGCTGCACAAGCAGATATTTTATTTCGAAATATTTGGAAAATATCTTTATATAATAACAATATTGTTTCGTATATTTCAGATATTCTAAGTCAACGTAAAACAAATGACTGGAAATTGAGAATATTAATTAGAGAATGGATGTCAATGCAAACAATACGATTCGTATCTCCTGGATTTACTGCTATAAGCACACTTCTGATAACACACGTAAACAGCTCTTATTATTTAAAAGAATATCCTACTAACATTATAAATGTGAAAGTCTGCGAGGGTGGATGTTTGTTCCACTTTTACGCAAAAACTGCTGAACGGGTTAATATGAAACTTTACATGAGAACAGCTTATACTTTAAATTAAAACACACATATATGTATACTTTGGTAATAATATAACAATTAGAGGACTGCAGTCGTCGCTAGTTACTAACAAAATAATGCCCTAAAAACAACGATACTTATTATTACTTTTGCTTTAAATTTCATATGTTTGTTTTTCATTTCTGTGTGTGCAATATAAGTTTCAATATTATTCCAAAAGTTTTGTAGGTTTTAGATAATTGGCATTTATATATACCAAAAAGTCAAGGTTACAAGTGGGTGGTAGCAACCACTGCCTGGTGGGGTTCGTATGCTGTGTTTATATGTCTTCGATTTCTGTTAGACAAACTGTTTGAATCATCCCCGAAGAGATTGTTGAAATTATGTACTGATCTAGAGTTATCATTGATAGTGTTTCAAGAAGAATTTTACGCACATTATGTGGATGGGAGGTCAGTATCGATTTGTAATATAGATTCTTTTAATATTGATTTAATAATATGAATAAAAGAAATTGTTGAATGTCCTAAGAATTAAGAATATACTCACTTTCTTAAGTAAATAATAAAACTTTTTTTATAGAAATGAAGATTTAATGGGTTTTAGATCAAATACAAATCCACTACAAACATGTCGAGTTATTTGCTCTTCACAATTAAGGTACATTATTTTAAATAAAAAAAACTTATAATTAGGAAAGCGTTCGTTTAACGATCTTTCTAACATATAGATTTTTATTTACATAACTTTTATGGCTACTTTGTTTTAGACTATATTTGTTATATATTTCAGGACTGTGTATAAAAAGCTGGCAAACAACGGTAAGAACATTTTAAATATTAGTCTAAATTAATTTTACAACATTTAAAAATCATTACGAACGCTATGAAATGTACTGGAAACACTTATGTTATAATATTCGTATGTTATTTATTACATACGTCCGTTATATTTGACGCCATTGTGGCGCAGTTAGATTACTACTCTAAGGAATTTTTATGTTTCTAATATATGTAGATATTTCTCCGATACGCTATGACGAGGCATTCCAAGCATATCCCATATCTATACATATAAAAGGACACGTTCCCACTTACTGAGGTGAGACGCACGCACAGCCGTAACCGCTGATGAAAGAAACATGAAATTTGGACACACGTTTACTTTCGTAATCTGGACATCCACTAAGAAGGGATTTTGAATAAGATAAGCAGGCGAAGCTTCGCGCGTCCATTAGTATACAATAAAAGTTAATAACTATAGATACCTATAGTAGAAACTACGATACCTAGGGTAGAGGGCGGAGTAAATAAAAATTACTGATTNAGTATGTCATTTTACCCTGTAGATATGTCGTCTTACACTAGTCGACCTAGGTGCGATTTTTGTTTGTTTTTATGATGTTTGAAAGATGATTGTTCTGAAACTAAAATAATTTCGTTGATTATGAAATATATAATATGCTGTTCTCAGATGACTTTATTTATTTGAGATATTTGTCTTGAAACAAAAAGTATGTCATCTTAAGCACAATTCCCCTATAGATTTTTATTTACATAAATTTTATGGCTACTTTGTTTTTAAACTATATTTGATATATATTTCAGAACTGTGTATAAAAAACTGGCAAACAACGGTAAGAACATTTTAAATATTAGTCTAAATTAATTTTACAACATTTAAAAATCATTACGAACGCTAAGAAATGTACTGTAAATATTTATGTTATAATATTCGTATGTTATTTATTACATACGTTCATTATATTTGACGCCATTATGGCGCAGTTAGATTACTACTCTAGGGAATTTTTATGTTTCTAATATATTTAGATATTTCTCCGATACGCTATGACGAGGCATTCCAAGCATAAAGTCCCATATTTATATATTGTATTGTATTTTTACCCTAAAGGGACGAAATAGAGGTTGGAACCGATTTTTATAAAATTTGAAATTCATACCTAACAATATTTAATTGAACACGTGTTTCACGGTTTTTTAGAATTCATCCCCAGGCGAAACTGGGCGCATCCACTAGTATACAATAAAAGTTAATAGCTATAGGTACCTAAACTAGAAACTACGATACCTAGTGCAGAGGGCGGAGTAAATAAAAATTGATTAATTTATTTATGTATTGTAAACTGATTCATCAGTAGCACATATCTTTAGTATACGTTTATTATCTATGATTGCGCTATTGCAATTCTATGACGTATAATACTAGTGTTGTAACGATAACCTAGTGTTGTAACGTAACGATAATAAATGTTGTAGGAAATTATGCTGATTATGACAGAAACCATGATCTTTTATCAAAATTTTTGGGAGCATTTTTTGAAAGGGTGAGTTTATTGCACATTTTCTTAGATTCTCTTCATAAATAAACTAACAAACGAAAAAAATATTATTTAATTTGTCACAAAGAGATATTAATTCAACATACATTTTTATTGAATATTTAAACAATTTAGTAAAATGGTTGAATGAGACACAAACAAAGCATAATATAATTAATTGGCTAATTAAATAGAAAATGTAAACTAAATGTGATATAGGCTCTGGATGGCTTGAACTGGGTAGCGAGTGAAAGAACTCTACTAGAGAAAATATTGAATATAGAACTAATTGAAAGAGAAGGAGGGAAAACGAGCGTCCTGTTGTACGATACAGATATCATAATACCCTCTTGCTTTGCTGTGACGTGGTATGTTATTATTTTAATTTTCTTATATATATATTAAAAAAATCCTACGTCCAAACTGTTGAGGCATCTTGATTAATTTCTTTAGGTATGGGTTTGAAATATTTTACCCTATAGGCCGTTTCCTTAAACGGTTCGCTGAGACTTCCACCTGTAAATTTATTAATAGATTTTTTTAGATTAACTCATTGCCTTGTTCTTAGGTAATGTTGTCAAGTGTGTAAAGAACTCAAATATTTATAAATATTTTTTTAGGTTAGGTGAAGAATGGCTGTTTGCAACTTTTGATGCTATGCTTTTTGGTTTCATTGTAATTGTAACTACTCAGCCTTTATTGGCGGCTCTAGTTACATTGATTACGTGGCAGGTAAGTCATACAATATTGTAGACATTCTTTTTTATTTTCACGCACACAGCGAGGTAGCCAGAGGGAACCTAGTGTTCTTAACACTAGGTTCCCTTTTAGTTCTCCATTTTTTGCCGAATTTTGGAAGCATTGCAAGTTAAGTGGTGTAACTCAACGCCATGCTTTGCCCCTACCTAGAACGAAGAAATGAAAATATTAAATGTTTTATTTCCTCTAGTGGGAATCGAACCCACAACCAATCACGTGCATGCGCGCCCGCGCCTTAATTAACCCCAATCTTTATAGTCAAAATATTTTTTTACAGTAAGAAATTAAAAAAATATTATGAAAATTGTTTCAGGTGATGAAATCGGTACGAATATTGTTAGGAAATTGGAATGTAAATAATAAAATTGTCATTGAAAAATTGAAAAATTGATGGACTTTCATATGTTTATATATGTTATGTTTAATCAATTTAATATTTTTTGTACTCTAAAGCATTTGTCAAGTACAAATATATAAAATCCATATATAAAATCCAATTTATAGTAAAATTGTAAAAGAAAAAAATGTGGATATGAAATGAGATTTTTAACCGTGAAATTAGATGAAATAAAAAACGTAGGTAATAAGAAATAACTTTGTTTATCACACGTGACATGAGTTTCTGCATTCCATAAAATATGTTAAAAGGATTTACGTGTACGAGTTTAGTTTTATTAATAATTCATATGAAATTATGTTCCAATATAAGCATTAAAGGTGTTATTGATACTCGTAATCCAGAACGTATGATAATATTACCTCACTTGAAAAAGGAAAGTGATTCGAGAACGGAAGGTATATTTGAAAGATTTATCCGTCGTTTATTAGAGCTTCTAACAACATCATTTCCTGAAAAACGATTGTCAAAATACTGTAGAATTTTAAGTCGACATATCTTTAAATTAGGATATAAATATGCCAAAAGATTGGGCAAACATCTCAAATATATGTCACACATGTACCCAGAAGATGTAAAGGAAAAATTATTAATATACAAAAAAATATTGGAGGAAAACCGACCGCATAGCACAGCTTTTTTTGAGGCAATAAACGTCGCTTTTACTTTGCAACAGTATATGCTATTTGAAGATTATGTTTATGAGTTAAAGAATTATGGCTCAAAAGATAAGCTTTATATAGACGAAGACACCGAAAAACTTTTAGAGACTATTTTAGGAAGTATCCTTAAGTTAAGTGCACGAGATCGTAATGATATAGAAAGAAAATTAAGACATGCTGTCAAAGAATTTGTTGACGATTTGGAACACACATTATATTAAAACTAGCCTATGTATTTTTGAATAAATAAAAATATAAATAAATAAGCATTTTAATTTTTGTTTTTATAGAAAAAGAATCTGCAATGTCAACGTAGTTGTTTATTTATAAATAATTAGCAGTCGGGGAAAAAATTACAAATTAACAATTGAGCATAATAAGAAGATGCAATGTCCCCTGACATAATAAAAGAATATATTTTGAAAATAATCTTGAACTATTTTTCTTTGATTGTAATTATATGATACTAGTGGACGCGCGCAGCTTCGCCTGCTTATTTGCTTATTACGAAAATAAACATCTGCCCAAATTTAACGTTTCTACCATCAGCGGTTACGGCTGTGCGTGCGTCTTACCTCAGTCAGTGAGAACATGTCCATTTATATATTATGTAGAAGATTACAGTACGCTCAACAAATCCTGATTTGATTTTAGGATTTGCATACTTTTGATTATTGTTTTTCTCGACAATGCCAAGACTTTAGAAAACCTAACTTCAGGGTGGCCACGGCTAGTTGGCCGTACTGTATGTAGGTGAAATTTGAAACTTAATTAACTATATCAACGTAGCGGGCACCACGACGGTCTTAAAATAATGCAATAGATAAATTTTGTATTAAAATTGTAATCAACTTTTTGCTTTCGGTTAATCCCCGTCTATAAATGAGAAATAGTTATTTTTATTAACAAAGATAGGTATATATTTTTGCTTTCATCACATTATCCTAAACACATTTGTATATTTTAAAAAATATGCTTATTTAAAAAAATATCCTTATGAATCAAAAAAGGTAAAACAAAGATAATAAATAAATTTTATCATAGTAAATCTATTATTTATATTTCCAAAATATTTTTAAATATATAAACATTTCAAATTATTTTGAAAATTCTTATTTTGACCTTATGTTCATAGGATTATAAGATATAAAATCTTCTAAAATATTAATATCGTTAAAAATTAAAAATTGGCAAATAATCGATACATAAAATATATCAATCGATGCACAAATAGTCGATAAAACCATAGACAAGAACAAGCTTGCTTTGCTCAACTAAGTGGCAACACTGCCTTTATCGATATAGAACAAATGAAATACAGCAACGTCACGCACAGCGGGCTCATGAAGTAGAGAACAAGTGATTTATACATTCGGCGTTACAAATAATTGTTAAATTTATAAATTTTAAGCTTAATTAGTGATAAAAATGGCAGATAATAAGAGGTGAGATTGCAAATAATAGAAAATTATAAGTGTTTTTATAATATTTTTCGAATTGTTACAAAATCATGGAAACCAATATTCGAAAATTGGCTTGTCATCATGTCCTCATATTACAAGTATATTGTATTGGTGTTATTTCAACATTTAAAATCATTAAATACTTCTAATGTGTATAAAAGTGCAGTTGAATAAGAAAAATGTCATTTAAATTTTCAAAAATGCAAAGTAACGCTGTTGTCAAGCCGGGCATTTTGGGTTAATGATCTGTTTTATTTAGCCCTGATGATCTTTCCACCGCGATCTTGCGTCGCAAGGACAGGCCCAACCGCCTCATCGTCGAGGAAGCCGTCAGCGATGACAACTCTGTCGTTGCACTGTCACAGGTTGGTTCTTTGTCTTTTTAATTGGGCAGTTAATATCTACCATAAAAAAAAACGAAAAAAAAAAAATAGTTTATAGACCTGCCATCCTAAATACATATTTTATTTTATGATGAAATTGAAATGAAATTTTATGTAAAAATTGTGTAATGTAACAAAAGTAAGTTCATACAGTTGTCAATAATTAAGGAATATGTTCATTCTATTCAGATTTATTTCAAATAACTGTAATATAAATACCAATGATATGCTATTGATTCACAGCTTGTATTCAGGCTTCTTTCTATCATTCATTATATGAATATAAAAACACATTCAGTCGATTATCGCACAAAGGAACTAGGAAGCGACTTGAAATGTGATGGTTGTGGTTTTGATTTCCACTTGGGGGACTTTTCTCTGTTGTTTTTCTTCCACAACCACTCAACACACTAAGCCTCCAGAATTCGAAGGAAACCAGGGAGAACAAGTGTTAACTTAAATTAGGTTTCCATGTTTCCCCTGCCTACCCTGCTATATGCAGGATTCAGTGTTGTTTATACAACAATAGAAACAATCCTATCTTTTGATTCATGAACATTTTATGTAACCCCAATAAAGTAGCTTTTATATATGGCTTTTATTTAATTTGTTCAATTGACTAAGAGGTGCTGGCATTACAATTTGAAACCTAATATTTTATAACTATATTTGTTATAATCTATTTGATCATGTATGTATAAGCTTAAACTTTAAATAGACTTTGATAATTCATAGTAAGAATTATTGTTTTTTTTAATTCATAGTCCATTTGTATTCTTTTCTTTTTCTACAATAAAGAGAATTTTACAGAGTATAAAATAAATAATTTAAAAGCCTTGTATTGTTTAAAAAATTTGGCTGTTTAAAATAAGTGTAATGACATTTGGAATATAAAAAAATAAAATAATTTGATGTCTCAATGTAATATTTGTTTAGTCAATAATTTTATATTATTCAATGTTTTGCATTTTTATAAGAATATCCTTGTCTAATTGGTATTTCTTTTTATATGAAATATTACTTAAAATATTGTAAAACTATTTTTTTTCATTACCATAGACTTACTTTTTTCCTAGGACTTCTGAGCTTCTGTCTTAAGAGGATGTGATCTACTTTTCTGTAGACTTCATCAGATTGTAATATGATAATTATTTGGTAGAGATATTACTGTAATGTTACACATCACCGAAGAATATTCAAATGCAAAAATATAGTTACACAATTATTAATAAAACTAAATTATCTTCTCATTAGAGTATAAAACCCCCCATATTATAATTAAAAATAATTATTATATTGTAGTGTGCTTTATAGATTTCTACCATCTTTACACTAAACAAAAAAAATATGCTATATAATAAAAAATAAAATGTAAATTTATTTTTGTAATTACACAGATTAGGCAAACAAAGAGAAAAAAAAAAAAACTTTTAATTTTGTTGATAAGTCAAGAGGCCAATCGTACAACAGGGGTACAAAGTATAGCTGTAGACACGACTGGATGTGGGTTCGATCCCCACTGAAGTAAATGAAATATTTATTTAAATTCATATTTAAATAAATATTTCTTTGCTCTGATGTCCAGGCAAAGCGCGACCTTGAGTTTTACATGCTATCTTTCGAAAATTCTTAGTCTTTAACTAAAAAAAATATGTTCCTTAGGCTAAAATGGAGCAGCTACAATTATTCCGCGGTGACACAGTGTTGTTGAAAGGCAAACGTCGCAAAGAGACAGTATGCATAGTTCTCTCTGACGACAACTGTCCAGATGAGAAGATACGTATGAACCGCGTAGTGCGCAACAATTTGCGTGTCCGTCTCTCCGACGTGGTGTCCATAGCGCCGTGTCCATCTGTCAAATATGGCAAGCGTGTTCATATCCTGCCCATTGATGATTCAGTTGAAGGTTTGACTGGGTAAGTTGATTAATTGTTTGTTTGATTTAATTAAAAAAATGTTAGATAAATGACACATTCAATCATATATTGTCAGTATGGAGAATATTCTATTTTAAATAGTTATCAATTAAAAATAAATATTAAGTTTTAATGTGCTCTTTATATTCTATTTGGCCGTATGAAGCCATTGTGGCTCACAGCGTAAACGCGACGGTTTGAGATTCGATTCTCTCTTAGATATTAATTATTTTCAGTCCCTAACTCTGGTAACGTCTGACAATGTCTGGAAAATGGAATGTCCTAGACCACTTATTTATAAATCGCTGTCAAATCTCAGACCGATCTTGAGATCCATCCATAGATAGATATATCAATTATTTTTGAAAATGACATTTCAAGATCGAGATCTGACTTGGGTGAATTTTATAATATGGACCTGCTACATTCCCTGCCTACCCTGCCATATGTGCGGTATATAGTGAGATACTATAATATATTTTTCTTATACAGAAATCTATTTGAAGTCTACCTCAAACCATACTTTATGGAGGCGTACAGGCCCATCCACCGTGACGACACCTTCATGGTCCGTGGTGGTATGCGAGCTGTGGAGTTCAAAGTGGTTGAGACTGACCCGGCTCCGTACTGTATTGTGGCACCCGATACGGTCATACATTGTGAGGGCGAGCCTATTAAACGTGAGGTGAGTTGTTTTTGTATTTTATGTTTTGGTATTTATTTTACATATAATGATTGGAGATTAGTAGAATAAAGCAAGAATTATGTTCACAGATTTTAAACAAAAATATATCAACTTTTTATTTATAATTATTTTCTTATGTCATAATGTATGTATGTGCCTATTGTCTATATCTTTTTTCCTATGTTTTGTGTTGGTATTCCGATGAATAGGATATAATATATTTATTTATTTAAAGTTTCTTCTAAATCCACTCAATAATTATTTAGTGAAAGTGAAACAAATATCCATTCCCACATACTTTCACGTTTATAATATTTTCTTGGATAAACTTAACTAATCTATTAATAATATAACAGGAAGAAGAAGAAGCTCTCAACGCAGTAGGCTACGACGACATAGGAGGCTGTCGCAAGCAACTCGCCCAAATTAAGGAAATGGTGGAGTTACCGCTTCGTCATCCATCTTTGTTCAAAGCGATTGGTGTTAAACCACCCCGCGGTATACTTATGTATGGCCCGCCTGGTACCGGAAAGACACTCATAGCTAGGGCTGTGGCCAATGAGACAGGTTTGTTAAAAAAACAAGACCAACTTTGCATATATGTTGTTATTTATTTTGTTTTCCGTGTCCATCTACTATTTACATTCTTATTCTATTTATCTATCTCTAACTTAGTGGGATATAAAATACCATGACAATATCAGTTATCTGACCTGAATACATACATAGTGGTCATAATACCGCATTGTATACATTTTTTTATTAGGTATTTTCTTTGAAGTCGTAACTTAAAACTTATAAGGCTTACATGTGTATACTCGTTTTTCTATTTCTTATATTCGTATACCATTAATATGTAGCCAAAAATATAACAATACATATAAGTGATTTATTCAAATCAATTAAGGCACTGTCTCTGTATGTGACTGGAAACATGACCTTTGTGGATTCGATTTTCACTCACGAAATGAATTTAAATTTTTAAAATTTTCAAAATTAATTAATTAAATTAATATTTAAAATTTTTCATGCTATAGTAATGTAAGCAGGGGCCGTTGAGTCCTACCTCAACACGCCATGCCTCGAGGAAGTGAAGAACAGAGTGTCTTAACACTAGGTCTCACTATATGTAGGTTACAGTCTGAAGCCAAAACAACTAAAGTAATATAATATTTCAGGTGCATTCTTCTTCCTGATCAATGGTCCGGAGATCATGTCCAAACTTGCCGGAGAATCAGAGTCAAACTTGAGAAAGGCTTTCGAAGAGGCTGATAAGAACTCACCAGCTATAATTTTCATTGATGAGTTGGATGCTATTGCACCTAAGCGTGAGAAGACCCATGGCGAGGTTGAACGCCGTATCGTGTCACAATTGTTGACACTTATGGACGGTATGTGTTTTTTAAAAATATTTTTGTGTTTTTAAGGTGTTATTTTATACTAAGGATAGAATTATAAAGATGAAAATATTAAAATTGGAATGGAGTGGGTGTGTGTGTGTGACTTGAATTCGCTGTTTGAACGGTTTTCAAGTTCAAATGTTCTATTTGATTTTTTTATATATTTTTTAAATGCCGTATTGTTTAATTATTACAACTAGAAATTATACTATGTAGTGGAATTACAGGTTTCAGTTATATAAATCAAGTTAATCTATATTAATTAAAAAAATATTGATGATCTGTAAAGTTAGTACAATACATACGATGCTATATCAATGTGCTTAAAATGAAATAAATCATAAAGTAATTAATAAGTTACTTCCTAGGTATGAAGAAATCTTCGCACGTGATAGTAATGGCGGCGACGAACCGCCCCAACTCGATCGACGCGGCTCTCCGTCGCTTCGGCCGATTCGACAGAGAGATCGACATCGGAATTCCGGACGCGACCGGCCGACTGGAGATATTGCGTATACACACTAAGAATATGAAGCTTGGCGATGATGTCGATTTGGAACAGGTATGGGGTGAAATAATATAGTAATATTAGAATTTTATCAGTTTTTATTTTGTTTTTTCATGCTAATGATAGAAAAATATAATTGTAACATATATTTAGAAGTTTCATAAAAAAAAATATAATTTTCATTTCTACACTTTGGTAACAAGTGCGACGAAAAAAATGCGACGTTAAGTTACGCCACTCTACACGCAATGCTGGAAAAGTTATTTATTGCATGGCAATCTGAGTGTTTGTCACTGGGTTTCCTCTACTTTATCCTGCAATGCAAGAAATGTGCTGATTTTGTTTTTTTTAAATTATTTTTACTTTTTTTATCAGCCGCACGTTGTATCCCGCATGTAGCAGGGTAAGCAGAGCCAATTTAGTGTGAAGACACCCCACTCCCCTAATTCTGTTAGCATTGCCTTAAATTAGTTAATTTCACAATTCTTATTATTTTAATAACATTCTACATTCATTTTTCACAGATAGCAGCTGAATCTCACGGCCACGTCGGTGCTGATCTCGCTTCATTGTGCTCCGAGGCCGCCCTGCAACAGATACGTGAGAAAATGGACCTGATCGACTTAGAGGATGATCAGATCGATGCGGAAGTGCTCAACTCATTGGCCGTGTCTATGGATAACTTCCGTGTAAGTTGTCGTTTATATTTGTTTGAAATTGATTTGTTGTAATTTTTTTTCTTTTTGTAAAGTTGGTAATGAATAGTGGTTATGTAAATTGTATCAAGTTGCACAGAAAACAAGAACATCTACTTTTGACAGTTTTCAGTTTTCAATTTTCAGTTTTTAATTATAATATTTATTATAATTTTATAACTTTTGCTAAAAAAAATATTATTAAGTCTATTTATGTAATAAATAATAACTTTATTCCCATTTACCAACAGTACGCAATGACCAAATCTTCACCATCTGCCCTACGTGAGACAGTAGTAGAAGTTCCCAACGTCACTTGGACCGACATTGGAGGTCTACAAAACGTCAAGCGTGAGTTGCAAGAGCTTGTCCAGTACCCTGTGGAGCATCCGGACAAGTTCCTGAAGTTTGGCATGCAGCCGTCTAGGGGTGTGCTGTTCTATGGACCGCCTGGTTGTGGTAAGTGTCTTAACACTAGGTTCCCTCTGCCTGTTGTGTTCAAGATACAGCATGAAGCTGATTTTTAAAATTATTATTATCAATTAAAATATGTTTTTTTGTACAGGTAAAACTTTGTTAGCCAAGGCCATTGCTAACGAGTGTCAGGCCAACTTTATATCAGTGAAAGGTCCTGAACTGCTTACTATGTGGTTTGGTGAATCGGAAGCTAATGTGCGAGATATCTTCGATAAGGTATGCCTTCACAGTACTTTGAGAATTAAAAGCAAGACACTAAGATATATCTATAGCGTCCACAAAGCGTAAAAACCAGATAAATTTTTTAAAAAATACCATTTTGGGTATTATTGTATGATAAATATCCTCATGAAGATAGCAACCAGTTACATTTGTATTTTATTGGATATATTAAATATAGTTAAAGATTAATATGTTTGTGTTGGCACAGTGGCGTGTAACTCCATAAGCGACGACTGTGGATTCATTTACCACTTGGGGAAAGAAATATTTTTATTTCTTCATTCTATTAACAAGGCAAGGTTACCGCCACTTAAAACGCAATGTCTCGAATTCGGCGGAAAGTAAGGAACAAAAATCTAAGCTAACTAACTAAGTCCGCTTCGCGCCTACCAGGCTAGATATGTGGGTTACAACGTGAAATTATAAAAAATGTGTATGTACAGGCCCGTTCCGCGTCTCCGTGCGTGCTGTTCTTTGACGAGCTGGACTCCATCGCCAAGTCGCGCGGGGGCTCCGTGTCGGACGCGGGCGGCGCCGCGGACCGCGTCATCAACCAGATCCTCACCGAGATGGACGGCATGGGCGCCAAGAAGAACGTCTTCATNTGCCATTCAATCATATTTTTAGAAGAAATATGTTTTTTTACAGCAATCAAGACACCACCTCCGTCTTTCTTTTTAGAATTACTATCAATCATCCGATCTCTCCTAAAAACATTATAATTATTCCCAAACAACATATTACTACAAACAGTTTCATTTAACCAGGTTTCCGTAAGCACAATTATATCAGCGTTCACACACAATAAATTACAATAAAAATCTTTTGTTTTTGTTCGTAAACCACGAACATTTTGATAATAAATTGTTATTGACGAGAATTTTACGCAAATTATCTATTTGAATTACACTAACACAATTAATTCTAATTTATCTTTTCTAAATAATCAAAACTTTTTAGGTTTCCTCTACTTTATCCTGCAATGCAAGAAGATGTGCTCATTTTGTTATTTTTAATTATTTTTACTTTTTTTATCAGCCTCACATTGTATCTCGCATGTAGCAGGGTAAGCAGAGCTAATCTACTGTGAAGACACCCCGCTCCCCTAATTCAGTTAGCATTGCCTATTGAGTGGCGGAATTCAACACCGCGCTTTTCCTCAACACTGGTTAAATTAGTTAATTGCACAATTCTTATTCTTTTAATAACATTCTACATTCATTTTTCACAGATAGCAGCTGAATCTCACGGCCACGTCGGTGCGGATCTCGCTTCATTGTGCTCTGAGGCCGCCCTGCAACAGATACGTGAGAAAATGGACCTGATCGACTTGGAGGATGATCAGATTGATGCGGAAGTGCTCAACTCATTGGCCGTGTCTATGGATAACTTCCGTGTAAGTTGTTGTTTATATTAGTTTGAAATTGATTTAATGTTATTTTTTTTCTTTTTGTGAAGTTGCTAATGAATAGTGGTTATGTAAATTGTATCAAGTTGCAGATAAAACAAGAACATTTATTTATGACATTGTTAATTATAATATTTATTACAATTTTATAAGTTTTACCAAAAAAAAATAATAGATCTATTTATGTAATATAATAACTTTATTCCCATTTACCAACAGTATGCAATGACCAAATCTTCACCATCTGCCCTACGTGAGACAGTAGTAGAAGTTCCCAACGTCACTTGGACCGACATTGGAGGTCTACAAAACGTCAAGCGTGAGTTGCAAGAGCTTGTCCAGTACCCTGTGGAGCATCCGGACAAGTTCCTGAAGTTTGGTATGCAGCCGTCTAGGGGTGTGCTGTTCTATGGACCGCCTGGTTGTGGTAGGTTTTTTATGTATTTTTAAGGTAAAAGTAGCTGCCGCGCAAAACTAGGTGTAGATTTGATTTTTGGATTTTCTCCCGAGTGAACAATGGACAAAAGTATCATTACGCCTAAACTCAAGGCGGCTACACCGCGCCGGCCTTGCTATTAGTTGTAATTTATTTATTTTTGATATTTCTTTATTATTTCACGATATATACCGCGTATGACAGGGCAGGAAGAGAGAGAACCTAGTGTTAAGACATCTCATTTCCCATTAAACGTGACTTTTCAAATTATTCTACTACAATTATTGTTATTAGAATAATTTCATTAGTCAACTTATTTCTCAACTCATAAAAGAGGATTATCAGTTTGTTTTGGATAAAATTTTAGTATATGCGATATTAAGACCTCTAAATCTATGTTCTAAAATCTATTTATTTATATATTTCTTGGTATCGAAACGTTATATCGAAATTTTAATTTGTGATTTAAATATATTGTAACTTGGGGAACAGGAAAATCTGTTCAGTAGCTTATTAGATGTGGCTATCCAAACATTTTCTTGTACAATATCAGTATCTATTAATTATTTTTTCCCACGCACTATGCCCGCACCCCTGTCTATCTATTCCTACAATTCGGTTGCCTGGAAGAGATCACTTTTAGTGATAAGGCCGCCTTTTTCACATTTTATTATTTATTTATTTTTTAAGCTATTGTAAATTTTAATTTTGCTATGTATTATGGTGTGAAATAAAGAGTTTATTATTATTATTATTATTATCTATGTAGTAGGCGAAAAATGGGGAGTGGAGTGTCTTAACGCTAGGTTCCCTATGCCTGCTGTGTTCAGGATACATCGTGAAGCTGATTTTTTAAATTATTATTATCAATTAAAATGTTTTTTTATACAGGTAAAACTTTGTTAGCCAAGGCCATTGCTAACGAGTGCCAGGCGAACTTTATATCAGTGAAAGGTCCTGAACTGCTTACTATGTGGTTTGGTGAATCGGAAGCTAATGTGCGAGATATCTTCGATAAGGTATGCCTTCACAGTACTTTGAGAACTAAAAGCAAGACACTAAGAAATATCTATAGCATGCACAAAGCGTAAAAAAAAAATAAAAAAAAAAAACCATTTTGGGTTTTATTGTATTGATAAATATCCTCATGAAGATAGCAACCAGTTACATTTGTATTTTATGTATAGATAAATATAGTTAATAAAGTAGATTAATATGTTTGTGTTGGCACAGTGGCGTGTAACTCCATAAGCGACGACTGTGGATTCGATTACCACTGGCGGAAAGAAATATTTTTATTTCCTCATTCTATTAACAAGGCAAGGTTACCGCCACTTAAAACGTAATGTTCGAATTCTGCGCAAAGTAAGGAACAAAATGTCTTAATACTATGTCCGCTTAGCGCCTACCTGGGTGGGTTACAACGTGAAATTATAAAAAATGTGTATGTACAGGCCCGTTCCGCGTCTCCGTGCGTGCTGTTCTTTGACGAGCTGGACTCCATCGCCAAGTCGCGCGGGGGCTCCGTGTCGGACGCGGGTGGCGCCGCGGACCGCGTCATCAACCAGATCCTCACCGAGATGGACGGCATGGGCGCCAAGAAGAACGTCTTCATTATTGGTCAGTTTAAGTTGATATCTATATTATGTTATGGTAACATTGTAAATGTTGTGATTTAAATTAAAGGAAATATATTAAAATTGACATTGAATACTAGGTTTTTTCGACACGTTAATTAACAATGATTTCTTATTATTTTCAAAAAATAAAAAAGATTTTTTTCATTTAACATAAAAATTCAAAATATTACTTAACAAATATGTATTGCTATCTAAAGAACTTTATAGAATTATTAAAAAGTAAATTAATAATATAACAGTACTACAACCGTAGCATTGAATCTATCTAATTATTTAAATAGTACAGAACAATAATATAACTACTATAACACACTTGTCCAATTTACCATTATAATTTTAATTCAATCAGGTGCAACAAACAGACCTGACATCATCGACCCGGCCATTCTTCGACCTGGACGTCTCGACCAGCTGATCTACATACCACTGCCAGATGAGAAATCCCGTGAGGCAATCCTCAGGGCTAATCTACGCAAGTCACCCATTGCTAAGGATGTTGATCTGTCTTATATTGCTAAGGTGATGTCTTGTTTTTATACGGAAATGTATGAAAAATTCTGGTTAGATTCTGTTGTAGGAATGTAGACTATCTGTCATAGTTTATATATATTGAATATAACCAATTCTGTCCTTTCATCTTTATCTTTCATTAAAATAATATATCAATACACAACCACAGGTGACCCAAGGGTTCAGCGGAGCTGATCTGACGGAAATCTGCCAGCGCGCCTGCAAGCTGGCCATCCGACAGGCCATCGAGGCGGAGATACACCGCGAGCGCGCGCGTCAACAGCAGGCCGCCGCCGCTGTTATGGATGTATGAGTTATTTTTTTTATTTATGTTTTTTATATGTGTTAACTTTATTAATTATTTAAGCAAAAAAATTAAACAGTCATGCGTAACATTAAGTTTTTCTTATATAATCATTAAATGTCAATATAATAATATTGTTTCCAGATGGACGAGGAGGACCCGGTGCCGGAGATATCGCGCGCGCACTTCGAGGAGGCGATGAAGTTCGCGCGGCGCTCCGTGTCCGACAACGACATACGCAAGTACGAGATGTTCGCGCAGACGCTGCAGCAGAGCCGCGGGTTCGGCACTAACTTCAGGTGAGTGGATTGATACTATTTATCTTTATTTATATACATCTTATATTACTGATTATTTATGATGGGTGTAGGTTCATTTTTTATGAATTTTAGGCATTTTTATTATATTTTATTGGGGCATATTTAAATTATTATCATTTCACCCCTTTCGTAGTAATAGTGTGTTTCCCTCTATCCTGCTAGATGAAAACAATTTGAAGTTAAAAAAGAGAGGTAATAATTTATATTTAAATTTCAAGGTTCCCAACGTCAGGCGCGGCGTCAGGCGGCACGGGCACGTCGGGCGGGGACCAGCCCACCTTCCAGGAGGAAGGCGGCGACGATGACCTGTATAGCTAGACGCGTACATACTGACATTAACTTACATTACTTACATGAGTTGAGCTGTAATTGACTACTGGTTGGAAGCTAAAGTGGTTTTGAAGATTTAGATTTTCTTTTGTGATTTGTTAATAGTGTTGTTTTGTTTACTTTACATTACATATAAATTTCTGTATAATTTTTTTTATAAATCTCAATAGATCACTTTAGTGAATGTCAGAGCGAGATTCCATTACGAACATTGAACCTACTACCTTAGCCTATTTTACAAAAAACATTTCCCTAACGTTAATTAGATATTGATATACACAAATATACAAAACTTATATTTTATTTGAGTTTCCAATAATGTTGCTTGGAAACGAGTGGCTCGGCAGTTCAATGTTCTTTTCCTTCGAATTAACTATGTTAGTAGTATATTTTTGTCTTCTTTACAGCTCTTTAATTAAATTAAGATTAACTGGGTGTTTGGAGGTCGGTCTGAGTGTCGCAATTCCAAATATATTATAAATGTATTATTTTTTAATTGAATTAGTTCCAATCGCTTACGTTTAGTTCTGTGTTATGTTCCCACGTGGTATATTTAATGTCAGGTCGTGTATGCGACACACAGCGCAGTGATTTTTATTAAATAATAAAAGATTTTTATAGTCGAAAATTGGTTGTTTTATTTATATGGTCTTTGTTTTTTTTTCTCATTTTAAATTTTATTAATTTTATTATGTGATTTCTTGACCATTTAAATATATATGCTAAATTAGGTGTTTAATAAGAATAGAATCAGACAATTTTATCATAAAGAAATGAAAACTGAAAATAAAATTCATAAATCAATTAACATTTTAAGTATATATTTTTTAAATTTTTATTTCGTTACAGTGTCAGACACCTGTCAATGTTTTATATTGTTTTAAATTTTTAGAAAATAAATTTTGCAATTACGAAATGTTTGAACTTAGCGACGATTATTATCTTAGAAAGTCCTATTTTGACTCTGAAACTGTTCCTACTCAGAGTGTCATGAAAGAGAAGATGTCTCCACAACTTGCGGAAGTATATTTTAAATCGATGTCACCTAAACTTAAAGTTCTCGCTGGACTTGAACCGCCCCTTAAAGGTGGTGGGAGCGACTGGTATGTACCACCAAAAGAATTACTCGACGGCAGAGCCGTAATGAAACCTGAGAAAAGACAATTTATAACGAAGTTGGGTTTCAAAGGCATTGATTTCTTAGGAGAAAAAATAGTTAATGAACATCAGGAACAAATGGAAGAAGAGAAACGCAAAGCTCTCCTAGAAAACGAAATTAATTGGAAACATATAATTATAGAAAGTTGCAGGAAGCAATGGGATGATACTTCTAGAGAGCAATCTAAAGAAAACACGTCCAAAATACAAAAGGCATTCCAGCAATATACCGTATTGTATATGACGTCATTATCAAAAATAGATAATTTACTCCGCGATGCGGCAGTTAAGGAAGTTGAACGAGTCAAACAGGAAGCCTTTGATATGATGAGGACACATTACGAAACACTTTTAAAGCAACAGGCGACCATGTTGTATGACAGGTACGCTGACAAGTTACTAAAAGAAAAGACTAAGTTAAAAGATAAATTTGTTTTGGACGTCGAAAACGCAAGGACGGAATTGGGGAATAAAATACACGATATAAACTTAGAGAAACACGTAGCCATTGAAAAGTTGCGAGTGCTGCTAGAATGTCAGAATTTAGCATGTCAAGTGTATGTAGCTCTAAAGGAGCGAGAGGAGTGCAAGAAAGATATGGAACTTACAAAACACGAACATGAAAAAACTGTTAAAAAGTTGTCAGAAAGGATCAAAATGCAAGATTTTGAAATCAAGCGTGAAAGAGAAAAAGAAAAAAAACGCAATGAATTTATTCAGATATGGCAGAAGAAAATCTGTCACGTTGTGAAAAGATTTCAACAATTCGTCAAGTACTGTTTAAAAACTTTACCTGAACAAGCAGATTTTTTTATTAATATGGAGAAGTTGATGCTATTACAGCTAAGCGAGGCCATGGAAAATCCTAGCGTTGAAAGTATTTTTGTTCCCGAACAAGCTGGCTTTCATACGCCTGTACCAAAACCACACCCGTTTTATGTGTGTCGTGATAAAGAGTTTAAGCCCAGGATACAAGAGGACCTATGTCCTAAGCACTGTACTTCTAGTGCCTCCCACCTACCAGTTATCGTTGTGAACAAAAAACTGATATACTCCAATTGTGATAATATAGAAGTGTTCGCTGATAAGCTCACTGAGTTCCTCGAAGGTCACCGAGGAGACGACGAGGACTTTGTTGATGACCACGATTATACATACGATATTCCTATAAAGCCTACTGAATCGATGGATAAGGAGCAGGTAAAACAAGAGAGCTCTATAATGCAAATATTACAAAATGAAATCCCCAACCCCAGGGAAGTGAACATCGAATGTAGTCTTTGTAGAGTTTCAACATGCTACTGTGAGAGTTTACCTAAAATAAGACCTATTTTGCCAATTGCAGATTCACAAGAATTTATTCCATGGCAGCCTACTGACATAGGACGAGTAATAAAATATAGAAAAACGGAATTGGCACATGATCGTGAGCCGAAATGGGATAGTTATATCAATTTTGTTTACCCAAAACGATGTAGATGTTCTCGAAGAGCTAAAAAACATTTACAAGAACATCTCCCTGCGTACATGCGCAATATGTCTATGTATGAACCTCCAGACTTGCCGTTTTACGAGAAATGCCCTCTGGACAAATTGAAAAAACTAGTTAAAAAATCTCGAAGGCAGCAACTGTTAGTACCGCAAATCGCCAAAGTTGAATCGAAAACAAAAGATGTTAGTACCCAATATTCAGATCAAGAGTTTGAGTATTTGTGCACATGTTTTTCAGATGAAGAACTTGAAAAAATCCTTGAGAATCTTATGAAGGGTCCTAAAAAGGAAAACGTAGAGTCATTTTCCTCTTCTAATCTATTGGTGAGCCCTCCAACATTCGCTCGTGAACGAGCACGTTCTTTACGACGCTTAATTAACGAAGCTCCCGAATTAGAAGAATTATTCAAAAGAGAGGATTGCCAATTTTAAAGTGTTTTTTTCGTCATACTGATATAGCAAACCTTGATATTTTATTAATCTACACCACCTATGTATAAAACGTATAAAAATAGATGATTGTTTTTAATTTAACATGCTACGAGATACAACTTTTTATAATCTTTATTATTTTGACCGCCATTTGCTGTAACAGGTCCGGAAGGAGTTCACTAGTTCTACAAACTTGTTCACATTGTAAATGCGATGGTTGTGGGTTCGAAACATCCGGCGACGACATTCCCTTTGCCTATCTAGAATCTAAAAAAAACAACACTTGTGTAAAAATATTTTTTACTTCTATATATAAAATTATAAACACCAACTCTGATTAAATATTAATAAATTCATGATCTACGTGATTTCACCGACCGCCATTTGCTGTAAAAGATTCATAACGTGACAAAATCTCTCTTTTATCTCCGTCGTACTTCTATGCGGGAGGAGTTCACTAATTCTACAAAATACTTGCTCTGTAACAGATTCATCTTTTATTATTTCCAGCATTGTTTTATCCTCATCTCGAGTCCAGCTTTTAATTTCTTTTTTTTCTTCTTTAAGTTTAACTTTATCGTCTTTTTTCGTTATACACTTATCTTTTTTCTTTAAAAAATAATCTTTTTTGCATTTACTTTTTGTATGTGGTTTTGGTTTGACACTTTTAGCGGTAGTATTTATGGTAAGGCATTCTTTTTTAGTATTGTCATTGACATCTTTAATACTTTTAGTGGGAGACTTAAGTTGCTTTTTAGATCTTTTTTGTGGAATTTTGCATATATTTTTGTTATTTCTTTTAGGAGATGCTCTTTCTGAGTCAGATTCTGGCGGGGAAAGGCAATGGTTGGGTGCTAATCGTCTCGAATGAACTCTATAGGGTTCTTTACTGTAGGGATATGTGACACACGCTGTACGTAAAAACCTGCCATGTTGAAGGAATACTCGCCCGTGTAAATACTGTAAAAGAATAAATTGTAAATAAATATGTATATTCTTTATTGCACATATAAGAAAATAGTAAAAAAACTGTTGAAAAGTTATGTTTACAATGGTGGGCTTATTTCTGAAAGAAATCTCTTCCAGCCAACCTATGGAAGTGGATGAGTGCCAAACAGCGGAATAAAAACACAGTGCAATAAAAAAAAAATAACATATCAAAAAATATATATTAACTAATCCATTATATACATAATACATGCTACAATGTATATATATATACATACATAAATATTAATTATTTACTACCGATTCGCTCGCGGCTTCGCCCGCTTGCTACATCATTATTAATTTACTAGTTAATTTTTTTTATAATATTATCATGTTAAAAAAGAATTATCTATGCCAATATTATTTGTATTGTATCAATATCTGTACTAATACTATATTCACAAAACAAATTTCAGCAAATTCAAATCCGTTATTTATAGAAATTTTGTCGAACAAGATTCTTTAAAATGGTATAACTTTATTAATTGTAAACCGATTGAAATAAATCAAATAATTAATGTTAAGAGAAGCTTGTCAATACTCCATAGTCAAAAATTAAATCGATTATGCTGTTTCTGAGATAAGCAAGAACAAAAGCACAGATAAACGGACGTAAAATATAAAAAAACATTTGTGGTTGTATTACGTTATTAAATGATACTATAACATTTTTTGTTATATACGTTACGAAGTCATTATAAGTATAGATATTGATATCACTCACTTCAGAGTCCAGAAGCTTAGCGCCAGCTTTTCTTTTATTATTTTTCTCTTCAAATTCCCACACATCATATCCTTTGTCACAAGTTAAAAAGGTATCTTGAAGAACATCTGTCCCAGTGTCGTACACGCTGTGACATAAAAATAAGAAATAATAAGTCGTTTTATTAATATTAGGTATATCAGTATTATGGTCATACACTTAAGTCTACCTAAAAAATGTTATATTAATATTATTATTAATATACCGTTTAAGACTTTCACGCTTGACGGATTTTAAAGAAGCTTCACGCTAATAGCGTAGCAGAGACGAGAGCGTTCACGACCATGTATTCAGAGCAGACACTTGCATATACATGAAATACGTACAATTTAACTTCAACTTATATTTTTACACCTCAAAAAAAATATTTTTTAATATATATAATTATTTAAATTCAAAATATTTACTATCAAATGAATATACCTACTCGTATGTAAGATCGTACTATAGTAGTATAATAATAACAAGACAATCAACCCACCTATCCAGTGGGCGTTCATCCGGGAACAAGGATTTAAATATTTGTGTCAAGCGTGGGTTGGACCTCAGGTGTGGCAGGACTCTCGCCTTCATATCTGCACTGTTCCCACTGTTGATTCCTGTCGTCATAGCGCGTATTATCTTTCTTAACACTGTCGGTTTCCGGTTAAATGTAGTCTGAAATAAAATGGCCGCTTTTAGGATGGTCTTTAAGTCTAAAAAATGGCAGTTATTTGGCAAGTAGTTGTGTTTACATCACATGATTTTTATTCATATTAGTATAAGATGATCACGTAATTTTAGTTTACCATAAATTATCATTATACAAATGTTAATTCAATATGGAATTTTGAATATTTAATACTCCTGAATGTGCGTACAATAATAAATTATTATAATCTAATTTAATCTAGCTTTACGCTGTATCCCCAGCTATTACTTATAAACGTAGTTATAAAGTACTAATAATTACACTAAATTGGTGGTTTCTTTTTTAGTCTATATTTTATACCAATACAAGCTTTCAATCCCCTATTTGCACCCTTAGGGGGAGAATTCTAGAGAACGATGAAACACGTGTTCAATTAAATACTTTTTAAAATGTAAATTTCAAATTTTATAAAAATCGTTACTGATTTAATTTTTTTTCCATACAAACTTTCAACCCCTATTTCACCCCTTTAGGGTTAAAATTTTTCAAAATCCATTCTTAGTGAATGTCCAGATTACGAAAGTAAACATCTGTCCAAATTTCACGTTTCTACCATCAGCGGTTACGGCTGTGCGTGCGTCTTACCTCAGTCAGTGAGGACAAGTCCTTTTATATATATATAGATTATAAAACAGAAGATTTTGCTTACTTAAATGAGCTAATCTCTGGGATTGTTAGTTCGCTTTAATTTTTGATTGTATTTGATAGTACGTTTAGCGAGGAAGTTTATATTATCTCACGCTAAGTCCTATAGAAGTGAATTACTTTACTCCTAATAAATAAATATTGAAGAAACGGAAACAGAAAAACAGAACACGGAAACAGAACTTAAGAGATTCGTCCGTGCCTTAGGTTTGAAAAGGGAGTGTTCCAAATTAAATCTTCATTAGGTTTTTTTTTTGCTTTTTACTTATAAAAGTCATTTCTTTAGACGAATTTTTGAATATTTTTTTATAACTTCAAACTCTCTTACGTCTATATGAAGGCTTTCAATGTTTACCAAAACAAAGCATAGATAATCGCGCCGTCGTTACGTCCAGATTGAAAGAATGAATACAATCGATTTAGAAAACACAAGTAATTAATTATTACTAATAATAATAATAATATTAGTAAAAACTTCTCTCTAACGTAATTCTATTTTTGTGAGACGCTCTAAGTATTTACTTAGAAGCGTTTTGATAATTATTATGAAACTTTCAAAAAACAAAATATTAATTTAGATTAAATTGCTAACTTAATTTTCGACTAGTAGTTAGTTTGAAGGCCGTCGTGGCGTAGCGGCACAAGGGTGTGACTGTAACGCGACGTTTGCGGGTTCGATCCCATTCGAGGAAGTGAAATATTTATTTACATTTATATTTCCATTTCTTCGCTGTGGTGTCGAAGCAAAAGCGCGACGTTGAGTTCTGCTACTCAACACGTAATGCCCCCAGAATTCTTTCTCCGAGCATACGACTTTAAACAATGTCTTTTCTACATCATTCTAGCGCGTATCCTAATCATTCATTTTGAACAACATTTTGCTTCAGTGTAATGCTTTGTGACTTAGAGGAAAGTAAGTCTACAGCAGCACGTCACGTCATTCATTATACATTTTAATATTTAAAGACGAAAATTTGACTTTTGATTACTAATACTTTCAGGGCCAAATTCGAATAAATAACGCACTAAGTGATGCCACGCTGTGTTACTCACATAGCAGGGTAAGCAGAAGGACCCTGGGAACCTAGTGTTAAGACACTCCATTCCCATTAAAACACTTCCGTTTCCCACATTCCGCCACATTCTCGAGGCATTGTGTGTTGAATGGTGGAATTCAACGCCGCGCTTTGCCTCGTAACCAAGGAAATGAAAATATTAAATATTTCATTTCCTCAAATGGCAAAATCTGATCTACCAGAAATCTTTGTTGAGAGAAAGAGTGAGGAATGTTTTAATAGATACAAGGGCGTAGCTCGCTTTCTATATAGAAGGGAGGGGGGCAGATAATAAAATCCTAGATTTTAAAAAAAATCTTTTTAGCGTTCCGTACCTTTTAAGAAAAAAGTTTCTCCATTCAAGGAAATAATTTGGTCCATTCTAGCAAAATAAAAAATGTAGTTTGGTTCTGTCACTCAACATGCATGTCTTGAATTCATGCCGCTGACACTAAGCTCTCTCCGCCTACCCTGTTATGCAGGAAAATGCTTAAAGATGCCTCTTGTTTTTTAAGCAGTAACCACAAATTTGGATTAATATCTTCCTGCCAGAAATTAGAATAAAAAGTACTATTGTGTAACCTACAACTGTAAGCATTATATTACCAAGAGTTTAATTATTTCAAAATATAATTAAGTTTAAAAAACATTGTAGTGGCAGTCTACCTAAAAGCCTTTTGTTTGAATTATTTAAACAAGAACAATAGTTTCTCAGTCTTGTTACAATATTTGATTAACTTTTTTCTTATTTGACCTAAATAATTTGGCAATGACACAAAACACAACACACATTATAGACATTGTATTTCTTCATAAATTCTTAATAGTAAGAAAATTATAATTATCATAATAAAAAAACAACAAATGTTATTAGTATGCAATAGAAGTCCCACAATATTTTATTAATAAATTTCGCATTTGCAATCAGAGTATATAAAGTCAAATTAATTTTGTATAACCACAGCAATTAAGGAGCTATTTTACTGTACTAAATTTGAAGTTTATAAAATGAATGTAAAGTATATTGTCATAGCCACTTTCAATAAATAACATAATATTACTTGCATCCTTTGTAGTATCTACCATGTAAAGTTCTAATGAAACATCCTAATAGGAAATAGTTTTTTAAAACAATCTTTTAAAATGTTTCTTTAATACAATTTAATAATTAATAAAGCAAAACAATATTTCTCCAACTTACATGTAAAAGTGCAATAAACCCTGTCATTTGTGTCAACATGAAATGGTCCATAAACCTCCCAGCTTCAGCCGCTTGGCCCGGCTTCAAAAACAACATGAACTCTTCTACAATATCTTTGTGGTCACTGAATAGCTGCTCTATTTTCTTATATAAATCTACCGGGCTCTCCTTTGATGGGTCAAAAGTCTTTAAAATTTCTCTAAATTGAACAAATTTGTTGCTCGGTAATGTGGAGTGTGAGCCAAACCTTGACTGTATCTTTGTATAATATGATCTAACTAAAGCTGAAAACAAGGTATTATATATTATTATAAATTGGAATAATAGAACAATATTTGTATTAAATAGATAATAGATAATAGAAAGAAAAATCATAAAGTAGACAAGAGAATATCACATAAGATGTTTGATATTCAAGCTAGCCTACACTTGTATGGCTTAAAATTTGTAAACAACATTATAACCAAAATAAATAAACAACTCATTTATTTCTTTGATAAACAGAACAATTGTACATATTTTTATGCACTTGTAATGATACTTTAGTAAATAAATATCTGTTTAAAAATAATAATTGAATTAACACTACTGCTCACCTGTTTCCAAAGGGTCTTCATGTGTTTTGGGTTTTGCTGATTTCTCTTTCTTTTCTTTACTAATATTATTTTTAGTTACCTCAATCGATATTTCATTATTGCATTTATCTGCTACCTTTGAATCAAGAATCTAAAATAAGTTGTATACATTAAAATATTTTTATCAAAAAATAAAATGGCAGACATTACCACTCGAACGAAAGTTAATGACGGCTGTTTATTTCGTAAGAATTCTAAATTACAGCTCATTTACAAGTCACAAAAATCACTGAGAAATGTATAAACATCTATAATGTTAAAGAAATTTATTTCTACCATAAGTTTTACTTTAAGAAAGTTATATAAATCGAGAAACTCAAGTCTGACTCACCGTGGTTTTGACGATAGGATGATTTTGATTAATTTGGTTAAAAAAGCTTGTACTGGGTTGTATTTTATTTCCAAATGCATCTTGACTCTCTCTCGTAAATAAGATAGGCATAGAAGGCAACATCTGGTTGATTTAAGCTCCTTTCTTGGAAATCACAAAACAAAACAATCACTCACAATTTGCTCCTTCCCACGATAAATACTTTTTCACTCAAAATAAATGATTTAATAAATTATTTTGTATATACATATAACAATAAATATACTCTAAAAGCCAAAACATTATTATTTTAATTATAACTATACAAATTACACGATTAAAAATATTGATATATTTTTGTTTGACAGTCACTTGTAACACAACATCAACGACGCGGAGAGGGCGGGAAGAAGTTAGACGTTTCATTTTATGGATAAAAAAAATATTATCTTGCTTTTTATCAGCAGTTAGTCTTTAAATATATTAAATAATATGTAGATACTAATGTACTTCCTTTATTTATAATAGTAATTTCAAATAAAAACTTTTATGTGAATAAAAAACGCGCGTTTGAAAGTTTCAAATTTCTTGCACATTCAAATGAATAAATTTGCACGCGATGTATTTTTGCATTGTTTAAATTAAAATATATTAAATATTTTGTGTTATAAATTAACTTATCTTATGTTAAATACTACCAGCAAACTATTTTACAGCTTCAATTAATATCTTTTAGAATTCTGAGAAAACATCGTTTGGAGAGTTAAGTTTATACCATTTACTTTAAGAATTCAGTGTCTTGTAACAAAACTAACCCAAAATATAATTTTAACATTCAATAAAAAACAACACTTTTTAAGGAGTTTCATTTAAAAAGGTTTATATTAAACACATATGGTGTTAAAGTACTTAGTTGCAATCTTTTCTTATATAAAAGTTTCGTATATTTACCTCTAAAGCCACTTATAATGTAAAAAGTTATTTCAAAGTTCATCTAATAAAATTTAGATGTGTCTACACAATGAATCGCATGCATTAAAGATCTTGAATTCATCATAACGGGATATTCTAAAAATTATGTAGGCAGCGGCACAAAGGTGTGACTGTAACGCGACGGATGTGGGTTCGATCCCCACTCGAGGAAGTAAAATATTTATTTACGTTTATATTTCCATTTCTTCGCTCTGGTGTAGAGGCAAAGCGCGGCGTTGAGTCCAGCCACTCAACACGCAATGCCTCCAGAATTCGGCACAAAGTGGGGAACGGAGTGTCTTAACTCTAGGTTCCCTCTGCCTACCCTGCTGTGTGCGGGATACAGTGTGAAGCTGAATTAATTAAATATTGAAACCTCTTAAAATGTTAGTTCGTAGATATGATTGTTACAGCTTTTAATAGTTAATTTATTATTAATATACATACATATTTGTCAATTTTCTATTATATTTAAGGAAGTAATTGAAATTAAGCTTCTTAAATTGTGTTAGAGCTTAGTTGATTGTTTAAGAGGTGTAGTTTATTACGTAAAATTTTTTTTTTTTTTTTATGCATGTATATTTTTTTATGGAAAAAGACAAGGCAAATGAGCGTACGGCCCGTACGTTTACCATTTTTTAGTTTAACACCAGAGGAGTTACAGGTGCGTTGCCGGCCTTTAAGGTAGAGATAGACGCGCTTTTTGAAGGCATGCCACAGCTGTGTAGCGCGTAAGGCTGTAAACGCGACAGATTGTGAGTTCGATTTCCACTCGATGAAATGAAATATTTAATATTTTCATTTCTTCATTCTGGCGTCAAGATAAAGCCTATCGTTGAATTCCGCCACTCAACACACAATGTCCTAAGAATTCTGCGGAAGATGGGCAGCGGAGTGTCACACTTGGCTCCCTCTGCTACCAAGCTACCTGCATGGAGCTGAACTCTTGTTGAGATTTACGTCGACAATGTACTTACAACTTGTCGATACAACATAAGGTCTAGTTTCGACGCTTTAAACTTAGTGTCCTGTCACTATTTATACAGACTATTTAGAGAGACTGCGGCAAACAAACATCAGTGCAGCCTTTACGAAAAAAATGCATTTTTCCTCTGGATACTTCATTTGAAGTAGATAGTAAAATGTGTGTATGTGAAATGATAAATGTTATATTTTACATAATTTGCCATGTTTCTCAAATAGCTGAATTGCTTTAAAAAGCGTCATCATTAAAAAAGCATGAGGCTTCTGCCTGTGGACAACGATTGAGGGTTTGATTCCTTTTCGAAAGAATCAATTATGTTCATTTTTTGCTGTGATAAAATAGCTAAGCTGAGCGTTAAGCTCCCCGGCTCAACACGCAATGTATAGAAAACTAGGCGGAAATTAGACAAAATAATAATTTAATAAATACTTATATTTTACGTACATATCTTTCTGTTTTGTTTATTGCCGTTGTCTAGTAACGGCATCGATTTTATCATTTCACTTGGTGGCGAATGATAGTAAGACATTGTAATTCCATTTCCAATAAGAAACAATGGTATATTCATAAATAAAATTTCGATTGTTCAGAAAAATTAGAATTTATTAATGTCACAACAATAATCAAAATTTAAAAGTTTATTCGTTTTTTAGTTTAACAGTTCCTTAATTTTATTTAATAATTTGTAATTATTAAAATGGCGTCTATATTCCCTACAGGACTACGGAATGGGTTAGCTGGGGTAAGTAATGAAATGTGTATATAATTTTTTTTTATTTCGCATTTTTGGGTGTTTGTATAATTAAGAAAACTTATAGTTTATTTGATATTTCTCATTATACTACTAAGAGGCTTGCCCTTGCTCGCTTCGATTGCCACTCCACGCTCACTTTGTTTATTACAATGATTAAAAAAGTATTTAAAGTGCCGTGTATTTTTTTGCATTATTTTGCACTGTGCTTTGTTATGGATGATATTTTTATCTCAAGACTATATCTCAGGAACGCTTGGAGATATCGAGTTGAAATTCACACTATACCCTAACCCAACCCATGATTTCTTGATAAAAAACATATTTCTATATTTACTTAAATATCGCAACAATCGTTTATATCGCAAAAAACCAAAAAACGCGTATATCGACACTATAAAGGAAATCAAAATTAATAGGGTACTTCCGGTTGACCTAGACTTATGAAATTTGCAGTTAGCATCTTGTATTTAAATTACAAAAAATGAGGCCGTCGTGGCGCAGCGGTACAAGGGTGTGACTGTAACTGGAAGGTTGAGGGTTCGATTCCCACTGGAGAAAGTGTCTTACCACTTGGTTCCCTCTACCTACCCTGCTGTGTGCAGGATACAGCGTGAAGCTGATTTTTTTTTAATAAAAAATAATAGCCACAAAAGGGTAGCAAAATTTGGTATCAAAGCAGCTAGTTCAAGTGAGGTGTCAGAAGAAAGCGCTCTGGCTAAGCTAAGCCTGAATTTCAGAAAAAGCTCGAGACCTCCATTTTTTGTACGGAAACCTTGGTGGGCGAACCCGACTCGCTTTTGTCCGGTTTTAGTTTTAAAGTTCAATCCAAGGCAATCCAACTTATGTAGACTACATCTCTTATGTTTAGAATCATCATTTGGCAAAAGAAAATGCTATAACCTAAATATTTACAAAATTTTATACGTTTTCTAAAAGTGTAGGATTGCGTGTTGAGCGGCGGCACTCGGCCCCACGTTTTGCCGAAAAAATGTAAAATAATTCATGGGAATCGAACCCACAACCGGTCACGTTCACAGACACTTCTTAACACATTATTATTTATTAATACACCTCGTTGATTTTTTGGTTAACGATATAAGATATGTTATTTTTTTTAAATCCAATCAGTAGTTTGTGTAAATTATGTAAAGCGGTCATGAAAAATACTTAATTTATATTCAGGACAAATGGAAACTTGTTCAAGAATTAAATAATACTTTATTTCCGGATCTTATTGGCCTTGTTGAAAGGAAACCAAATGATTTCCTACGAGATTGTAAATTTTCTATTCTACAGTGTTTAGTTTATTTTAGTTAGTGCTCAGACGTAGGTAATCTTGCGAAATTGAACGTTGTTCAAATTTGATGCTTTTAGTTTATAAATTCATATATAATTAGAATAAGTGTAGTCGTGATGGAGGACAATAAGTCGGGAAACAGTGGAGAACAAGCTGATGGCAAAGATGTCAGCATCAGCGATTTTCATAATGAAGATGCACCAACAGAAGTTTGTGAATCAGTAAAGTTTTTTTATGTTGCATTATTTTAAGTTAGACGTTTCATTTTTTTTACATAATAATATAATAATAATAAGTAAAATTTAATAGAAGTTGGTTTATTTCATAAATAAAAAAAAAACTGTATAATTTCGTTGTCCATTGGGAAATAAAAGGTTTTTTATTTTTATTTATTTATTTTTAAGTGTTTAAGTTGAAGTGTAATAAATTATAATCTTAAAATGTATTCTCAGCTATAGCGAAAATAGGGCAGCACTGAACTGAGATAACTAGTTCTTAAGGGTATTGAAAATTTATTTACTAAATTTATAAATATCAAGTTTAGTCATTGCTATTATTTTTATTTTTTTAGTTAATACTAAGCTGTGCTTATTGTGTAAACGTTTAAGTTTTCTTAATATAAATTATTAAATATTTTAATACAATTTTTGTATACTTATGCACCTTATCGTCAGATAAATAAAATAAATAACTTTGAAAACAAATAATTTCAGATTGTTTTTTATAAGACTAAGCAAGAGCGACTCCAATCTAAGTGACTGCTTTAGGTAGAAATTTCATAATTATAAAAGAACAAAACCAGCCTACATGTTTTACCTATAATTATATCAGGTTAATTTTTAGTATAGAAAGTCATTTTACTGGACTCGAAAAGAAACATTTATATATTAAGTGGAGAAAAACTTTGAATTATAAGAAAGAATTCGTAAAATATAATAAAAATAATTTGGAATTAAATTTCACATTTCAGGTGAAAGGCCTCGACGCCAACCGCTACGCCACGAAGAAAACCGTTGCTCAGGGAATGCTCGATATCGCTTTACTTACTTCTAACGCATCCCAATTAAAGTATGTTCTTCAAGTTGGACCAAAACACGAGTTTTACATGTTACTTGTGGTGCTCATATCAATCTCTATCGTGTTACAGGTAATTATTTATATTTAATAATGTTTAGCTTCACGCTGTATCCCGCACACAGCAGGGTAGGTAGAGGGAACCTAGTGTTAAGACACTAGGTTCCCCACTTTCTGCCGAATTCTGGAGGCATTGCGTGTTGAGTTGGCGGAGTTCATGTGCCTCGATTTTCTCGAATTTTATAAAATGAAAATATTAATATATTTTATTTGCTCGAGTGGGAATCGAACCCACAATCTGACGACACGATTGACCTCATATTAATTATTTGGTTAATACTTAATAATATTACGAAAAAATAAAAAATAACTGTCTTATTAGAAGTGGAGTAGGTACTTCTGGAACTTCTAGTACTTCTGTCAAAGTATTAAAGAGTATATAAAATTATATTGTATTAATAAGCATTGAGTAGATAACGTAAATATGTTTTTAACATAGCGAAATTTAAATATTTTGTGGCTAGGCAATTTATAAATGAACTATTAAGATGTTACGTTTGTAAAAACAAATTATATTTTAAAAACAATTGTCCTTATTCCCATAAAAGGCATTTACATCTAAATTAAAAGTATTTTAGGTGGCGATGGGGTTTGTACTACTATCATTAAATTTGCTACGCGACTGCCGTTTCCATGACCCACTACACAGGACGTCGGCTCTTAACATTAACTATACCACTACAGCTGTAGCCTTTATCGTTACAGTATTAAACATTCTTGTTTCTGCTTTCGATTCATCGCTTGCAAGATATCTAGAACTCGATTACGATTGAATTTATTATAGTTATTTAGGTTATTCGTGTATTATTTAGAAATTTAAATGTTTTTAATTATTATTGGTAGTAGATAAAGTAATAAACGCTTCTATTTCAATATAAAAAATATTGTTTTAGCTGCTAGTTGGATTATTGTTTGTGGTAATCGGTGGTTTGGACCTGAACGACGACAACGACCAGCCTTCTGCTGTTATACTTAATGATATAATAGTTATATTTATATTTGTTATTTCTGTTATAAATATCGTTATTTCTGCTTTTGGTATAGAATATTCTAATAATCCATTAATACTTGATAGATTGAAATATATCAATAGTGAATATTTAAGGAAAGGAAATGTTACTTCAAATTAAAACAACTGAAATGAAACAAATGAAGTAAAATTAGCTAATAACTAACATTATGAATTAAAAATATTGAATGACAGAACATTTTATCAATTCAGGCAAGTGCGGGTATTTTGGCCTTAGTGATATCAGCTTTGGACGGAGAAAATAGTGATAAACAGAAGAAAATTGCAGATTGGTTGTATCATACTTCTGTGGGTATGATGACTTGTGTAGTGTTTTGTGACGTTATAAAAATGACATTCGGCCTTGATCCTGCATTGTCTCATCGAGATTTTTTTAGTAATACTACAATGTCATTGTTAGATAAATGGAAAACTTAAGCTCATGTATTGATTTGTTTATTATAGGTGCATTTAATTATTTGCCAGTATTTTTTATAATTTTAGATATGAAAATAAGTATTTAATCCCTAAAAAAATGGTGTATATTACACGTTGTATGTAATGTAATGTAGAATAGAGTAGTAATTAGTTAACGCATTTTTTTATTTTTTATTTATTTGTTTTTTTTTTGTTTTCACATTTTAGGTTCTTTCAGCGATTTCCTGCGCCATTCTTGGTTTCATTTTTAATATTAATCACCAACCGCATCAACGTACTGCTGAAATTTTAAATAATATTTCATTATTGTTCAAATTTATAGCCACAGCGCTAAATGTTGTTATATCCATTTTTTATTCTATTTCATTTGATACTATGCTGTTATAGTTTTCATTTATTTTAGTTTCTCATTCGTTTTAGTTTTTTTATTATACAATTAGCATATTTTTTTTATATCACTCTATGTAAGTAAATTTTGTATACACTTAAATTATGTTAAATTATATTGTATATAAATATGACTCGTTAGTTTTTCCAAAATACTCAATAAAATGATATGCTTTACCAAGTGGTATTTTTATAATAAAAGATTTGGTCCCAATTTTCACCACATATTGCTATAAAAAACATACATTTGTACGTAAATTAATGATAAACCATTTTGTAATATGTGAATAAAATATTACTTTATGTAATAAGTACAATAAGCACAAAGTAACACACTGAACTAGTGAAACTAAATCAATAATATTATTGATATATGTTTTATATTAATAATAAAACATATATCAAAAATATTACGAGTATTACTTTAGGTAATGAAACAATAAATAAAAATTCTGCATTTTATAATATAAAATGTAATTAACTATAATTTTAAAAATAATTATAACATTTACTTATTTATTTCGATAGCACTACAAGTGAACTGTGAAGCTTTACATGACCGATGACGTCCATACGTCAATGTCACTATCATATCGTAGAGAAATAGGTACTTAAAATTCAACCTTCAATGTCGTACTTAGAAATTAAAATACGATTATATTTCATAAACTTCTAAGCTTAAATATTTAAACGATAAGAGAGCTTATAAACTTTAACAACAGTTTGAAAGAAGCATTTTCCCACGTTAATATATAATTACATCGCGGTTTTGTTGTCATCTGTGCCACAATACGATAAAAAGTGAGTGTCGAGGTTACTTTGGTTACACTCGAACGATATCGCCTTCCACTTATCTTGCGCAGACCTATTACTTTGTTAGTTACTTGTGTTACGCGGATCAACTAAGACGTGAAAATGGCCAGCGGACGAATTGTCGTATACGGTGGCCGGGGAGCTTTGGGTGCGGCTTGCGTAAATCACTTTAAGAATGCAAACTACTGGGTTGCGAGCGTCGATCTGAATCCTAATGAGAGCGCAGATGTAAACATTACAGTTCCTAAGGATGCTTCCTGGGTTCAACAAGAAGAACATGTTGTTAATGAATTAGGTGTAGCTTTGCAAGGTCAAAAAGTGAATGCAGTAATTTGTGTAGCCGGCGGTTGGGCTGGTGGCAACGCGGCCAAGGATTTGAGCAAGCAGGCTGATCTTATGTGGAGGCAGTCAGTGTGGAGTTCTACAATTGCGGCATCTTTGGCATCTAAATATTTAAGTCCTGGAGGATTAGTTGCTTTGACAGGTGCTAAAGCTGCATTGGAAGGGACCCCAGGAATGATTGGTTATGGTTTAGCGAAGGCTGCAGTACATCAGCTTACCAAATCTCTTGGTGCTAAAGATTCAGGTCTACCAGAAAACTCTCTTGCCGTTGCGATACTACCAGTAACGCTAGACACAGAAATGAATAGAAAGTGGATGCCTAAAGCAGATTTTGGATCTTGGACACCCCTGTCATATGTTGCTCAGTTATTTGATAAATGGCTAAAAGGAGAAGAAAGACCTGCTAGTGGAAGCTTAGTTGCGCTTGTGACTAAAGATAATGTAACAGATCTGATTGTCCAGTAAATCTTGCCAAAATCACCATCACTAACTTATGTATGATCTGAGTATAATATTTTCAATAAAATATAATGCAACTATATGTTGGCATTTATTCTAAGTTCGTTGAAAAATCGCTTTTGATGTCTACATAATCATTGTAAGTTATCATTTATAAGGGAACAAATATAAAGTATACAGATTATAAAATAGATTTTATTTATAAGTGTTTAATGTGATATGTTAGAACAATAAATGCTATAAGCACTTTTGTGTTTTATTATAAATATTTTTATATATTACTTAAGATGTAATTAGATATGCTTGAAGTAAAAAATAGGTCAAATTAGTTCATCATGTACTGTATGAGTATATAAAGTTCATAATCATTATAAAATTTAGTATTTCAAGAATTTCATTATACATAGACACTATCAGAATGATTTTTCATCTGTATTTTAATGAGTATTTTTTTTTATATTTATAAAAAAAGAAACAGAAATTTTTCAATAACAATATTGCTTATGAAATCCGACACTTCCTTTCCCCACTTTCCGCAGTATTCTCAAGGTATTGCGTGTTCAGTGGCGGTACTCAACGCCGCGTTTTGCCTCTCTACCAGAGCGAGGAAAAGAAAATATTAAATATTTAATTTCCCTAATATTTTAAGTGGGAATCGAACTCAAAACCGTTGCGTTTACATTCGCACGCTTGTGCCCGCGCACCACGAAGGCGTGAATAGATTTTTTAACTAATAAATAATATTACAACTACACAAAAATTTCGTTGACATGTTATCGTACGTGATTATAATTATTATAGTTGACACAATTAATTACGGTGTTTAATTGATAGCCAAAGATTCAAATACTGTATCATTTGGAATTTTTACATGGAAATTCGACGTTCATAGACATTCCGGTTCTCCTTCCTCATTCACCACCGTAGATTTTTTGTTGTTCAAAATTATGAGGAAAAATGTTAACATGGGAAATCCAAACGTGAACAAACGATACTAATATACAACACATTATCTACTCATATTTTTCTTGGTACAGGCTTTTAATCACCTATAGTTTTGTATTTAACTAACGCTCAGTAGCAGAAGTTGCGTATTCAAATCCTTCAAGATTTTTTTTTTAAATTATCGTATGTACGGTCGCTGAGTCGTGGCTGCCCTGAAGTTAGGCTTTCGTAACTTTTGTATCTGTATAAAAGAAAAGTGTGGTTTATTGAAATGCCTACGTGGCCGATAGAATAAAAAAAAGGAATGATAATTCTATAACTATAATTGTATTTATTAAAATCTATAGTCAGCATATCCNAAAAATAGGTCAAATTAGTTCATCATGTACTGTATGAGTATATAAAGTTCATAATCATTATAAAATTTAGTATTTCAAGAATTTCATTATACATAGACACTATCAGAATGATTTTTCATCTGTATTTTAATGAGTATTTTTTTTTATATTTATAAAAAAAGAAACAGAAATTTTTCAATAACAATATTGCTTATGAAATCCGACACTTCCTTTCCCCACTTTCCGCAGTATTCTCAAGGTATTGCGTGTTCAGTGGCGGTACTCAACGCCGCGTTTTGCCTCTCTACCAGAGCGAGGAAAAGAAAATATTCAATATTTAATTTCCCTAATATTTTAAGTGGGAATCGAACTCAAAACCGTTGCGTTTACATTCGCACGCTTGTGCCCGCGCACCACAAAGGCGTGAATAGATTTTTTAACTAATAAATAATATTACAACTACACAAAAATTTCGTTGACATGTTATCGTACGTAATTATAATTATTATAGCTTACACAATTAATTAAGGTGCTTAATTGATAGCCAAAGATTCAAATACTGTACCTTTTGGAATTTTTACAAGGAGATTCGACGTTCATAGACATTCCGGTTCTCCTTTCTCATTCCCCACCATAAATTTTTTTGTTGTTCAAAATTATGAGGAAAAATGTTAACATGGGAAATCCAAACGTGAACAAATGATAGATACAAATATACAACACATTATATACTCATATTTTTCTTGGAATAGACTTTCAATCAGCTATAGTTATGTATTTAACTGACGCTACATAGAGGAAGTTGCGTTTTCAAATCCTTCAAGATTGAATGTTTGTTATCGAATAGTACGATCGGCCAGTCGTGGCCACGCTAAAGTTAGGCTTTCGAAACTTTTGGGCACACTTGGAAAGAAAATGAAGTATTTATATCAACGTTATAATTTCAAAATCGTTTTAGATCTCAAATAACACATTCACCTTACTGATTTACGAAATGTCTGCGTGGACGATAGAATAAAAAATCGAATGATAATTCTATAACTATAATTGTATTTCTTTTAAATCTAAAGTCAGTAATTCCCCATAAAATAGTATTTCTTAGTCTTCTATAGACATTAATTAGTTAACCCTAAATTGATTTATAAAAGAATTTGTTTAATAACCTACCTAAATAAGATATATATTATTTTACATAACGATTACGTATTAGTTTTTGTAACTTGGATAAAAAATATGAAAGTAAAATACTTAACTGGATCGAAATTTGGCATTCCTTGCTTTCACTTTCTAGAAAGTACTTATTCCATTTTATGTTGATACTTAGTTAGTTCTTTTTATATAGTAAATTATTTAATATTTTTTGTTGTGAGAAGATATCACAACTTAAACTTTTTGATAACCTTTAATGATATGAAAAGTTTGTACAATAATGATACATTGCTTTAGCTTGTTACGTTTCGTTTGAACATATAACTACATTCAATTCGATTTAGAATAAGTCGTAATCAATTAGTATGGTCCTAAATATACTATTTAATAAAAATATATTCTTTGTTCTTATTTCTTCAAATAAATTGTATTAAAAGCATACATCAACTAGCACATTTTAGCCAGACCATAGTTAGACACGGCATTTTGTTCCCCGCTTTTCATCCGTATGTGAGTCATTGCATGAGTGACGGAAACTTAAGAAATACATAATATATTTATAGAAATAAGTACAAGCAACACTATTAAAAATATAAAAAAATATTCTCCTATGGAAAAATATGAAACATAATTCTGAAATAATAATTAGGTATATAAAAAGAAAACATTTTTTGTGATGGACTATACGGGTATGTATTTTGTACTGAATAGATAGGAACACAAAAAAATTGCCATAGCTATCTCACTGTAAGAATTTATTTTAAATAAACTATCTAATAATAATTAAGTAATTGAATTAAGAAAATGGTATTGTTAATAAAATATAGATAAAATAAGTATTAGGTACTTAGTCCCGATCTCCAGAGACGTTTCAAGACGTGCCAGGTCCTTAAGCACGTCTAAATTTAACACCTAGTAGGAAAGATATGAGTATTATATAATAAAATAACAAATTAATTGCCGGCTTCTAGTAAAGTATAGTAAAGATGAAACTGTACTACTCTTCACATTTTCTTTTTATCGTTTGTAGTTTAGAAAATATGCTCAGTAAAAAGATTCAGGCGCTAAAACTTGTATAAAAGCATTTCTGTGTTTTTAAGTTAAAAGTGTTTTTTAATTTATCTGATCGTTTGTCGTTTAGCATTTTATGCCTAACTTTCTATATAATAACATTTAAGTAAAGGGAGATGTACTTACTACTAAAATTCACTATGTTACTCTTTAAGCGCTGGCTAAGTTAAAAGTATTATAAGAATTTTAACATAATATTATATTAATTAATTGATTATATACTATCATAACTCATTGCATAATGTAATAAACTGGGATGACACCTAATTTATACCATCGAAAAGCCATCTTCTGCCTGATTCTAACTTTAATGTTCAAAAAATGAAGCGTACTTATAACTTATTATTTTGAATAAAATTATTGGACTTTGACTTTGGTTAGTAATATTTATATGTTACAAAGGCTCTTACGAGGGTTCCAATCTTTAAAAGTAAGCGTGGTTAAAGTTTTATTTTAAGGAATAAAAGTTATAAAATGTAAACAAAAAATATATTGAGTCACTGCTTTTTTCAATTTTATCAATTTATATTTTTATTATAATAATTTCACATTTTTTTTATTAAGCTATATTATAATTTATACATATTTATACATATATATTTCATAATACTTATATTTAAAGTAATAATTTAAACCTTATAACTATCGAGAATTTATAACTACCTACTTATTTTATTTAATAACAACTGTAATTCTTGAAATATTAAAAGATTTTATTTCTTACTATTAACTTCTCAGGAAATTCATATTAATATTATTAATCATTTACCATTTACTCTCATAAATTATTTAAACTTGACATGTTTAATCACACATCATACAAATTACAATGCGTGTTTATTACATTTTTGTTCTAAGTTATTTGCGGCATATATGTACATTTATATTACAATTACATTGTAATTCGATTTAATAATATTTCTAAGAATCACAGAATCTTCGGTTAACATACTTAAAGTAGGCAAAATCTAATGCTAATTAATAATAATCTCTTTCATATCAAGTATACTTAATTTAACTTAATTCTATAAGCTAGAGAATAAACATATATTAAAATATTTAACAATTTCGAATTTTTAACATATTAACATTTTTGTCCCAAGCGTGCAGATACACTTTTATAGGCAGAATGACTAAAATCAAAACATCAAATGCTTCACTACCAACAAAAAAAAAGAACTTGTCAAATTTTGGCGCCATTTATCGGCCAACTACAGCTCGTACGGTGTTTCTTAATATATCAGTTACAAGTTCAGTTGTTCGTATAATTTTAATGCCGATTTGATCTATAAGTGTAATCGCTGTGGAATAAGGAAGAGGTAGTTCCTTTGTGGGTCGCATGGTGAATCTTGTGGGAATTGTTTCTGGTCCTATACTGCCCCACGGTATTGCAGTTGGTCTGAAATATAAAAATAATTGATTTTTATAAATTACTTTACAATGATTATACATATAAAAATATCACGCGGAAGAAACTTATATTAGGACACTATAATTTGTAAATTTTATTGAAAGTTCCGATGATCCTTAGTTCAGAAATTCCGATTATTTTAAATAAGATACAATACATACATATATACTCGTATATAATACAAAATAGATACAATAAATGCAAAAGTATGACATAAAATTGAATTTACATACTAATATGCTTTAGGTATAAAAATAACTGAACGATGACAATAAATTCTTAAGAAAACGTAATTGACTAAGTAAAAAACCGTGTTTCTATCCATGAGATCCATTAAGGATGATTCTTTAAGAGAGGAATCTGAAACTTCAGTTTATACATATAAAAGGTTTGCTGTAATGAATGACTTTATAGTTTATACCCACTTAGTACCAACGTAGATAATTTTACGTTCCCCACTTTTCGCCGAATTTTCGAGACATTGTGTATTGAATGGCGAAACTCAACGCCGCGCCCTTGTTAACAGAGCGAAGAAATGAAAAGATTAATAAAAATAATTAATTTCCCCGAGTGGGATTCGAGCGCACAACCGTCGCATTTACATCTACGCTCGTACTACGACGTTCCACGACGGCTTTTTTATAAAACTTTGTATTATAATTGTTTATTTAAATACTCGACTTAATATTTTTATAGAATCTACGCATAAGTATAAGTAAGAACATAATATTCCACATTATATACCTGCCCGGTGTTTACGTCATATGTATTATAAATTCCATATATTATGATCTTGATAAATACTGTAATTTGTGATGAGAACGATTTATACTTTACTCTTAGTCTTAATCAATAGTTAATTATTACTAGCACGCCACGACATGCTTTTAATATTATTATTTATATTATCGTAATAGCTACGCATAATAAATAAAATGATTTTGTTTAATATCTACGCAACATTCTTTTAGCTTCACCTGCATATAGCAGAGTGTTAAATCACTGCATTCTCCTAATCTCGTTTCCGGAATTCGTGTTACTGCGTGTGAAGTGGCGGAATTCAACGCCGAATTTTATATTACCAAATGGAAATAATTTATTCGTCCGAGATTTCGTCCCAGTCGGAACTATATCCACAATAATAGTATTTACAGTCACAATGGCCTCAATTATATTAATTAATTTCAAAATCAAGACAATCAATTGTAAATTTATACTAAATCTATCAAGAAAATTTCAACAAATTACAAAAAAATAGTTGAAGAGTTTTTTAGACTCATTAAAAAAATGCTAGTTGGGAAGTAAGTAGTACAAGTTAAGTACTTACTAACTAGTAAATTAACATAAAAAAAAAACATTTTTTTAAACATAAGCTTGCCATGTCATGACCATTATCGTACAATGGGCGTATCCCGTATCGTACAATTAGCCCGGCGTGATAATTAAACAATTATTTTACATCATTAAGTTCAGGTGTATCATTTCATTAGAAATAACGAGAAAATATAAAAATATTCTTAGATGTTTGAGGAAAAATCGAATGGAAGTTATATAAAATTAAACATCTCGTTGGAATTTTTTAATAATAAAGATTACTCTAATAGCCTATAATAAATAATGCCTGATGTATTTACCTTGTTATGGATTTTTTTTCACTTAAAATCAGTTAAACATATATGTATGTATGTATTTTGATTAAATAAATATGCAATCATGTCAGTGAACAGTGTAATTTATGACAAAATATTTTTTTTATTAATTGGCTTTTCTTTTTTTAATAGGACTAATTAAAAAAAATACCTTTGTGGCATAACAGGCCTCATTGTAGACACTGTCCTTATAGATGGTTGAGTGGTTCGAGGTGTGGTAACTGCTGAAGTCGGACTGCCTACCATGATTTCACCATCGTCGTTAAACCTGAAAACGAAAAAATATTAGTTAAATTAAACTGAATTAGTAAAATATTTTAAAATTCAGTTAAAAAAAATTCTACTTCTTGGAAGATCATTTAATTTAGTTAATTTAGTATTAATGTAAATTTATAGTTTTAACTTTGGTAAAAAATATTCATGGTTCAATATGATATATTGGCACATAAAACTTCATATGAAATTATTGCAATAAAATTTCTTCATCATGTTGCAGTAAGCAGCCATCGATGAAAATAAATAATTTCTGGTACACAATCTTTCTTTCTCCACCTTCGCACGCAATCCACGTGGGAATATTACTGACTTTTGTATTGTTTATACTCTTGTGTAGTCAACTATATAATTATAATGGCAATATGCGTAAATATACAATAGATACGTAGATATTATATGGGTTATGTTGTCATTATGTGTAATGTTTCATATTGCAGCATTGTCGAGTAATTGAATGTTGAGCCTGTTGAGTGTTTATATTGAAATGTAGTTGAAAATTGTTATTTCCGAAATTTGAAGTACCTATTTGAAATGTAAAAAAAAGTCTTAGTACTTTTATATGATACTAGCGGCCCGCTCGCGGTTTCACCCGCGTGAACTATGTTATTATTAATTTCTGTCTCCATGAGTAGTCATGTCCTAGTGACGTCTATGCAAAATTTGAGATTCCTAGCACATGTAGTTTCTGAGATTTCGTGATGAGTGAGTGACCTTTCGATTTTATATATATAGATGAGTGTTTCGAAATAACATCATTTGAATTACAAGCAAAATTGCTATTGTTAAGTAAAATAATGTAAAAAAATATATAACATAGTTTAGAACCTAAAATCACGTTTTTTTCCCATGTAATGAGCGCAAATTTGATATATTTATTAGTAGGCAGTCTAAGGTTCCATCAGCCATCTTATTCCGTCATCAGACCAGCTCGATGGTACTATAACATTGTATTGTCATCTAATCTACATATAATTGCCAAGTGCCACAAAGATAAAACAATTAGAAGTGCGTGTAATTCAGATTCTTATATTTTATTGTATAGCTAATTAGTTGCAGTTCGATCTAAAACAAAAATCACTTTATTATTAAAATAGCTACAATTGTGTTTTTAAGACAGGTCGTACATTTATCTCAATTACATTAAAATGTAAAAATAGATAGCCCTAGTTCTAGAACTCTAGTCCACTGTTATCAATCTTTTCATACATGTCCTCCGGGAAGTTCTCATGCTTTTACGTGACATGTTCACCCTGTCGTCATCTGTGTTTTTCAGAACACAGAATCAACGATCATGCTGGAATGACGGCAGGGAAAGGCTTCTGTAAGAGTTCGGTTCGAGTTCATAAATCTTACATACGATTCTTCTTTCAATAATTCTCTGGACGAGCTCAAATCACCTAGCAAAATAATTTGATAAATCACATACGACGCTATTTACTGTAGCAGGTATGTTGTAATGAATATAACAAATGATAGTCTCGCTCAGTAAACCAGTTTAGCAAAACTGTGTTTTAAGGTAACCAAAAGATTACATCGTTTATTGTTATGCACACGCGATTCCAACTATTAGGAATATGCTTTTAATTACTGTTATGTAAAAATACAATTAGCTACATGCAGATTTTACTTTTGCGTTATGGCTAAATGAAATAAATTGTATTTGGTAACTTAAACGTTAACATTAATTAATTATTTTAGGTATAGACCGTCTGCTAAAGAGAAAGACGCAAGTCATTTTTTTTATTTAACGGTGGTTAACAAATCGATTGTAAATTAATAATATCATTTAAAACCCACTGACAGTTCAACGATGTTGTTACAATAGCAATGTCTGAAATAATTATTAATCAAGAAAGTTACGGTACTTTATCTATCAATATAATTTAATGTACCCGCGTAAAGTAATGAAAAGAGTAATATTATGATTATATTTTTAAAAAATTTCAAAAGACAGACGTGACATACCACATATGTCACAGATAAATAAATAACACAGGTTTAATAAAAAATATTAGAAATTAAATGGAATGTTGTATTAGAAATTTACAATTTTGCAATGTAAAAAGAAAGTCCGTTCGTCTATTATACTACCAAAAAGTATGTTTTTCTATTAAAACTTAACATAAACATGTCATATTTAAGTATATTTTAGCGGTATGTAAATTTGTATTTTACCTAAAGAAGAGTGAAATCTAGAATATAGAAAATATTTTATGACATGCCTTCGACAGCGAGGTTACTATTTACATAAATATTTTCCAAAAGGACTGTTATCAAGTGAATGGTTTTATTTAGTTACTAGCGGACCCGGACGCGGCTACGCCTGCTTGAAATATAAGAATATAATTTCTATAGAAATATAATTTCAATCTAGATGAAATGCTAAAAGTGACTATTATATTTATTTTCATAAGGATGAATATCAAAATGACGCGGTCGCGTAGCGACGACGGTTGTTATTAACATGGCAGAATAAATTGCATGTCAAATTAGAAAGTATATTAATTTATTACTACATATGTGTAATGTAATGTTACATAGCCTATAGCACTTCTGAAGAATGCAGCTTTCATACAAAACAAAAACAAAGTAAATCGATCCAGTAGATACAGAGATCTTAGCGTTCAAACAAACAAACAAACAAACTCTTCCGCTTTATTATATTAGTATAGATTTTACTCATTTTTTATGTTTACGCATTTTCCATATTTAGAATTAAAAGTATTGTGGAGGAACGCTAGGTTTAACCAGATCGGAGAGAATTGAAGCATTGTGAGATACATTTTGCAAAAAGATTAGAAGAAAAAAAATTTAGAGAAGGACTACATATCCTAGAAAATATTTAAAATTTAGAGAATTTTAGATCATTTAGGTAATATCTATTTTAGATAAGATATTTAAGGAGCAATTAATAGTAAGATATTGTTAAACAGAAAATGCTAGAAGATGTAAAGTTATTTTATTATTTCAAAGAAAAAGAATGTGAAGCTGGATAAACCTTAGGATGTTATTTTATTAGGTTTTTCATTTAATTATTATACAAATTATACTTATTGGTTTTAATTGTATATTAATTGAATGAAAAACTATTTAATTAACACATTTATTTACATTTAGTATTCAGATTTTGATAAAATATATATTTAATTAGATAGTTTAGATTTTCCTACCTATTTAGAAGTAACGGTGGTGGTGGTGGTGGTGTGGCAGCGGCGACTGGGGTCTCAGAACTTGGTGGAGAAGTTGGCACCGGCCGTAGTGTAAGTGTTGGTTCTGGCGATTTGGATACTTCATTACCTGCAACAACATACGTATATCTTTATCATAGTATAGAAATAAGAAGTTATTAATTTTGACTAAGGTAATCTTGTGAAATTCGGGCTTGTACACAGAGCCAGAGTCTCACAGAGATCTTCATACAGAGATGGACGATATCCAGGAGCGCGGGTTCGAATCCCGCTACGTTCAAATTTTTATACGTTTTCTAAATAAGTATTTTTCTTTCCTAAGTGTGGAATAACACTTAAAAAATATTAAAAATGAATATGATGTTTTTTGGAATCATACATTTATATGTTATGCGAAGTTATATTTTAATTTTGATTTAAACTTAATCTAAAATATTATTTTTTAATCCTAAATATAATCAAAATACGTATTTTGCATATAATTTATTTTATTACATTACTTATAAGTAATTCTTACGTAAATCTTGCAACGAAGGTTAATAATGCCTTCTTTTTCCTTTTGTCAGTATGTCATGTGAAACAGGAATCAACATTAACTAATAAAAATATACAATACTGAGAAAATATTAATGTAAAGATAAAAAGAATATTTTATTAACTAAAGAATTTGCAGCTAATGTAATATTAAACAACCAAACATAGGATTGCTTATATTTTTACAAAATCAAAAGTTTTTTAAGTGTTGCCAGTACAATTGCCTTTAAAATACAAATAATGTAAAATGAAATCGAAATATTTTGTCAGTTTTGTAATTTAATAATTCTCAGTATTATTTCTCTCGCATGTAAATAAACAAAAAAATCTTATTGGAATTTTATGACTTCACATAGTTTTACATTTATTTATTTATTTTCACGGTATTGTACATAATCATTTAAATAAAGAAAAAAAGACACGCACTAAAGAAACTTTTATATATTATTAGATTGTGCTTGATTGAACAAGGTAGTTGATTTCCCTTCGCGGGGTGTATAATTTTTTACTTTCTTCTTCTTGTCTGCAAGTGATTAAATAACATTGTATCGTTATTTTAAATTAATATGTATAATGAACTTTATTAGTTAATTAGCGATCCCCTCGCGGCTTCTCCCACTTGAAATACATAATTATTAATTCCCTAATCTACTTACTATCTACTTTCGTTTTTTAAAAACAGAAAGAAAACCACTAATGCCAATTGTAAAGTTAAAGTTTTAAATATGATACCATACTTTCCATTACGTATAGAAAGACATTTTCGTATTACATGATATAGAATTTTTCAGGGTCGTCTGTTCTGTTATTTGGCCTCGTTACAAATAATTATGAGATCTTCAAAGATTAACGACACGTATTTAAGGTTGTTGTGTTTTTGTGACAGACTGTATACAAAAAAAGTCAGCCAAGTTGTACCTATACAAAAAAAGTGGACTGACAAGTTACATTAGCCTTGCTTTTAAATCATAATAAATTAAATGCTAATTACAATTTATAACATAAAAATTTTGTTATATTTCAAAAAAACAGATGTGAAGATATTCCGATATTCCGTATATATGTAAAATGTTTTTTTTTTCGGCTTCACACTGTATCCCGCTTATTGCGGAGTAGGCAAAGGGAACCTAGTGTCAGGGCACTCCGTTACCCACTTTTCGCCGAATTTTCAAGGTATTGCGTGTTGAGTGGCGGAATTTAACGCCGTGCTTTGCCTTCGTGCCAGAACGAGGAAATTTTAATGAATAATAATTGAGAATCCCCGAGTGAGAATCTAACCAATGCCCTCAAAAAATTGTAGTTGTTTTTGAATTATCCAATACTAAGTTTAATTTCTCAATATAAGATACACCATTATTAACCTATTAAAAATATGGCGTTCACAAAGCTAAGGATTTTTTATTTTTTTTCTGAATACGATACCTACAAATTTTGCAATCCATCTTAAGTCGCGATGCCTCCGGAAACGTAAACAAACAATTAAATTGTACTCTAATAAACAATTAAATTGTACCTTTTTGTAATAACATAATTATAAACGTGATAATAATTATGTTTGTATTTCATCACTACGTCAGTTTTATAAGCATTTAAAAAAATTATATATCAGTCTATTCATATTCTCTTATTTTTTTTACATTATCTTAATTTTTTTTCTTTAAATTAATTTAAAAATAAAAATTAGCTTCATGCTGTATCCCGTACACAGCAGGATAGGCAGAGGGAGTCTAGTTTTTAATTTCTCCACTTTCTGCCGAATTCGGAAGCCATTGCGTGTTGAATGTCAGAACTCAACGCCGCGCTTTGCCTCGACACCAGAGCGAACAAATGGAAATATAAACGTAAATAAATATTTCACTTCCTCGAGTGGGGATCGAACCCACAACCGTCGCGTTACAGTCACACCCTTGTGCCGCTGCTCCACGACGGCCTCTAGCCTGCATTTTTCTAACATCTTTATAGAATATCAATCTATTCATTATTCAATTAGATTTTAATCAGAAGCATTGCGCATCGGTTGGTATAACCAAATCACATTATAATGGAGGATTTTATTTCAATAGGATTCGAATCCGTAATGGGCCTGAAGAAAAGCTAATACAACCAAATAGAAACAGATCTTGAGATGCCGTTTTCGTTCATACATATATAATTTATACTTGAAATCTGCATCTCAAGATCGATCTCAGACTTGAGAGCGGTTTATAAATACGAGCCTAAGTTCCTCTCCATATCTTGCTAATAGGGTGTGTTTATTAGGATAAAACACCTAATTAGCATTATAAACGTTATCTTTTTTATTGTGTAATGATTGACGTTTATGTTTACTATTGATTATATCTAGTAGTTAATTTTACGTCAACAAATTATTGGTATTGGTCGTAATTTTAATATTTTTAGAAGATAAACACAGGTAATAACAAAATAATGAGACGATAAAATAAGTCAAGTATTTAACTTTTGGCCTGAGGTCTGAGTCGTGGTTCAGTGCTTCTAGAATAGACGGAAAGTAGTGAACAGAGTGTCTTAATAGGAACAGAGTATCTTAATACTACGTTCTCAGGTTTACAGGTGCCGTCTGCCTACTGCTATTTGCAGGGTATAAATGAAGCTAAAGAGAATGTAAGCCGCTTACCTATATAGAAAGGGCGTAAATACTATACTTTTCCACATATAACTTTCAACGTGTTTAAACAAAGACATTTACACATTTATCTCGAACTAAGGACGAACATACACAAACAAAAAAACGGGGGGAAAACTTACGTATCTTAATAATAGGCTCCCCCTGCCTACCCTGCTACATGGGGCCTACGGGATATAGCGTGCAAAAGCATGATGCAAGCATATATATATATCATAATTTACTCACCATTAGCTGGTATTGTGTTAAACTGTTCGTTAGCTAGGAACACCTCGAAATATCTCGTGAAGTCACCAGTCGGGTCCCATTTAGATGACAGCTTGGCCCACTCTTCCGGATATTCATTCTTCAATCTCTTTATAATTTTCACGGCTGTTTTCTTTTGGCGCTCAGTACACCGTATGCATTTTGTTCTCAGCGCCTCTGGTAGAAGCCCTGCAAAAACATTATTATTATTAATTACAGCGTTGTTATTATTATTTGCGGCGTTGAATTCCGCCACTCAACACGCAATGTCTCAAAAATTTGACAAAAAGTAGGGAACGAAAGTCGTAATTCGCTTTCTTTCACTTAAATTCCAGGGTCCCTCTGTCTACCCCCTGTCACGTACCAGATACAGCGTGAACCTATAAAAATATCTACATTCAATATCGAATCTAATATCTCTTAAATGATCAACATCACATCTATATAACAATCAATTATGTGTCATCAAGATAATGTCTATAATAATTATACTTTTATCGTGTTAGTGGACTAATGGGAAAATAGTTTTATATATCTATTTTATTTTTTATTAATAGGGTTTTATTTTATTTTTTTTGCTTCCCCGAACCTTTTTTAACCTCGAACTTAAAAACGGCCTTTTTATAATTTTTAAATTATGTACTTTTGTATAATTTAAAAATAACTTAATTTTTGATTTCATGTATTTATTATAGAAGGCTAAGGTACAAGGTCGTTCGATAATTACAGCTTAATATATTCAGAACCTACAAAAAGTAAATTTCGTAGTAGGGCAGGTCTATCTGGCCAAGGCCCTACGGAGATACAGAAGACCACGGCTGTAGTTCCATCAACTACCCGATATCTAATAAGAGCAGAGTGTCTTAGCATTACGTTCCCAGGTTTTCTCTACCTACTCTCTTCACTCTCTCTCTCTCTCTCTTGTGTTTAATACAGTGTCAAGCTAAATAAAGCAGAAAGTGGAATCGTAATTTATTTATAATAAGGCTCTCTCAATGCGGAAAATGCAGCGTATACGTATCAGTTTTTAAAATAAATTGTCACATTTAATTTAATGGTTCAATAATATAATTACCGGAAGCGGTTTCATATAACGTTGGAAAAATTAAATTTGAACAATTTCATAGTCTTTAGATAAGCCGGTTATACTGGATAAGCTGGTTTTGTTACAATCACCTAGTAATGTATTTTAAAATAATTTGACATTTATTAGTGATATATGTAGTGTATTAGTGTGATGTATAATTATGATATACATTGGGAATCGCCATCCTACAAGCCATTAGCCATGTCCAGCGAGAAGGTGATAACGGAACCATAAATAAGTAGTGCATATGGCATACGTGGGTGGCTACATTTGTCCCGTGGTGCGTATACGATCTCCCCCCCCCCCACACAAAGTTATTTTTAACCCCCGATAAGAGCAAAGTTTTCAACCCGATTCTCCTAATCGTCCCAGTATATAACATTGCATAAAGAATATTATTATTTTTTGTCAATGTCTATATACTTACAAAGAGAATATTAATGAAATTTAGAAATTTCAACAAATACAAAACAAATCGTGACCACATCACGATTTATATTCTTGCATTAATCGTTAAATTCAAATTTAAATAAATAATTTCTACATATTCTGACATTTAGAATCACATTTATGTTCAGAGTTTCTAAATAGTAATTATTGTTTATATTTATATTAATAAATAAAGGATTGCAAATCGAATAAAATTTAATTTGTTTACTGATAATATAAAAGATAATGAGTAAATTATAATTGACTGTTTCTATTTAAATATTTACTTAATTTAGAATTTTCATTGTAGTCAATATCTGGATAGCTTAGGATGAAGAATGTTAATGTTAATAGAATATTATTTTATTTCTCATTGCATACCTAAAATTACTTTATTTAAGCTAAAAGAAATTACACATAGCTGGATAGGCAGAGCGAACCTGGACACCTAGTGTTAAGATACTCTGTTCCCGTTAAGACCACTTCCAGATTACTTAATTTTTTTAACAATTTGTTAAATATGTTGATATAATATTTGTTGGCTTTATATTTTATTTTAAATTCGATTATTATTATATATTTGGGTTTGTACATACGAAAAAATATAATAACTGACGTATAATAATAAATAGTAGTGTCTACGATGTTTTGCTATAAAATAATAGACAGACATTAATTTAAACAAAATTTGAATTAGTAACCAACACGGTAAACACAACCACTGTGTTACAATGGTGTGGCTATTTGACCATAACAGTTATTAAAAAACAATAAAGATTTCATGAATCCATAAATGTAGTTAAGTTATTTATATTTCTAATTGTTTGAATAGGACTATAAATTATTATGCAATCATTATAATTAAGGGATATAAAGCTGGCTATAAATGTGGGTCGGTTTTAATTATTTTTTCTATTCCTTTTTATTGGATCAACTATTGGGCGAAGCGTAGAGAACGGTGTGTTTTAACACTTCTTTCTACCTCTACCATAAGCCATGATGCGAGAAGCTAAAAAAAACAAACCTTTATCTTTACAATTACACACCTAAGTACGTCACCAATCAGTATTCAAGAGTTGTTACTTGTTTAAAATAATGTATTAGGTGATTGCAACAAGGAATCTTAACAATTTCCTTATATTTTAAAAACAAACACGCAAATATTTCGTTGACTGCTAACAAAGATCAGTGGCGTATATTAGAAGAAAAAACCTTATTAAAACCGTAATATCATGTTTGTTTATGTTTTGTAAGCCGGTTCAAATTACAATAAAAAGATGTCAGGATTTGATATAATTTCGAAGTGCTCTCGTGAATTATGACGGCGACTCTATTATCGATGAGGACATCTTGCCCATTAAAGAGTCTAAATTTGCATGACTTCCGGGATTCTCGTAGTAATATAAAGAAAACATGTTTTTTTTGCATTAAATTATAATATCTAAATATCTATATATATAATAAAACTGTAACTGATCGCTGTCTGTACATTGAAGATATATGAAAAAAAATATTATTTGTGACATTTATTAATGTAATAGATTTTTTTGTTGGTTTGTCTGTTTATCCGTAGGCTTGTTTGTGCCTGCTAAACTCTAAACCTAATTGGGAATCGAACCCTTAACGTCGCAATTGCAGTCTGCCATTGCGCCACGAAGGCCTAATAGCTTACCAGCACGTACTGTAAAGTATATATTGTTACAAGTAAGATAACTATACTTTTTTTGCTCTACCAACTTTAAAGCGTAAGCCCCATGCTTAGAGACGCGTGAGAATATTCGTTTTTATGAGAGAAGACAAGACAAGCAGCTATTGTTCCCGAGATTTCCACAGTCACAATACGTACACAGGAATGTACCTAACAATTTTGATGAAGCTAAGAAATTTTAATAAGATTTTGATAATAAACTGAGTTACTTATTAAGAATAATAAGATTCTGCCATGAAATGTTTTAAATGTTAACTTTTACAATTGCTGTAACTTAGGTAACATTTCTTTTAGGACCCTAAGGTGTAAGGTCTTTAAGCTATACACATATTTATATTAAATATATGAGTCATAGTTGTCGTCGTTCCCGTTCGGGGAAATGATTTATTCCTTATTAATATTTTCATATCTAAAGCAAACATGGCGTTCAGTCCGCTCAACACGTAATGCCTCGAAAATTCGGCAAAAAGTGGAGAACGGAGTGTCTTAGGTTACCAGACACCAGGTTTTCTCTGTCTACCCTGCTATATGTGGAATACAGCGTGATGTTGAAAAAAAAGTGATTAAAGAACTTGTGAATAATAATTGTGTACCATTGACTCGTTTGTTTTAAATATAGTAAATTATTAAAATAAACAGCCGTTGCAGTGTAGTACAGTTAAGTAATTAAATTCAAATTATGTTAAAGATAAAAAAAATATCTCTGTGAAACCGCAAAAATGATAAATAAAACAGATATCAAAAAGAAACAAATGTTAAAAAATAATAAAATAAAAACTAAGTCATATTCATGTTTTAAATATTAAATTGCTAAGCAGCAACTCAACTTGTTTTGTTTTACGAGGAAACAATTATGTCCAAGCGCGGCGCCACTTACCTATAGAATATACATATATGTTTATTGTTGCAAATGTGATTATTTTATATTATGAGGGCAGTCGAGTCGGCAGATTGTGGATTCAATTCCCACTCGAGGTAATAAAATTTTTAATATTTCCAATTCTTCGCTCTGGTAAAAGGCAGACTGGCGTTAGTTCTGCCACTCGTCGTGGTAATGGGAATAGAGTGTCTTATTGTCTAACAATAGAACTTTTTCAATTTGAACTAAATTAACAACTAAAATTCAGTAGGTCCTAATTAATTATTGGAATAATAATTATGTTTCACTCCTAGCGATGCTGTTCCTTTTCAGACTGATTAAGAGACGCCTCTTATAGAACCCTTATAGAACCTTGACTGTAAATAAATATTCTTTGATGAGACTAGGGTGAAGTAAAGACAAAATGTTCACATAAACCTCAAAGTAAAATCCCTCTATCTTTCCTAATTGTATGTTAATATCAATACATCGAAATTTAAGCAGCTTCATGCTAGGCAGGGTAGGCAGAGAGAACCTAGTATTAAGAAACTCCGTTCCCCACTTTCTGTCGAATTCTGGAAGCATTGCGTGTTGAGTGCCAGAACTCAACACCGCGCTTTGCCTCGACACTAGAGCGATTAAATGGAAATATAAACGTAAATAAATATTTCACTTCCTCGAGTGGGCATCGAACCCACAACCGTCGCGTTACAGTCACACCCTTGTGCCGCTGCG
>JAKRZM010001084.1:307979-337261 GCA_036379175.1 Heliconius cydno galanthus | reverse complement strand
GGGTCCACTAGTTTTAAAATAAAAGAATAATTCCGCTGAATTCTGTAGGCATTGCGTGTTGAGTGGCGGAAATCAATCCCGCGCTTTGTCTCGTTAACAGAGCGAGGAAATAAAAAAAAAAAATTAAATATTTCATTTCCCCGAAAGGAAATCGAACCCACAACCTATCGTTTGTACAGTCGTACTCAATATATAATAATATTTATTATTATATTGTTTTCTAATATGTTATATCTAAAAAAAGATCATTGAACTCCGTACCGTGTTACCTAAATATTTACTGACCTCGAAACTTATATGGTGTCGGTAACATTGGAGAAGTGCTAACCTGACACAGTAGAGCAGCTCCATATATGACTAAGCCAATATTTAACTGTTTTTTTTATTATAATGCCTTACTTACGTATAAAGTAAAAGTACAGTTATTTGTTAGTCCTGTAAATAAGTCTAGTTTTAGTTCTAGATTCGTGAGCCTTCTTTATTATAAAACTGCATTATAAAACTATATTATAAAAAATAATAAATCCAGAGGTCTTAAAGATGGCCTCTTTCTGGTCTCTTTAATGGCTTTTGGTCGTGGCGAAAGTGCACAAGCTTGTGACTATAAACGCGACAGGTTGTAGATTCGATTCCCACTTGAGGAAGTAAAATATTTAATATTTTCTTTTCTTCCCTCTGGTGTCGAAGCAAAGCGCGGCATTGAGTCTATACTTCTACATACTAAGCCACGATAATTCGGTGGAAAGTAGTGATCGGAAGTGTTCTAATCGGAACTGACTGTCTTAACACTAGGTTCCTAGGTTCCCTCTGCCTAACATGTGATGCTAGAAAATATGTAAATATAATACACATACATATACTATATTAAAGAAGAAACGATTACAGACATTAAACGGAGATAATGCAGGTCAGGGTTTTAATAGATAAACTCTAATAGACTCACATGAAATGACACCGTCGTGCTAGTAACGTTAAATTTTATGCTGTGGTTAACCACGAGTGCCTACGACGTTATAGGTAGATTTATTATATGAATTAATATAAATATAAATAAAAATGTAATAATATAATTATAGTGTGTAATAAAATATATTACTTTTTTCATATTATAGAATAATAAAATGTACATAGGAATTGGTATGTCTTTTTACAGGGGCGGCTCTAGCTCGGGGAGCGCTCGTGCAATGAAACCCTGGCGCCCCCTAGGCCTAGGGTAGATATTTGAAGATAAAAAAAATACAAATGTATAATTTTTAATCATAGCTAACCAAGCAAGCCAACGAATGCAAAATTAAGTGATGTTTATTTCGAATGCAACCTGCAACAGGTATCTCCTGTTACTCTCCAAGGTCTTGCACCAAACGACCGATCTATGCATTTTACATAAATCTCACATTATGTTGTGAAAATATTACTTTTTTAGCTTTACGCTGTATTCCGCAGAGTAGGCAGAGGGAACATGGTGTTAAGACGATGAGAAAAAAATTCTAGGCATTACGTGCTGAATGGCGGAACTTAGCGCCGTGATTTTGCCTTGATTCTAGAGCGAAGAAATGAAAATATTAATAAATAATATTTTCATTTCATTTCCCCGAGTGAGGATCGAACCCACAACCGTCGCGTTACAGTCACACCCTTGTGCCGCTGCGTCACGACGGCCTACCAAATATATTTTTTAATTGAAATATTATTATTATCCAATGCAATTATTTTCAAATTTTACAGTGTTCCATAGTTACGACGGTTTTCAAAAGAAGCAGGTTCAAATCCTTCTGCTTTCAACATTTTTACACGTTTCGTAAAGAAGTATTTTTATAGTTTACCGTACGATCGTTATTCATAGTTTCCGCACATAAAAAGTGAAATTCGCCATAATTTAAATTCCATACTTATACTTAGGTATTTTGTTTACGTTTTCACTTGTGCCTGTATAGAATGAACATTATAGTCTTTAGAAGTGGCACATGTCTAAAAATATTTATATATTTTTTTAGCTTCACGCTGTGTTCCGCACATAGCAGAATAAGAAGAGGGAACCTGGAAACATAGTGTTAGCACACTCTGTTCCCATTAAGACACTTCCGTTACTCAATTTCCGCGAAATTCTGGAGACTAAAAATATATTTTTTAATTAAAATATTTTTTTTATTTCCTCAAGTGGGAATCGAACCGACAACATGTCGCGTTTATACAGTATTCACAGTTTGTCAGCCACGACTGGACTGAAATATTTTATTATTTTTCATTATTCGTATAAGAAAATATTGTTTCGTGTAACTCTGCTGACATTTAAAATTCAAGTTATGAACAAATAATATCAAAAAGATACTCGTATACTTATTTAAAATAATTAAAACAATTTTAGTCCTTATTAGGACAAATTTGGTTTTAAAAAAAATGTACTTAATCTACTCTTTTCTATTTTTTCTGTTGAAAACTGATATTCTCCTAAGAATTTTTAAAGTATCAAAACAATATGTTTTTTATTGACTGTTTATTTTTTATTTTTATACCAAGATATATTTTTGCAACGTGACATTTTCGTGGTATGCATAAAATAACTATTGAAGAATTTTATAAAAACAAATAAAACTAAGATGTGAAATATAATACGTAGGTATATTTCAGTAAAAATGTTATAAGTATTGCTTCCTTAGATAATCCAATTAGTAGTTCAACCATTAAAACTTTTCAGTTTTATAATATTAATATAGAAAAGAAATATTGCCACCAAATAAATTAGAACTCACGATCATGATATATCGTTTATTTATTATTACATTTCATTTATTTAAATCTATATTTTAATTTATTCGCTCTGTTGTCGAGACAAAGCACGGCGTTGGGTTTCGCCACTCAACAGGCATCGCCTCGCCTGAATTCGGTGAAAACGGAGTGTCTTAATAGTAGGTTCCTTCTGCCTACCCTGTGCGCGGGATACAGCGTAAAACTGATTTAATTTTTTTTTTTTTATATGTTTTTAAAAATTATAGCAATATACGAGTAATAAAAAGCTTCTCTATCATTTCTAAATGATTCACCTGTATAGAGCCGCTATGTGACACAATTGACACAAGGTCGCCATTATACAATCCACTCACGCGGTCGATTGATCGATACGCCACTAATCTGGTGGAACTTTCAAAGAAATCTGATTCAACTTAGTATGTACTTCCATATTAGTATTTGTTTGTTGTTATTTCCTGCATTTTTCCTTTTTATTATAGTTATTATTCTTGTTTTTTTTGCTCTTGATCGTGAAAATATATAGGTACTTATTATTTTTAGCTTCGCTATGTATCCTATGCAGTTCAAGATATTTTGTTGAGTTGCGGAACTTAAACTTTGCCTAGTGACACCAGAAGAAGAAAATGAATAAGCCACGACGGAATCCATGAGTAGTGTAAGAAAATATATATTTTTTGGTCTCTCTAATAGAATTGCTTATATTTTTATTTTATATAAAAGCTTCACGGTGTATCTCGTACATAGCAGAGTAATTAGAGGGAACCGGAGAGTACTTTTTTATGATTTTCTATGAATATGCCGCGCAAATACTTGTTGTGTTAGTTTTATTGTTAAATATACATGTATAATTGTTAATTAACAAAAACTTATAGTTTTTATTATCCAGAAAATTTAAATTCATCTTAATTAAATTGTTTTCAAGCTAATTCAAAATTAATTCAAATAATACATAATTAAATTCGACCTTAAAGTTGCCAAAACAGCCATAACAATATTTATTATTCGTAAAGATTATGTTTTTATTCCATTATACATTAAATTTTACGTGTACTTTATGAAATATAAATTAATATTAATATTAAAAACACGTCAAAAAAACATAGTTATTAATAAGATTGAATTAGATATTTAGTTAGTTATTGAGTTACTAAGGGCGTCGTGGTGCAGGGGCACAAGAGGCAACTGTAATAAGGTTGTGGGTTCGATCTCCACTCGAGGGAATGAATTATTATTTCTGCTACGAGCGGAATATAGCGTAATGCCATAGGAATATGGGCATAAGAATGGCCTTCGCCCATGGCTGGGTGAAATTTTATTTACAACAAAAAATTCAAAAACAAGATTTAAACGAACATATCTGTTCATTATATTTTTATCTATATATATAAAAGGACTTGTCCTCACTGACTGAGGTAAGACGCACGCACAGCCGTAACTGCAGTGCGTAGAAACGTGAAATTTGGACAGATTACTTTCGTAATCTGGACACCCACTAAGAAGGGATTTTAAAAAATTTTAACCCTGAAGGAGTGAAGTTTGTATAGAAAAAAAATTAAATCGGCTCCGATTTTTATAAAAATTGAAATTTTGATTTTTAAAAGTATTCAATCGAACACGTGTTTCATCGTTTTTTAGAATTCTCCCCCTAAGGGTGCAAATAAGAGGTTGAAGGTTTGTATGGAAAAATCTTTAAATCGCCAAAGATTTTTATAAAATTTGAAATTTAGACTCTTAAAAATATTTCATTGAACATTTGTTTCATGGTTTATTAGAATTCACCCCTAAATAAGCAAGCGAAGCTGCGCGCGTCCGCTAGTAATCTATATTAATATTATTTATGTATTTCTATGCTCTAATATGAGTGCTAGACCCAACATCCGCCTGTTGTTTAAGAATGCCAAATGCAGAGATGGAGGTCACATGTTCGGTTTCCGCATGAAGCAAATAGTGTCGTTATGTATAAGTTCTAAATATGAAATCCATTTTTTAGTATGTTACTGGTTATTAATAGTGCGACAATGTAATAATCTATTTAATATATATTTTTTAAATATGAAAACTTTTTAAAATGTATATTATTTTTTATTTGATACATTAATGNGCTATGTATCCTATGCAGTTCAAGATATTTTGTTGAGTTGCGGAACTTAAACTTTGCCTAGTGACACCAGAAGAAGAAAATGAATAAGCCACGACGGAATCCATGAGTAGTGTAAGAAAATATATATTTTTTGGTCTCTCTAATAGAATTGCTTATATTTTTATTTTATATAAAAGCTTCACGGTGTATCTCGTACATAGCAGAGTAATTAGAGGGAACCGGAGAGTACTTTTTTATGATTTTCTATGAATATGCCGCGCAAATACTTGTTGTGTTAGTTTTATTGTTAAATATACATGTATAATTATTAATTAACAAAAACTTATAGTTTTTATTATCCAGAAAATTTAAATTCATCTTAATTAAATTGTTTTCAAGCTAATTCAAAATTAATTCAAATAATACATAATTAAATTCGACCTTAAAGTTGCCAAAACAGCCATAACAATATTTATTATTCGTAAAGATTATGTTTTTATTCCATTATACATTAAATTATACTTGTACTTTATGAAATATAAATTAATAGTAATATTAAAAACACGTTTTAAAAAAAACATAGTTATTAATAAGATTGAATTAGATTTTATTAGATATTTAGTTAGTTATTAAGTTACAAAGGGCGTCGTGGTGCAGGGGCACCTGTAATATGGTTGTGGATTCGATCCCCACTCGAGGGAATGAATTATTACTTCTGCTACCAGCGGAATATGACGTAAAGCCATAGGGATATGGGTATAGGATATCTGTTCATTCTATTTTTATTTTATAATCTATATCAATATTATTTATGTATTTCTATGCTCTCATATGCGTGCTAGACCCAACATCCGCCTGTTGTTTAAGAATGCCAAATGCAGAGATGGAGGTCACTTGTTCGGTTTCCGCATGAAGCAAATAGTGTCGTTATGTATAAGTTCTAAATATGAAATCCATTTTTTTGTATGTTACTGGTTATTAAGAGCGCGACAATGTAATAATCTATTTAATATATATTTTTTTAAATATGAAAAATACAAATATTTATTTATATTTCTTTTTAAAATATATATTATTTTTTATTTGATACATTTTGTATTATAATTAATGCCAGGAAGAAGAAGAAATTAAATATTAATATGAGATTTCTAAACGTTGAAAATACTTTCGACTGTACTTTCAATTTTAACATGAACAAGACTTGTACAATGATCGTATTTGTACGTACAAATTTTATAATAGGCGTTAATCCAGATTTAGAAATAAACATTAATAATTACTTAATTTTAAGTACATGGTCTATGAAAATATATAAAACATTTAAATAAGTTAGTGTTTTTATATATATAAATTTATATTTATTTTTCTTCATTTATCGGGACCCACTTTTCTTGTGACTTTCACAAACGATTTCGCGATGGACAGGTAATGTTATAAATGGACTGGAACTTCGAAACTTGGTTATTAACTGAACATATTGCTTTATCGCATTTCATATTTATTTCATTATATTTTTTTATATATACGTAAGTAAATAGCTATTATAATTCTTAAAACATTTATATTGTTTTCCCTGTTTTAGAAGATGATTAAAAATCAGCTTCACGCTGTATCCCGCTCATAGCAGGATACGTAGAGGGAACCTATTATTAAAACACTATTCCATAGAAAATAGTTAATGAATTGTGTTTATTCTTGAGTTTAATTTTAATCATACTTAAATTAAATAAATAAGCGTATTATTTTCTCATACTCTACTTTTTTAAATCAGTGTTCTTCAAGAAATCTGTGGCGAATCGTCATCGGAAAATTACGATAAATAAGAAAATTATCGATAATTTTTCAATACTGTAAATACAATAATCCCGAAGAATAGTGAAAAAAATAAATAAATAAATATAATAAGAAGCAAAATATCTTTAGGTCTTAGAATGTCCATTGAAAAATGGCTTAATACAACGGAATAAGGCAGGAGAGCTGTAAATTTGACTAAAAAACTTAATCTTTCAGATTAGTTTTTTCATTAAATGTAAATTCGACTTACATTTAGTAAAAAAACAATTAGATACTAATGTAATTTTACTGACACACATGCTGTCTCAGTGTTTGTTATAATATATTAAATGTTATTGGATTCTTCCAGTCTGGTGACAGGATATCAAAGTAATAAAAAAAAATAAAAAACTTAGTAGAATAAGAAAGAAAAAGAAAAATAATTTAGTTGTTTGTTGAAATGTAGAGCTGAATTCTCGAGATTGCACACTAGATTAAAAATGTATATTTGTAGCATTTGTTGAATGCGGTGTGAAAAATCACGTGAAATATTAACATAACATATTTATTTACGTTTATATTTCCATTAACACTAGTGTCTTAACACTAGGTTCCCTCCTTTTTTCATATTTTATGTAATATTGTATAATTGTAACACTGATAATTATCTAGTTAAACAATAACTAAATAATTACCAGGCCATAATTTTTTTATCACAAATTAAGATAAAAAGTGATTTTATAAATATTTATATAAAATTGTTATTACTATGTCATAAAAATGCAACATCTATAAAATTTATCTTTAAAAACAGAATAAGCTTATATCTGCTAATTTTCTTTTGAAGCTTCTATTTCATCAAATATTTCGTATTTTATGAAAACAACTTACTTTTTAACGCCTTTCCCTCAGGAGTGCACCTCTGGCCATTTATCAAGCAGTCCACATAATTCCTCACCAGCCTCTTACTATTAAACAAGGCGTCCACGTCCAAATAATCGTACCTAGAGTCGTATTTGGGCATATTTCTCATTGATTCTATATCTTGTGAAAGCACTGTCACACATAAACATAACGATATCACTATTACTTTCATTTTGGTTCTCTCGATGTCACATAACACGAATAATAAATAAGTGCACGTTAAACATGCGTGTGCGCACGGCGAGCCGCAGCGGTGTTGTGTCGGGCTGGCGGGCTGTCTCGCCTCTTGTGTATATGAAAGGTTGCTGTCAGTGTCCTGAAATGATACAGGTTCGATTCAAGGGCGAGTGGTAAGGGTTCATTTTAACTAATAATAAAAAATTAACTTTAACTAATAAGGGCTAATTTTGTTTGGAATAATTATTTAAATGAGTTTCAAATTAAATGTCCTAGTAAACTGGATTATTAAGATAATTGTCATTTGAGTGTTTTATTTTTTATGGATGAGGAAAAGGTCGTCGTGGACTAGTGGCGCGACGTGTGTAAACGAGACGGTTATGAATTCGATCGCCACTCGTGAGAATGGATTATTATTTTTTTATATTTTCATTTCTTCGCTCTAACACCAAGGCAAAAGATTTGGCGGAATAATTTGGCGGAGAGTGGGGAACGAAGTGTCAAACTATGCTTAATATAAATATGATAATCAATCACAGCGTCCATACTCACGACTCATGGAGGAGATAAGTAGATAACTGAGATGAGTCACAGCAATTATATACTGGCTCTTCCACATTCATACACTCAAGGAAGTTCCATTGTCTTAGACCAGCCATTTGGAACACAAGTTTTAAACCGTTAAATACTATTGTGATATTGCCACAGTTAATATAGTTTTAAATATATGGTGATTTTAAATTCTAATGAATGGTTTTAGGTATGTTTTCACGCTGTATCTTGCATGGGCGTAGGGTTGGTTGAGCTGTGCCCACCCCAGAAATTTTAGTAATAAAAAATAAAAAAAAACAATATTTCCATGAAAATATTTCTGTCACGCCCAGCCTTCAAGAAACTTAAAAAATCAATGAATTTTGTAAAGTTATCCAATTCTATGTAGAAATAAGGGAATTGAAAAATAAGGGAAGAGAATCAAATTTTAACAGAAATCTTCGGTGTATTTTTTATAATAATATATATTTCCGTGTTATTTAATATTTAATTACCTTAACCACGAGCTATTATTGACGTCAAAGATGAGATGATTGTTATCAGTTATTATAATTATTTTTTCTAAAAGTTTTTGACGGTGTTGCGCAGTTGCCTATTTTTTTAGGTTGACACTGTAGTCCGCACTTAGTAAGGTTGGCAGCAGTGGCGTAGCTAGGGTATTTGCTGCCCGGTGCGGCTTAGGGGACTTGATGCCCTTTAAAATGGTCTAAGGTCTAAAAAAAAAAAAACAAATTGATCGTCGACTTTGATGCCCCTTTCCTTTTGATGCCCGTTGCGGCTTAGAGGACTTGATGCCCTTTAAAATGGTATAAGATCAAAAAACAAAGAAAAAACACACTGATCGTCGACTTTGATGCCCTTTTCCTTTTGATGCCCGGTGCGACCGCCCCGCTCGCACCCCCCTAGCTACGCCACTGGTTGGCAGAGAGAACCTGAGAATAGTATTAAGTCACTCCGTTCCCATTAAGACACTTCAGTTCCCCACTTTTCCCAATCTGATAGCAGGGTAGATGTTGCATATTGGGAGGTGGACACAAACGTAGTGGCTTTTTTTAGTAAAATGAAACAACATAAAATTAAATATTTCCTCGGAATTGAACCCTTTACTATCGTCTATACTTACAACTAGCTGCACATTGATGATCCATCTAAATTAGTATATCGTAATATGTGAATATTTAATTGTCCATGAAATTACTATTCTACATCCATAAATTACTTTATGGTTTTTAAATTGAAAATCTTGTTATCTCTCCAATCAATTTCTTACATAATAATAACAATATGTAAATTAGTTTGGCGAATATATCAAAATAATATCTAGATGCATTAAATTTTTTTTTAAATAGTACACTTAAAGTACAGTACGGTCGACGTATAATGGCCGCCTTGAAATTAGAAAGCCTTTTCTAAGTCTTTGAGCATTTATCACTCGTGCACAGCTAACTTCAGGGCGGCTACGACTCGTCAGCCGAACTGCAGTTTCAAAAACGGAAAGTGGGGAACGGAGTGTCTTAACTCTAGGTTCCCTCTGCCTACTATTAACTATATTTTATTGTTATGTTTACCTATAGTGGTAAAATATAAGGCAGAAACCACCGGAGGCGCTACAGGTGCCTTGATCGATAACATCTGTCATCAAATTTTGTTATTTTTGATTTACTATCTCCTGAATTATTTAATGTATTCATAATGAAATTGAATTTAAACAAATTTGCAGCAATTTTTTAGATATATATTTGTAGAAATATTTCTAAACAGCCAGGGGTTATACCTCTAGATATTACGAACGTAACGATTTCCGCGAAAGGGCTTCGAAGCTACAATCTAAGTTTAATCGACTTTAATAATAATTACTAAACTAAATATACAATATAATTGAAGATAATGAAGAAGCATTATTATACAAACGACTTCACATTTCACATTATTAAAACTTTCTTTTGTGCCACTTTAGTGAAGCTTCCTTCAACATCATGAGATCGACTTGGATAATCAGGTTAAGCGGTTTATAATGATATTTAACATCAGTCTAGCACATGGACGTTAGGTTAGTATAGTCTAATTGTGATCTCACTGACACCAATAGGTTTAACCTATGACATAATCTATTTTTTTTCAACTCTCTGTATTTTCCGCATATTTCTACATATATTTCTTACGTGTATTGACACTGGTAACCAAGACCAGTGGTGGTCGAGGAGGTGTTTTTTTCGGAAATGAATAAATTATATATATTCTCGACTGGGAATCGAATATATGTGAAGATGCAGCTTCTTTATATTTTACACCGACAAAGATAAATTTGCAAATAATGGCCGAACATAAACACGGACTCGAAACTAATTCGTAATTTATTTAGCCTTTGCTATACAAAACGCAAAATAATCATTAAAAGAACATGCATTAAAACAACTAAAATTAATGTTTAAAATAACTTTTGACGATGCACTAATTGAAGATAATTGCTGGTGTATAATATAATGGAAACCACTCCTTTTCTAGTCTTTTATATGATCTCTGTTTTTTCAGGTTTTATTATTCTTTATGAGGATTTGATCAAAGCTAATTGTGTTTTCGAAGAAAAAAAAATAATAATTTATGATTAGATGAACCTTTGTTAGAGTTGATTTGTTTTAAAAAACTTGCCAAGTGGGAATTTGAAACGCGCACATGGGTTCTATGACATTGTTTATAAAAACGGTGAAATATCATGTTTGTTATATGGGAGCCCCCTTAAATATATTTTTTTCTGTTTTTTGGTATCTGTTGTTATAGCAGCAAGAGAAATACATCATCTGTGAAAATTTGTCTAACTGTCTTGCGATGACAGCGAAGTCTTACTGTATGGGTACGGAACGCATTACTCTATGGGTACGGAACCCATAATCGAATTCTTAAAATTTATCAATTATATTTACAATGGGATGATTCTAATTTTATTTTTAAGGAATTTATTTACGTTTTCCTCTATCCTAAATTATATAGATTTTATATAGTTTTAATAATTAAATTACTATTAGAGATGTTAAAATTTAAAAGAGTGAAGCCAGTTATGAAGCAGAAACAAAAGCACGGGGTGCTGTTATAATCGTGACAGGCTGTGGCTTCGTTTCTCACTCGAGAAAAAGAAATATTTAACGGACTTAAAAAGTGTGTTCTAACATTAGACTCCGAAGTTTCATCTGCCTAACCTGCAATATGCGGGATTCCAGCTAAAGAAAAAAAAAATTTATTTTTTCATTTGTTTTCATTTAACCATTCGAGATTAAAAGACATCCATTTATCCTCTTCAATTACCATTCTATATAATAATATCGCCTCGGGTTGCCTAGTAATTTACTATGTAATACCTAGCTGTCAGTGGCAAAGCGGCGGAAAACCTATAATTGCATTTTGCTATGGATACATAGAATATGTCACGTATAAAATACCTAAGCTAGGAGTACGGTGTTATATCTTAATTGGCACTTCGAGGTTAATATTGGTAGAGATTTGTTGTTATAAATTTTCTTTTTTTTTTTGTTTATATATGAAAGATATTATGTATAATATATAACTGTAAACGCAGGTTACAGGTTCTATTTCCACTCGAGGAAATTAATTCTTTGCTCTAGTATCGATACAAAGCGAGACGTTAAGGTTTGACCCTCGAGAATACGGCGAAAAATGGGGTACGGAGTGTCTTAATAAATCTAAATACTAGGTTCCCTCTGCCTACCCTGCTTTGTGGGATACAGCATGAAGTAAGTACTACAATTAATCTACCATATGCTAAGGATTTAGAATTTATATATAAATAAATAACACTTGGAAAATAATATCCGTTGTTATGTATATATCGACTGTAATTATTATAGTCGTCCTTAGTGTTACATATAAATAACTTAACGACAACGATTATTTACGCTGTGAGAATACAAAGAGACAAAACAATTCCAACTAATTACAGTAATTATTTTTGGCATCTTCGGTTTTACATTTAAGTGACTAAAGTAACCTTTTAAGCTCTTTCGTGAAGTCTAAGACCTTAAAATTTAGTTCGATCGTGACATATGCATCAAAGCCAGGCCTAATAGCAAGTAATATATAACTATCACAGATTAAAAATGTTTTAAATTAGCACAGTTTATTAAAATTTTAAATACAATATTCAATTTCAATATCAATAAAATATTTCCGAGGAGCTTTTTTAATTTCGCTGTTAACTTTCACTTCCGTACCAGTACCAATAAAAGGCCGTTTTCGCACGAATAGATATATTAGAGAATAAAAATATTAATGGTCATTTTTTATTATTTTTAAAACGAAGATAATAGCACCATGTCTTAAAAGAAGGCGCTCTCTGCCTACCCTGCAAAATGTAGAGATTTTTTTTTATCATACACACATTTTTTTATCATTTTCGTATTTGTCGAGAAAGAAACATAGAACAGCTTCTGTCATCAGTTCAATACTATATTAAAATCATTACATTAAAATCACTACATTAAAATCACTACATTAAAATCACTACATTAAAATCACTACATCAAAATCACTATATGGATCTTTATGGCCAACCAAAAAACATATATTATGTTATAAAACACTTCTATTTTTATGTTATAAAACACTTCCATTTTCTTTCCACCAAATTCTGGAGGCATTGCATGTTTAGTGGCGGAACTAAACGCCGCACTGTGCCTCGTTACCAGAGCGAGGAAATGGAAATATTTCATTTTCATCTAGTGGGAATCGATCACATAGCCTCTCTCGTTTACAGTGGCCGTCTTCATCCCATGCACCACGACCGGCCTCAAATTTAATATAACCACAATTTACATAAAATATTATTACGTTTCTATTACAGTAGCATATTATTATGTAAATATATTTTCATATATACCTATACAATAAAGGTAACAAACACATATACCACTTTCACCAACTTGACCTTCCGGGTTTATGTAATATAGGAAAGTTTATGTAACTAATGTTATACAATTTCTAGTGATAGCGAAATTCGGTAAAATCTCAGTTTACCCTAAAGTGGATTTTAATTATGTTTTTAATAATTTATAATATTATAATTATTTAAATAATTTATATAACGGGTATATCCGTTGATTGTATATTTAATAATGGGTGTTTGTGGTTTTAGTAAGATTGTAATATCAATTTCCTTCTTGTTTACTTAGGAGTCTGTAGTTAGCTCGTTCTTCATTCGACACAATACGAAAACTTGTCATAGATTTTGAAGATAAGGTAAATGATTAATGTAATGGCAGTTAAATAACGGCTTGAAATATTTTTTCTTGTTAAGAAGCGAAGCGAAGTATCCAATAGAAAGATATACAATCCTAACAACTTAGCCATGGTGGCGCAGCGGCGGTAGGCGCGACGGATGGGTTCGGTGTCCATTCAGGGCAACGAAATATTTAATATGTTCATTTCCTCGCTCTGGTAACGTAGTAGGCAGAGAGAACATAGTGTTAAGACACTCCTGTTACCCACTTTTCGCAGGTTTCCGGAGGCATTGCGTGTTGAGTGGCCAAACTCAATGCCACCTAACTGTATTTTTTTATATTTTAAAGCAATACTTCAGTTACTCTCAGTAATAAATAATATTAGCATATTAAAGCAATTTTTTGCCAATTATAACAACTATGGCATTAATATGATTATTGTTAGCGAGGTTGATTGTGTTTTGTTTCCTTGATTCGTCTTCTATTGAAACACTTATTAGGAATATTTTATAGGAAACATGGAAAAACATTTGTTTTTAATTATAGTATTTAATTAATTACTTATTCAATATGCGCAATGCAGTATATGTTTATTTATTTTTTATTTATACTTCGACAACAAATAAACTTCGCAGAATCATGAGACAGCTCATCGTTCTCCATTTTCTGCCTATAAAATAAAAACAAAAAAAAAAAACTTAAAAGAAAAATTACAAGGCAAATAAATTGTTAGGATAAACAGTCAAGTTATTTTTATTTTAGCTTGAAATTATTATTATAATTAAATAAAGATTATCGTACCAGATTAATTATATGTAAGTTTAATATTTTCTATTTTAATGTGTTAATAATAACACTATGGTAATCCCTAAGTTCATAATAATTTTAATGCTCTAAGTAATAATTAGTAACAAGGAAGGAAAATTAATCTAAGAATTACTTCGTTGTTTCTTTTCTCACTTTGATATCAGATTTTAGCTTTGGAACAAAATACAAAGGATATCGAAATAAAATAATGTTCTTTAAATTAATTTGGCTTTGAAATGTAATTTATATTTAAAAATATTGGAATCTCCATACGACGTGACAGTACGGAAGTGTCGAGCGTGTCAGTCGAACATGAAATTTGACTGACACCCTCTAATCGCCATAACTAAATAAATGAACTGAAGAATGCGAAAAGGCTTAGGCGACGCGTATTTAGTCCTTATTAAAGTAAAGAAAATGTTCAATATATGTAGCTTCACGTTGCATTCCGCAAATAGAAAAGGAATCTGGGAACTTAGTGTTAGGACACTCTGTTCCCACTAAGACATTTCAGTTCCCCACATTCCGCCGAATTCTTCAGGCATCACATGTTAACTGGAGGAACTTTGACTGATTAGCAGAGCAAAAATTTAAATATTGAATATTTAAGTGGGTATTTAACCCATAACCATCATCTTTACATTCGCACACACGAGCCCCTGCGCTACGTGCCAATATATGTAAATATTCAATATTTTGGTTTATATTTGCAGCTTCATCTTTTACTCTATACAGAAGGGCAGACTTAGAGACCAGAAAGTCCCCCTGAATTCGAAGAGGTGAATTCATTTCCTCTAGTGGGAATCGAACCCACAATGTGTAGCGTTTATCACGCACGCTTGTGGCCCTGCGCCACAACTGGCCTCATAATAAACTGTCATCATCAATAATTAAGAATACGTAAGTAAATTACATTAGTCATTCAATTGTTAGTGACAAAGAAGTATCTATACTTACATGTATTTATGTGATCAATTTAAATGAAATACACACATTTTTTACGATGTACAAGTTAATAAATAAAACAAACGATTACAAAAAGAATTTTCATTCATAGTTTTATAGTAAAATAATGTTGGTATTGTAAACTGTGGTTTTCTAACTGTTCCTTGGTGGAATGGCGCTTCACGAGGTTTCATAAGACAGCAAGGCAACTCTAATTGTATACAATTATGTTAAATAGGATAAATTATCGTCTCACGTAATCTTGAAATGTATAGAATTGATATATTTGTATTCGTTATTTCCTATAATATTATCTATTCTTGAGGTCATCGTGGCGTAACGGTAACAAGGGTAACGGTTGTGGTTTCGATTCCCACTCGAGGGAATGAATTATTATTTATTAATATTTTCATTTCTTCGCTCTGGCACCAAGCAAATTCCGCGACTCTACACGCAATGCCTCAAATTCGGCGGAAAGTGGGGAGAGGAGTATATTAACACTAGGTAAGTAGGTACCACTAGGTAAGTACTCTGCCTACTCTGCTGAATGCGGGATACAGCGTGAAGCTGTTTTTTTTTAATTTAAATTGTTTATCTGTTCTTTAAGTTTACTAAGAATAAATAATATAATATTCTAATACAAATTGCATTTAATTATTCAAATCCATAGCTTTCGTTGCTTACTTTGTGTGTCTTGAGTCACGTATACCAGAACACTATGCAGTCACAATTAATTAAATGCGAACAATCGTTTATTAGATGCATTCTAATAAAGTACGTATCAAGTAAGTATCAAGGTGAATCTTATATTAGATGTTGTCATTCCTATATAGTATACTCGTATACCTCTACAATGTGATATAAGGCCGTTAACTTACTAGGAAGTATTGACTATATAGAGAAATAATTATGCCTTATAATATTATACATTACTAGCGGACGCGCGCAGCTTCGCTTGCGTAATTAGGGGTGAATTCTAATAAACCACGAAACATGTGTTCAATGAAATATTTTTAAGAGTCTAAATTTCAAATTTTATAAAAATCGGTGGCGATTTAAAGATTTTTCCATACAAACTTTCAACCCCTTATTTGCACCCTTAGGGGGAGAATTCTAGAAAACGATGAAACACGTGTTCAATTAAATACTTTTAAAAATCTAAATTTCAAATTTTATAAAAATCGGTGCCGATTTAATTTTTTTTCCATACAAACTTTCAACCCCTATTTCACCCCTTTAGGGTTAAAATTTTTCAAAATCCCTTCTTAGTGGATGTCCAGATTACGAAAGTAAACATCTGTCCAAATTTCACGTTTCTACCATCAGCGGTTACGGCTGTGCGTGCGTCTTACCTCAGTCAGTGAGGACAAGTCCTTTTATATATATAGATAATACAATATTCATCTATAGAGAGAAAAAAAGAAATAGAGACATCTCAGAATGTTTATTTGGCATGCACATAACAGGGTAAGCAAAGGGAACCTGCAGCTTCTTTACCTGAAGTGAAAAATCGCAAATGTTTTTGTTGCCATTTTGAACCACTAAGAGTAAGTAGATTTATGAGATTTTTTAAAATTTAAAAAGAAATCATGTGTATATAATATGTTTTTATGAAATTGGATGCTGCAATGCAAATTGTCTATAATATAATAATGTTATTAGAACATTTAAGAATAAATTAGGGTATAAAAAAAAATATAGTGTATTTCAAGCAGGCGAACCCGCGAGCCGGTCGCTAATGTTTAATATAACATTTTCATTAGTGATATTTGCAGTCACAACTATCTCAATCAACAAAGCAGAGATTGTACGAGATATTTGGTCTTTGCCAAGGATCTCCTATACTGTAGGCTCCGTACGACTAAATGGGTAAAATCTAAACTCATAATGGCGTCAATTCGAAAATATACAAGCAATTTCTTGCATTATTATAGATGTAGATTCATATTCACTTTCTAATCTCCAATAATAAATGTAGATAAAACGTGTAATTACGATAATTACCAACGGCTTACAGCTAGTTTGTTATGTCACAAGCTGTTTATGTATGTAAATATACTTAATTTTCTATAATATAATATCTAATGAGGTCTCGGTAGCCTCTTGTCTGTAGAGGTAGAAAAGTACGATATAAATCCAATAATATATATATGTTATTTATATTGCGCAAGACTGATAACTTTCTTTAAAGCCAGTAAAAATACGAGATGGTTTGTCCTTTGGGAAACATATACATACCATACATGAGAATAATTTATTTTTGATATATACTTCCTTTTTTCCAGTTCCACGCTGTTTCCCACATGTAGCAGAAAGTTGACTGTTAGACGGCGGAACTCAACGCCGCGCTTTGCCTCGACACTAGAGCGAAGAAAATGGAAAAATTAAATATTTAATTTCCTCAATTGGGAATCGTACCCACAACCTGTCGTGTTAAAATAATAGGCTTGTGCCCTGCGCCACGACTGGCCGAATCAGAAAGGCTGAATATTCTTTGAAAAATTAAAGCTTAGGTATATTTGTTATTTGTTAATTCTTAATGTATTTTCTATGATTTCTAGTTCTTGATAAAGTAATGCTATTTAAATTAAAAAAAAACACTTAATTTATATTATTATTCAACAAGTGTTACAGCAATACCATTTCCAATCAAGATTCCAGGGACTAGAAAAAACTTTGCAAGCTTTTGAACTAGGAATTTAATCCTCATCCATTGTAGGAAAATAAAATTACATACACAACACCAAATAATTTTACTTGGCGCCATTTTTATATTATTCTAAGCTATCCGACCATGTAACAGAAACAGCGATGATGTTTCCACAGATAATTAATAAAAATTAAAATAGATATAATTATGTTTTTTTTATAAGAATCACTTGCGTTGCGTGTAAACTTTTTTCTCATTGTACATAGGTAAGTATATTATATTCTTTTTTCGTTCGTTTTTTTATGTAGTTGCTTGTTGAACAATGTATATATTCTAGTCACCAGGGACTTACCTAGTCATGATGGCTTCAGAAGTTACATGATTTATGCATTTCGTAAGAAAATTATCTTTTTATACTATAATTATTATTAGCGCACAATTATTGTGAATACTAATAATTCTGCCCTTTTTTCTTTTTTTAATAAAATTATATACCTACATCATCTGACTGTAAGCGTGAGGGTTGTAAATTTGAACCTTACTTATTGGAATTAATGATATATTTTCATTTTCCCGTCCTCGTAAGACAAAATGCGGCGTTAAACTCCGCTACTTAACCCGCGATTCATGTGGAATGTGGAGGACAGGAAATCTTAACACTAGGTTCTCCCTTTTGCAACTTTATGTTTCGTGCTTTAAAAATCCAATCAGAAAAAATCTATTAGCAAAGTGAATGGCATCTTATTTATCTCATTCTCATACATCATTGCCCTACCAAAAGTCATGAAATGATTTCCGAATAACAATAATCATAATAAATTTTTCTACTTAACGCTTAATTCTCAGGCGATTCATAAGAATATTAATACTGCTTATAAAATCAGACCATTTTTTTGTCTTGTGTTCAAAATTCTTTATAGAACTAGTTTTTAATATAAAATACGTATCAATATTTTAGCCAAACATTCTTTTGCTTTTAAACAAAATAATATTAGCTTCCAAATTATTATTAATATACTACTCACTATGTATGTACTGTATATTAAAAGCTGTTTCATTTTTTTATTCTTCTCAATTATAATACTTACAAGAATTACTCGTTTCATTAATTAATAAAATTTATTTGAAAACGTCGCATTAATCCAACGAACAACCGCTGAGACCTGAGTTTATTTTATATATTAACACAGTGCCAAATGAATGATTTCATTCAGATGAACATAAAATTGTATATGGCGTATAATTTTGACATTGGCACTTTTAACGTAACACTTTTTATTAATAAGTAGCTTTTAGAAGCCAGTCGTGGCGCAGGGACACAGGCGTGTGATTATTGCGGTGAGGTTGTGCGTTTGATTCCCATTAGAGGAAGTGAAATATTTAATAGTTTTATTTCCTCGCTCTGACAAGGCAAAACGTAGCGTTGGGTTCCATCACTCAACCTGCAATAATTGAAACAATAATTCGGCAAAGAACGGAAATATCCTTGCGTACGGGTTGTCTTAATAATAGGTTGCTAGGTTTCTTCTGCTTGGCACCCTGGTATGTGCTAAAAAAACTAACTTTTGTCAGACTTCATCCCTGGTGGTCTAATGGAAATAAACATGTACATAGTATAACAAGTGCTCGTGGTAATTCAAACGATTACCATAACTAACACAAAAGGGCTGTATCAATTCAAACCAGTTCTTAAGATCATAGTATTAATCCAAATAAACTCTAGAATTTTATACTATTAATATAGATTTAAAACAAAAAATATTTGATATTTCGTATATTATTCTTTGTACTTCATGAGACATTGACAGTTTGAAACACCATAAAATTACAAGAACTAGTCATTTAATAACAATAGTAAGAGAAAAGAATAATTCCATGATTTATATATTAATTGACTCGTTTAACGCAACGTCAGTAATTATAATAGGTTAAATACCTTCCTATAATATTACAGGTAGATATTATAATAAGCTAAATACCTCCATATAAGATTACTGACAGGTATTGTAAGTAATATCTTATCTAAAAAAAACAAATGTGGTTTGCGGTTTTGTCTAATGGAATAGAATAAACACCTTCCTTTTTATAAAAATATCATTCATAAATATTAAATATGTACATATAAATCTTGTGTATTTTAATTTGCATTAAAGTTCTCACGCCTGGAAAGAACATTTTTATTGCTTTGGAAACAGAATTAGTATTTTAGATATCCTCTGTGTTGATATAACATTTTTTGTAGGTTCACGCTTTATTCTGTACTTAGTAGGATAGGCAGAGGGAACCTGGGAACCTAATGTTATGAATATACTCCGCTTAGATTAAGACATTTTCAATCCCCACTTTTCAAAGTAAATGCTTACAATATTTACAATATTAGTCACAGTAACTGTCATTCAATGTCAAGAGTAAACTAAGAAAAGGCGTCATTACAAACGTGAATGGACGTACGTACGTTTACTTCCTGGTCTTAGTTCCTTTATTTACAAACAATAGCTCTAATTTGTCATTTCGTAATATACAAAGCTGATATACTATATGATTGTAAATTATTAAATGGATATTGTACCTAGATCTAGTCCAATTTAGGGAAATGTTTTAGGGGAAGGCTTTAAATGAAACTCTTCAATCGGAATGATCTTAAATCAGAAAAAGATTAAATCTAGGTAGTGATGAGTCACTGCTTTCTTTCCTTATAACCTAGATAGGTTATGAACAATGGAAGCCTCTATTCTTAAATATTCTAGCAAATGAAATCTGCTTTAATCACAAACATGACGTTCAAACAGAATCCTAAGTGCACCACGACCGCGTCTTCTATTGCATCACAATAATTTATTAAATCCCTTAACATGTGAACATACATTTTGCGGTTATTCATTTAAATTTCGCAAAGCAACCTGCGGGTGGCTCATCAGCTAGTGCAAATAATTCAATATTTTCATATTTGCTTAACAGTTATATGGAAAAAGACATTTTTGCATAAATATATACGAGTATGTAAGATATTACAGATTTATTGTCAGCCGCCTTTAGTTCTTTATTGTGTGTCGGCGGTTACAAGAGATTCCATGACATTTTTACAGTGGCCATATTTTTTCTAGATATTATATCATTTTGTAATATGTCGGCAATAAAATGTCATTAAAATATTTTTTTTCAGCTTCACGCTGTTTCCCGTATATAGCAGGGTAAGCAGGGAGCCTATTGTTAAGACACTCATTTCCCCACTTTCCACCGAATTCTGCAGGCATTGCGTGTTGAGTGACGGATTTCAACGCCGTCCTCGATTTTTTTCTCGAATGAGAATCGAACCCACAACCAATCGCGTTTACGGTCACACAAAATTCTCTATACTTTAAGAAACTCATGAATATAAAAAATATATACATTATTTATAGTTAAAATAATCAGTATCAACTTTATTTATACCACATATGTAGCAGTAAAATTAAGATTACTTCCAATAAGTTATTATATTATAATTTTTATATTATAATAAAAATTGACGTCCTGTATATAGCAATTTATTATTTAATCTGCTTATACGATGAAAGTGTACATGCAAAGTTGAAAGGTTAAATGTCATTTTAATTTTTATAATGTAAATTTTTTTTTTGTTTATTTAGACTAAAAATCCTTTATTCTTAATCATTGAACGAGGAAAAGCGCTTCGTTGAGCTCAACCACTCAACACGCAATGCCACGAGAATTTAGCGAAGAGTGGGAAAAGGAGTATCTTAATATTAGATAACCTTTTGCCTATCCTGCGATACGCGGGATACAGCGTGAAGCTAAAAAAATATGAAAAAAATATTTGGTAAGTGGTTCATTTTATAAAAATCTATAGAAATAGAAACGTACACATACTTAGTATGTACTATAATTTTGCAATGTGCCTCTGCCCTCTGCTAGTAATGTTTGAATGTATAGATAAGACATTATTCTATTGTTATTAAGATATTGCTTAGTGATGTACATATCTCGATTCTCCATTTTTTTTTTTTTTTTAATCGATCACCACCTAAGATAATAATTTTAAGCAATATCGTAATAAATATTCATTTGTTAAATTTTGTTTTTTTAAACACAAGAAAAAAGAAGTACTTCGTTCATCATTTTACCGCCTATTTCGTGTGAATGTTAAAATAAATTAAATAAATTTAATTCATATTATATTATTTTTAAAATATTATTGTTATCCTTAAATACGTATACAGATATATATATTTTTTTTTAATAAAATAAAGAAACGTAAACTTGACTCAGCCAGTAACTTTAAAAGAAATAAGAACGCAGAAGCGATGTAACGAGATAGATAGTTATGCAGAACACTTATCACAATTCTAGCTATAAGATTTTTATCACAAATAATTGCCTTTATATGTATAAACATAAATACTCGGGACAGGAAATGGCTTATTTATAATGATTAAAAAAAAACAATTATAAATGTGTTAATAACAAAGCAATGTAATTATAAACGAGTATTATATATAAAATTTCAGTAATATCACTGTATTAAATATTTATTTAATAACATATTTATTACGCAGTAGACACGTTTGACCGCATGTGAATTATAAGCTTAGTTTCAAAGAGATAATTAGATACCCTTAAAATACTAGCCATTCTATTCTCTTTAAAGTTTTTGTATAAAATATGATATGTAGTTTTTGTATTCAACATGTTCTAGAGCTCTCTGTTAAGTTATAGCGCTCTAAGCTAGGTATTTATAAATCGCTCCTCTGAGATCGATCTTGAGTTGATGTTTTCATTTATACATATGTAATTTATGAATGAAAACTGCATCTCCAGATCGATCTCAGACTTGAGAGCGAGATTCACATCTCATTTACTTATCTGCATATTTCTAACTATTTTTTTTTTTTGGTGGAAACTATTATAATAAAACTCAATCTTTCATAAAATAGTTATTATTTATTATATTTAAAGTTTCACTTTCTTGTTTGTTTGTCTCATTTGTTTTTTATGAAAGATTATTACCGTCTACTATTCTATTTGTTTTTTTAATTTCCTATCAATGATTCGACTTTGAAACTTAATAGGACTATGTCATATTTACAATAGAAATTACAGAAGAAAATGATATGAATATGAATAAAATGACAAAGATTAATTTATGTAAAATAATATAAATCTTGTGTGCCATCTAATATAATTTCTATTATTATTCTAGAATTGACAACTGCCTTTTTCCTTGTTTAAATGTTCATGCCAGCCAGCATCACCGTAGGGGTGAATGCCATAAAATTAAGGTATTGCCATCATTTATATATAAATGTATGCATATGCAATACCTCAACAGTAACAAAAATATTATTTTTTAACCTTGCCGGAGCCGGAGCGTTTTGAAATGGTTATATTTGGCTTCATCCCAATACTTAAAGTATTTAAATTCAAACAAAGAGTTATGGCCATAAATATTTATAATATGAACTAATAAAGATAAACCGTTTATTATTCTTTAGTAAAACAAACAAAAGACTGTTCAAGAAAAAACATACTTAATTGTAATTGTAGTTTTTATGTCACAAATGTCTTTAATTGAATGCAATGCAACATAACTGTGAATAAGAAAAACTTTTTATGTTTGATTTAAAACTCAATATTTAAGTAAATAAGAAAGCGCTTTAAAGTCCTTCAACCTCAAAATACTCAGGTTAACCTGTTGACCCTGCCGACTTTATTTTTACCGTTTGACAAAACAATAGGAAATTGTAAAAGAAAGTTTATTTATTATGTTTAACCGACTACTGTAAAAGGAGGAGGTTTTGAGGTAAGTCGACTGTATTTTTTTATGTTGGTTACTCAGAACTTGTGATTTGGTAAACCAATTTTGATTATTACTCAACGTGATTGAACTCAACATTTCCCCGTTACCATAGCGAGATATAGAAAATATTAAATAAATGATATTAAAAAAACATGTTTTAATGCGGAAAATATTTATTGAACATAATTCAAAACTAGGATAACTATTATTTACATAATTATTGAACAACTTCCAACGGTTTAACGCCAATCTTGGCAGCCATTTTCCTGTAAGACTCGACTTGTGATTCTGGATAAATTATCGTGCCTCTATTTTTCGTATTTTTTTCATTATTTCTCTCCTTATCACCTGGAGCTAGCACCGGAAGTGAAGGATCAACCTAAAAGAAGGAAATTAAAATTAACATTTTTAGACGACTAACTTTTTAAAATTAATCTACTTTGTAAATTAAACTAGTTATCAGTTCAGTTATGGCGTTTCGAAGGTACCCATCAGGTTCACGCTGTATCCCACACACAGGAGGATAGGCAGAAGAAACCTATTGCTAAGACACTCCGTTACCCATTTTCCATCGCATTCTGAGGACATTGCGTATTGTGTGGCGGAACTTAACTCCGCGCTTAGCCTCGACACTAAGGCGAAGAATTGAAAATATTAAATATTTCATTTCCTCGAGTGTGAATCGAACCCACAACCTATATCTTTACAGTCACATCCTTGTGCCCTTGGGCCACTACTTGCCTCATTGTCTTCATAGAGTCAAAATGTATCAATATTGACTTTAAATACAAAGACGTATTGAGTGCAATTCGTCATAGTTACAATAATTTATCTTTATAAATTATGTTCTGACAGCAGGATTGTGTGTTTGTGTGACCTTGTCAAAATAATATAGTTAATGTAAANTGTGACTTGGTGAACCGATTTTTATTATTACTTAACGTAATTGAACTCAACATTGCCTCGTTACCATAGCGAGAAAATGAAAATATTAAATAAATGATATTAAAAAAACATGTTTTAATGCGGAAAATATTTATTGAACATTAATTCAAAACTAGGATAACTATTATTTACATAATTATTGAACAACTTCCAACGGTTTAACGCCGATTTTGGCAGCCATTTTCCTGTAAGACTCTACTTGTGATTCTGGATAAATTATCGTGCCTCTATTTTTCGTATTTTTTTCATTATTTCTCTCCTTATCACCTGGAGCTAGCACCGGAAGTGAAGGATCAACCTAAAAGAAGGAAATTAAAATTAATATTTTTAGACGACTAACAAATAAATTAATCTACTTTGTGACCACATTAAACTAGTTTCGAAGGTACCCATCAGGTTCACGCCTATCCCATATCCTGCACACAGAAGGGTAGGCAGAAGAAACCTATTGCTAAGACACTCCGTTACCCATTTTCCATCGCATTCTGAGGACATTGAGTATTGTGTGGCGGAACTTAATTCCGCGCTTAGCCTTGACACTAAGGCGAAGAAATGAAAATATTAAACATTTAATTTCCTCGAGCGGGAATCGAACCCCCAAACCTATCGCTTTTACAGTCACACGCTTATGCCCCTTGCGTGCCCTTGCGTGTTACTTGCCTCATTGTCTTCATAGAGTCAAAATGTATCAATATTGACTTTAAATACAAAGATCTATGAGTGCAATTCGTCATACTTACAATAATTTATCTTTATAATTTACCTATGTTCTGACAGCAGGATTGTGTGTTTGTGTGACCTTGTCAAAATAATATAGTTAATGTAAATTAATGATTGACACAAAACGTGGTATGTCATTAAGGAAAGAAAAGCACTTATAGAGAGGTCTAAGTTAAGAATTAAATGTAATGTATTTCACATAAAAAATTTTTTCTGCTTAATCTATATATATAAAATCGAAAGGTCACTCACTCATCACGGAACCTCAGAAACTACATGTGCTAGGAATCTCAAATTTTGCATAGGAGTTATTTATAGGACGTAGGTGCTCGCTAAGACAGAAGTTTGCAATATTCGACTTCTAAGGGGTTGTTTTTGGGGTTGAAAGTTTTCTCTATATTGGTAGAGCGGTTTCGCTGGGTTTTAGTGGGGTTGAAAGTTAGTATGAAACTTCGTTACTACAAATGTTGCATGGACGTCGCTTATAGGACGTAGGTATTCATGGAGACAGAAATTAATAATAACGTAGTTCACGCAGGCGAAGCCGCGGACGGGCCGCTAGTATTTTATAAAAGTAATGAGTACATTAATTTATGTAAGTTCATTAGAATCGGTCGAGGTATACGAGGTCGACTATAAATGCAACATGTTATGAGTTCGATTACCACTCGAGGAAATTAAGTATATAAAGATTTTATTTCCTCGTTCTGGCAACGAGGCAAAGCGTTGAATTCCTCTCCTCAACACGCAATGCCTTCAGAAATCGGCGGGAACGAACATTTCTTAATGAGAACGAACTGTCTTAACATTATGTTCCCTCTGATTACCCTACTATGTGTGAGATAATAATAATTAATTGAAGCCACCGTGAGACAGATCCTAAACTCAATGGTTGCGGGTTCATTTTCCTACTCATAAAAGTAAAAAATATTTTCATGTGCCCTAATAGAACTCAGTAAAGACAATTTCATATGCGGAGATCGAAGAGTGTTGACAAGATTATCTTTGCGTATCCTACTAAATGCAGGAGAAAGTCTATAAATACTTTTATATTTCTGTATATTTTGATTTTTGTCACGTTAAAATGAGGATAATATGCAAAAATACAACTGCAATACGTAGGTAGTTGAGTATGAGCCAAAAGAAAGCTGCATTCACCGTACCGTACTATTAACACCGTTATACCAACAGGATTTGTTTGTATTTTAACCCACTTACCTTTATATATTTTAAATAAATATGTTTAAAATATTTTTTTGTGATGATTTGAAACTTAGATTATTTAAATTACCAGTTACTTTCCAATTTTTTACATATATTTTTTATTTAAATATTAGTTGGTATTTCATTAATTACTCTAGGAGTCTAGATTAACTCAATTTAAATCAATAATTTATATAAAGTGGAGCTTATTAATTATTAAAAAAAAATATACCTATACCATACAGTCTCAATAAATTTAAGTTACTATTTCAAAATTCACTGGTATTATGTACTTACAGGTTCTAAATTTCTCCAATGACTTAAACATTCAGCAATTCTATCTTGAAAGCCAGGAGCGAAGCAGCCAGGATCAACAGCCACGAAGCACTGTCCTAGATCCGGGGCCTCAGTTTGGGTGTGGGACCATGTTGGTACATTATGTGTGGCACGAGATCCTGGAAAATACGTTATAATCTATCTATATATATATAAAAGGACTTGTCCTCACTGATTGAAGTAAGACGCATGCACAGCCGTAACCGCTGTGCGTAGTAACGTGGAATTTGGACAGATGTTTACTTTCGTAATCTGGACATCCACTAAGAAGGGATTTTGAAAAATTTTAATCCTAAAGGTGTGAAATAGGGATTGAAAGTTTATATGGAAAAAAAATTAAATCAGCACCGATTCTTATAAAATTTGAAATTCAGACTCTTAAAAGTATTTAATTGAACACATGTTTCATGGTTTATTAGAATTCACCCCTAAATAAGCAAGCGAAGCTGCGCGCGTCCGCTAGTAACTTATAAAATTAAATAAAATTGTTGGTGAATTAGTTGTAATTACCGTTATTAGTAGTGAATTATTTATATATTATTATATGGAAATAATATTAAATTTAAAACTAAATTTTATTGTGTTAAATGTTTTTATATTGTTTATAAAATGTCGCTCATAAACACATGATGGCGTCGATGGTGGTCAATGTCGGTGGTGGCAATAAACGCGATAATTGAGAGTTCACAGTTCCGCGATTCACACCATAACAGGAACTGTCTGGCAGTTGTCTAGCAACTGGAGAAAAATGACACTAACTTTAATTGACATGGAACTAGGATGCTGGACCTTATACTGCAAAAATATATTTAAAAAAAATATATATAATTTAAAGTATTTTTACCTGAAAGTCCACTACAAAATACTTCAACCATCGCACTAAGTGCGTATCCTTTGTAACCGCTTGTTTTCTCGAAGCCTCCTAAAGGCAATAACCGCGCAGTATCGAACGCCTAAAAAATTTGAAAGCAATGAATACACCTTTTATTTAGTGCCTGAAGTAATTTATTAGCAAATACTTCGTAGTAAAGAATATTGTAATTTATATGTAAAAGGATAAATGTATAAATGAAATTTGTATATTTTTTATATAAATATATAAAACTAGCTTAAACTATAGTTATATTATATCGATATTATATATATAAATATAGTCTGTGTTATTCTGATATACGCTAGCTATATTACTGTAAAGTTTAATCAAAAACCATTCAGTAATTTTAGGTGAAAGTGGAACAAATATGTACCCTAACACACTTTTACATAATATTAGTGATTTCTTTGTTTAGATTTAATAAAGGGAATCTTATTTTTTGTATTTCCAATATGAATATAATGATAATTAATAAGCTATATAAGATCAATATAAAAAAGTAATACAAAAATAAATAATTACCACTTGTGGATCCGTAGTAGTTTTACCGTCTGGACCCAAAGCCCAGCCTTCAGGAATGGGCTCTCCTTTTCTTATTTGCACTTCGACCTAAAAGTTAAATGTGTCATTATAGAGTAACATTTAAGATGTTGTTTGTTCAATTTAAAAGTGCGTACATCTCTACATGGAAGTAAAATTATGGGTTCGAATTTTGTAACGAAAATTACGAAATATTTTCGTATTTACAAAATCTCAAATAAATCGACTGTGAGACGACGGTTTTGGGTTCGATTCCCACTCGGGGTAATGAATTATTTATATTTTATCGCTCTGGTTTCGTCTTTTAATACTCAATCTCATAAAATAGGGAGGGAGAATGGGGAAAAAAGTATCATAACATTAGGTTCCTCCTTCACGTCCTGCTGCATGCAGCAATGCAAGCAAGCAAGTGCAACTAAAAAAAAAATCACCTTTCCCATAGCTGCAGTAGTGGTGGCCATATCAACGACAATAGACTCGCCGTCAGGTGCAGGTGCCGCCATTGAAATAGGATTGGTTCCTAACGCACTCTAAAAAATAATAATATTATTATTGTTAATAATAATACCTATATAATATTATAAATATTTAAAAATTTAGCTAATTTTCAAATTAACTTTTTAATCTTCTTCTTCTTCTTCTTAAAGTGCCTCTCCAACTAGTGAAGGTTGGCAGTCAACTTCGCATACTTGGTCCTGTCCCTGTCCATTCTTTGATGTTCCTTAGCCATGACTTTCTTCTACCGCCGGTTTTCCTTTTCCCAGAAACTTTTCCCATTATTATAGTTTGCAAAAGTTTGTATCGATCATGTCTACATACATGCCCTAGATATGCAATTTTACGCTGTTTAACGGTTTGCAAAAGCTTACGTTTTTGGTCAACTTGGCGTAGTACTTCGTCATTAGATATTTTATCTATCCAAGAAATCCTGAGAACCCGTCTATATGCCCACATTTCAAAGGCTTCTATACGTTTTCTAAGAT
>JAKRZM010001084.1:261142-307627 GCA_036379175.1 Heliconius cydno galanthus | reverse complement strand
AATTTGTACTAACATTTTTAGATCTAGTCGGGACCATAATTGGAGCAGAATTTGTGAACGACATGCCAACGAGACCTTCCTTCTCCGCTTTCAACGCCCAATAGCCGGCCATTCCGTAATGGTTGCAACCTAGAAGGTTAATTGAAAAAATAAGCAATGAAAAATATAATAGATAATGGTGAAACCAATATTATGATTTAGAATAGAGGTCAATAAGTAATACAAAAGTACGAATAGGTTTACTGTAGTACGGATACTGGAGGTAGAAGGATTCAATTGTTCTGTTTGTGAGTATATTATTATTCAAATATTTTTTTATTTTTTAGCTTCACATTGTATCCCGCTCACAGCTGAGTAGTTAAAGGGAACCTAGTGCTAAAACACTCCATTCTCCACTGGATACTTTTTGGGGGCATTGCGTGTTGATTGGCGGAACAGCGGGTTTATGCCTTGGTGCCAGAGGAAAGGAATGAAAATATTAATCAATAAAAATTAATTTTCCCGAGTGTGGAGCGAACCCTCAACCATCGCGTTGAACTCACACCCTTGTGCCTCTGACTGAATAAGAACTGTAAAAAACCTTACGTTTCGCAGCAACCCATCCAACTCCACACTCCTTTGCTTTCTTCACAGCGAGATCCATACAAAAGTTACCAACGGTAGCGCCGAGAGCATCACACCCGTCCACCCAAGCTGTAGCTATGGTTTCTTTTAATATAACTGGCTCCGCATTTGGATTGCATATGCCTGATTTCATATCATTTATGTATAGTTCTAAAACACAAATAAAATATATTTTAGTTATAATTTAAGGTATCATTTTTCTTAACGATAAAATAGGACCTTATCACAAAAATTGGATAAAGATAAATTTCAAGAAACAGCTCATTATATAATTTTATTTTTATTCCCATATCATGTATTTTTAATTTAATGTCAAGTGTGTCCGTTTAAATCTAATCATACGTTATAAGGGGCTGAACTTTATTGACGTCACATATGATTCAATGTCAATTTTTCCCAATCAGTTCGAGAAAATTTCATCACCTCACTGTGATAACGAGGCAAAACGCGGCGGAAAGTTCCGCCACTCGACACGCCATGCCTCTAGAATTCGGCGGTAGCTAGCGAACATGTCTTAGCGAATCTGCTTTGAGCGGGATTTATTTATTTATTAAGGACAACTAACAAAACATACACTTAAACGGATATTCCAAACATGTCTTAAAACTATTAGCTTAGTGTTGCTTTACTTATAAGCTGCCACGGCATGTTTACGGACAGTTTCATAATATACTTAAAATTAATTACTTATACATACTTACATAACTATTATTAAAATATATTTAAATATATTAGGTATATTATAACACAAACAAAAGATACAATATATAAGAAATACATACAGATACGTGATCGAGACAGAAGACGCAGGAATGCAATAACTTTACTTTTGAACATTTGAAGACTATTTGAGAGGATGTCAATGCTTGCGTCAGGTTGTTTTGTCATCCTGTTATACTCGTTAGCTAATCTATTTATTGTAGCATTCAAGCCCAATTTTGTTTTTGAAGTTTTGGTTAAAAATAAAGTATAATTAGTATAATAGGGATATAGCGGGAAGCTAAAAAATAAATTTTAAATAGTATTTTATAACTTACCTAGTCTATTCATCCCATGACTAAAGTGACCTACAATATCAGCATGCAGTAAGAGGTCAGCATGGGCCTTCGCTTCCGACAACGGAGCCCCACCAGCCACTAGGCTGTCCACCAAAAACCGCTTAGCTTCTTCCACTCTTACTTCAGGCATATTGAACACTTTTTAGGATAAAGAAATTAACAATATTAAATTTATATTAGTTTTATTTACAATGGTTCTATACAGTTAAGAATTTTAAATTAAGATCTTATCAAATTTGGAGACAACCTTCACTCTGTACGCGACAGACAAACTGATTCTGTGATTGAATTGTTTATATATATATAAACGTAACACGATAACTACAGGGTGATACTTTTTGTATCACTTCAATAATTAGGTAATTGTTACAAGAGAAAAAAAATGTCATAGTTTATATATTATTTGATTTTTGTATGAAATTAATATAGTCATTATATTACTGGATATCAAATCTATACTAATATAATAAAGCGGAAGAGTTTGTTTGTTTGTTTGTTTGTTTGAACGCTAAGATCTCTGGATCTACTGGATCGATTTACTTTGTTTTTGTTTTGTATGAAAGCTGCATTCTTCAGAAGTGCTATAGGCTATATAATATTACATTACACATATATACTAATAAATTAAAATACTTTCTAATTTGACATGCAATTTATTCTGCCATGTTAATAACAACCGTCGTCGCTACGCGACCGCGTTCGTTACCGCGTCATTTTGATATTCATCCTTATGAAAATAAATATAATAGTCACTTTTAGCATTTCATCTAGATTGAAATTATATTTCTATAGAAATTATATTCTTATATTTCAAGCAGGCGTAGCCGCGTCCGGGTCCGCTAGTTAGGTATAATAAGTCATTTTAATTTAAATTATCGAATACTTAGCTTAATTGAAGTTTATACAAGGAAAATATTTAAATTACTGGAAAATTATATACAGAGAAATATTTAGTTATATTAGGCCATTTATTGCAGAGGCCGTCGTAGTGCTGGGGCATAAGCATGTGACTGTAACGCGACGGTAGTGGGTCGATTCCCACTCGAGGGAATGAGTTATTATTTATAAATATTGTCATTTCTTCCTTTTGTATACAGCTGAAAGTGAATAAAATAATATTGTATTTTTTTTAGTATATAAGGTATATATGGTAGGTATGTACCATTCATTGAAATATTTATTTATAGAAGTATAATATACAAACAAAATATTACTAATAACAATATTAAACAAAAATATGTGTGGCCACTCTTATGTTTTACAACATAGTTGTAAGTTGCCTTAACGCTACGTAGCAAATTTTTATTTAGGTTCAAGTACGAAGGATTTTTTTTGCTATATACGAGTAATGACCGTCCTTGAAAGTGTCTTTTATATATTTCCTGTTCAATTATATAATTGTTTATTGATGTGAAACCTTTTTATAATAGATTAATTTTAAGACGCGAATAAAAACTGATTATTTTTTAACGCAGGTTATTAGAAAAGCTAAAATATATTTAAAACCTTTAATAAGAAAAAAAAAATTTAGTCTTTTTTTCAATAAGAAGAAGTATAAATATTTATTTTTATTATATACCAAAAACTAAAAAATTTCAACAACAATTTGAAATAAATAAATAGTATAATCTACATCTATGTAGATTATACTATTTACTTATTTATTTATTAGGTCGAGAGACGCTATGCTACCATGTATTTTTTCTTGAATATTAATTTCTTATTAATTTCTTAAATAATTATGATCTATTTTTCTTAGATATTATAGAAGTATAATAAAAATATAAACTGCATAAAATTGGTCTCTTTTTAATCAAAAACATGTATTGTATAACATTTATGTAGTTTAAATAAATATGTATTGTATAATCTAGCCTTTGTGTTAAATGTTTGTCAGCTTCAGTACACAAGATACGCTGAATGCATTCTACTGATTATATGAGAGCAAAATATTTTATATCAGAATTATATATAGTAAGTAATAAAAAAGAATTAGGTATATATTAAAAGTAAGAGGGCGTCGTGGCACAGGTTGGTTGTAGGTTCGATCCCCACTCGGGGAAATGTAATATTTATTTAAATGGAGGAACAGTGTGTTTAGACATTAGATTCTCTCTGCCTATCCTGCTTTGTAGGGATACAACGTGGAGCTGGTTTTTTTATAGTAATAAGTAGTTATATATAAAAAGTTATGAATCCATTTCTCTTTGTATTATTCCCATTACGATGTGATATTGAACCTATATTTATATGTACATATTTCTATTTTCCTGTTATTGTTCACGTGGACTACGAAGTGATCGATAATAGTTAATAATGGATTTCATGTCGTACTTTACGAATATGTATGGCTATTACATACCGACAGCCAAACTTATAAGATATTTTTTAAAAAAGATAAAATAAATCTTAAATATTTTTTTTGCGTCACACTGTACAAAGTAGGCAAAGGAACCTGGGAAGTAAAAAATGTGCCTCTGCGCCAAGACTGATCAGATATACACTCTTCCTCAATTCTTCATGATACCGCAAATGAATAAGTACCATCGTCTCCTTGTATTATTAACAATCATAAAAATAAGAGAATTGCTAAACACTGGCATGTTAGATCAAATAAATTTTACTTTAATGACAAGTAAAACAAGACAAACAAATACTATATTAGTCAACAAGCATTAGTGTAATATTTGTGCGTCTTAAACTTCATTACTAATAAAAATAGTTACTTAATATCATTATTTTATTCCCTTAAATATTATATAACTATGACAAAAAAAAAACAACACAACTGCCTTAATCAAAAATATTAATAAAATTCTAATAAAACATTTAAAACTGATATCGAACCTGCGACCTTATACAGTACCTATGGAAAATGCGCCAAATACGAAATGCAATGTGATAAAACCACTAATTTAACTATCAATTATCAACAAAAGACATTATCGGCCACAAAACATATAAAAGTGTTCATTCACTTATATGAATAAATAATATCAGCTTGAACTGGAATCGAACTGGCGACCTTATCAGTACATATATAATGCAAATTGCGCGAAATATAAAGTGCAAGTGCACAAACAAATCACTAATTTAGTTATCAATTATCAATAATAGTCGTTATCGGTTAAAAAGGTATATAAAAGTGTCTCATAGTCTATACGTCCATTCACTTACGAATGCATATTAGTTTGGCTCGTTGCCCAGTACGACTTAGTTCAGCAGTACGAAATAGCATACATAACAGTTAACACGTGTCGAAAGCGTTTATTTTGTTTCTGTTTAAAAACTAACTTTATTGGTAAGTAAAATATTGAATTATAAGTCCAATGGTTTATAAAAATGTATTATTTATTATATTATAGTGATAATTTTAAATGTTTTAGTCCATTTTCTTAAAAATCAAGTTGTAAGTTTCGAAAATTGTTATTTACTCGGACTACTTTTGTTTTATTTGTGGAATGGATTTGTTTGTGGTTTTTTAAATGTCATTAACCTGTGTGTATAGCGGGCAACCGAAATTTATACTATGTTGATATCAGAGACCAGCTTCACACTGTACCCGCACACAGTAGGGGAGGCAGAGGGAACCTTGTGTTAAGACAGTCCTTTCCTCACTTTCCACCGAATTCTGGAGGCATTGTGTGTTGAGAGGCGGAACTCAACGCCGCTCTTTGCCTCGACACCAGAGTGAAGAAAATGGAAATATAAACGTAATAAATATTTTGTTTCCTCGAGTGGGGATCGAACCCACAACCGTCGCGTTACAGTCACAGTTGTGCCGCTGCGCCACGACGGTACTATGTTGATATGAAAATTTATTTTTTGAGTACAAAATAAGAATTAATATAGTTCATATTAATATGCAAATTAAGTAAAAAACCTAATTAATATTTCGATAATACATTTGTAAAACAGCTGTGTTAAATTAAACTTTATATTTTAATACTTAAAAGTGACAGAGTAATGTAATGACAGACGCGGTTACCATATATTAAATAATTACAGAGGAAAATGGTTAGCGACATGTGACGTCATAAGATTTGCACATAGCCATTAGTTAAATTGTTTTAAAATGCTATGCTATTTGCGTGTAATTTTCATATTTCTTACCCAAAAGTTGTTTCTGTTTTGTTTTTCAATAGATTTATTCGAAATATCTAAAATTCCGAATTTAATCCATGCGAATGAGTTCTTAAGGATACCTCAAAAAATATATTAATATTTATAATAAAGCGAATAACCATTTTAAAAGAGCAATTTACAATATCACAAGAGAAATGTATAGAAAAAAGTTATTTTCCAGTTTAAACATGGGTAAAGTCGCGACAGTTGAGGCTCTCCGTTTCATGACGGAATGTTTAAAGGCGGTTGGTACTGCAGCTAAGGCGGCGCAACAACAAGCAGAATTGCTTTTAGAAGCTGATCGAATGGGTCATCCTAGCCATGGACTTAATAGATTAGGTAACTAACAGCACATTTCATGTATATTTTTATATAATCTACAAACATAAAAAATAGCTTCTTTTTCTTTTAATTATTATGGACACTGTACTTATTTGGAAAATGTATAAAAAATTGAATGGGTTCAAATACCGGTTCGTTAAAATGTTTATACGTTTTCTACATAACTATTTTTTTCTCCTAAGTGTGAAATAACACTTTAAAAAAGTTAAAAATGGCTTCACGCCATATCCCGCACAAGACAGGGTAGATACCAGAGCGAAAAAATGAAAAATAAATATTTAATTTCCTCGAGTGGAAATCAAACCCACAACCAGTCGCGTTTACACACAAACTTGTGCCCCTGCACTATGACTGGCTTCATTGTGCTGATTTATTATACAGCTCCGTAAATTGTTCTGACAATGAAATTACATTATTATAGGTCAAATATATTACTGCAACAAGAATTACTCTAAATTACTACTTTTCCTCAGCTTGGATAGATAATTGATAAAAATTATAATGTACTATGCTAATATGTACTATTATGTGTTGTATTGTATTGTATACTATTTGTATTGTATTGTATTGTATGTACTAGTTGCCTGTACTTGGCCCTAGTGTTAACCCTCCGCCGAATTTTCGAGGCATTGCGTGTTGAGTTGAACTTAACGCTATGCTTTATCTTGGTACCAGAGCGAAGAAATTAATATATAAATAAATAATATTTTTTTCCCCCGAGTGGGTATCGAACTCACAACTTTCGTCCCCCTACGCTAAAACGGCCTGAAATAAAATTGACTATTTTTCTAACTATATAAAATATTCACATTTTTTTTCTTTTCAGAATATTACATAAATGATATACTATCAGGTGCTTGTAAGCCTAACAATGTACCTAAAATTCTTAAAGAGAATGCATCGACTGCATGGGTTGACGCTAATAACGTATTAGGAGCGACTGTTAGCCATTTTGCTATGGATCTAGCTATAAACAAGGCGAAGCAAACTGGGGTGGGATGGGTGACCGTCAAAGGTATTTTATGAAATAGTTTAACTAAAAATCTATGGGATGGGTACAAAACTATTCTGAGGTGGGCATGAATTACTCGGTCCCCTCTATTCCTATACCCATGTGTGAGGTTCAATTAAAATTTTTAGATCAAAATAAACGTAACGTAAATAAAACTATCACGATTAAAAGTACTATACAATTAACTACATTTGTTTAAAAATTAAGTGAAAATAAAGATTATAAGATTAAAATACTTACAGAATACACAAATCTGCCTATATACTCGTATTAACAAACAAACGCTCGCGAACAAACTGACGCACGATACGTCTAATATTTTTCTACCCTCATTTTAACTTTTGAATATTCTTAACAACGCAATGATGATAATTTTTGTATAAATCATTATTTTTTTAGTATTTTTTTACTGTTTTACAAAGATTATTTAGTCACAAATGGGGCTATAAGTAAATAATATGTAAAAATTTTTTTTACCATTATTCTATTAATAGATAGAACCATTTGCGTAAATTATGTTCTATTGTAATTACTTTCAAAAAAAAAATATTAAATATTAACTTAATTAGATTTGAAATTAAATGCTATTATAACTTAATATACAACTTTTAGTAATTACTCTGCGGGACTGACTTATGAGTTGGTGTATTCAAAGTCGTCGCACTTTATTTTACCAGACTGGGGAAATTAATATTATTTCCTCGATTACTATCAGACTTTTCACTAACTTTAAAGCAATAAATAATACTGAATCAATATTACAAATCAATATTAAATTCAAAATGGATAAAGAATACCGTAGGGCAATATTATATTTTAAAAAAAGAAAATAATTATGATCAAAAATACCGATTTACTCGTGCAGGTTCAAATCATAACGGTATGGCGGGATTTTGGGCGAAAAAGGCGGCTGAAAAAGGACTCATAGGAATGGCTTTCACCAACACCTCACCTTTACTAGCTCCGACTAGAAGCAAACAAGTAATCATTATTTATTATATTATATACTGCTAACAATATCTATATTTTTTACTCAAATATTTTATAGGTAAAAATATTTATATTAAAAAGGATAATTTGTAAAGAGGATAATTTGTGTTTTTAACAACCACTCGTAGTCGTTTCACTTTTTTTTAATGAACTCGTACTCAGTAAGAAGGAATATAGGCATTAAAAAAATTAAATTATAATTTAAAATTGAATTTTAACATTCGTAAGACACAGAGTGCATAATTTATGTGATTAGTTCATAAATTTGTAAATATTATGTTATTTTTCTTCTCTTATCTGAAACATTAACCTTACTTAAGCAATGTAAAGTTCATTACACGTCTTTGCATTGTATCTAAATATAATATTTAACTGAGATAGCGACTTACGTACGAGTAGGTATTTTATGAATTATAATAAATATAAATACTAATATAATAAATATTAATATTAAATATTCTTAATGTTACGTATTATATTTCAGGCAGCACTTGGAACGAATCCCTTGTCTGTAGTAGCCCCTGGCAGCGGTGGGGAAACATTTTATTTAGATATGGCGACTACATCTGTAGCTGTTGGAAAGGTAGGGTACCTGAAATTTATTGTTTTAAATTAAATATAAAAAATTATATTTATTATAATGTGACATTGTTGTTAGGACCGTCGTAACAAAGTGGCACAAGGGTGTGACTGTTATTATTATTTATTAATACTTTCATTTCTTCGCTCTGGTAACAAGGCAGGGCGCGGCGTTGAGTTCAGCCACTCAACACTCAAGTCCTTGAAATTCAGCGAAAAGTGGGCAATGAAGGGAGTGTCATACCACTAGGTTCCCTCTAACTACTCTGCTTTATGCATATAGCGTGAAGGTGAAAAAAAAATTCATGATGCAAAAATAATATTTTTATTTCTAATCTTATTAAATGTAGTCGTTGTAACGTTGTATACTTACAATCCACTTAACACCACAGCTAAAATTGAAAGATTTCTTTGATAAAATATTTAAACGTGATAAATTATATTATGTTACTTTACAAACAAGATCTATAATTTTTTCAGATAGAAATGCAGATGAGGAAAGGTGAAAAACTACCATCGGGTTGGGCGCAAGGTCCTGATGGCAAAGAGACGCAAGACGCACATTTGGTAAATAATTATATAAAGTTTTTCGTTCAGGCAGAAAGGGCCTACTATTAAGACATTCCTTTCACCAGTTTCCTCCTCCACTTATCCTCGACACCTCCAGTGGGAATCAAACTCACGACTTATCGTATTTACAGTCACCCGCTCGTGCCCCTGCGCCATGGCTGGCCTCTATTATATAAAGTTAATAAATACCTATAACATTAGTATCTTCAATAATTTATACTATATACTCGAAGATCTTATTCAAATAAAGAGACTAAACTATAAATACTGCAAATTTTTATTAAATATTTTTTTTAATAATATTTTTCAGGCATATAAAACGGCGTGCTTAATGCCTTTAGGCGGCAAGGAGGAAACTTCAGGATATAAAGGATATGGATTAGCTGCTATGGTTGAATTATTTTGTGGCATTAGTTCAGGTAAATCAATATGTACTAGATACTGTATAAATATAACGTACACCTTATAAAATAATCGAGTCAGTAATTAAAGTATTATTAACTATAGAACCTATAGTACATATACAAAAGGCCACCAGTTTTAGTTACATTGAGTACCAGCACTCAACACGCCATGTCTCGGAAATTAGCCAAAAAGTGGGGAAGAATCTTAATTAGGGTCCCTCTTGCTACAGGGCTACACCTATGTGGGCACATATATGGCACAAAACTAATCTACTTATTTATTAAAATGTATATTTTAATTTCTTCGCTCGCTTGGTAAATAATTAGTTGTGTGAGGAACGGAGTGTCTTAACACATGCTACATGCGGAATACAACTTCAACACTAGAGCGAAACAATGAATATATTCAATATTTCATTTCCCCGAGTGGGAATTGAACACACACCCACTACAATTGACTGCACCTAAAAATTTAATTATAATACGATTATTACATTTTCAGGATCCAACTATGGTCATCATATTCGTTCGTGGTCTCACAGTGGAGAAGGTGGTCCTGCAAACTTAGGCCATTGCTTCGTTGCGGTGGATCCAGAAAATTTTGCGCCAGGTTTCGGCGATCGTCTCACGGATTCTATGCAGCACTGGCGAGAATTAGAACCTGTGAGTACCTAATGTTCTTACAGAATTATAGCTACGAAACTTTTTAAAATAATATAAAATTATGTATATTGTAAATCTAGATTTAATATCTTAGTTACAATTCTACATATCGCGCAGCGCGATTTACTATACAACTAGGGACAACGACGACAACTTTCTATGTAAATTTGCTTTAGTTAATATTATCTTGAAATACTGATATTTCTGAATCTAGTCTGTACTCTTCTATTGTTATAGGGAAGCAGACAACTATTTTATAATTATTTCGATTGTTTTGTGTTGTTTATATTTAACTAGCGGACGCGCGCAGCTTCGCTTGCTTATTTAGGGGTGAATTCTAATAAACCACGAAACATGTGTTCAATTAAATATTTTTAAGAGTCTAAATTTATAAGTTTATTAAAATCGGTGGCGGTTTAAAGATTTTTCCATACAAACTTTCAACCCCTTATTTGCACCTTTAGGGGGTGAATTCTAGAAAACGATGAAACACGTGCTAAATTAAATACTTTTAAAAATCTAAATTTCAATATTTTATAAAAATCGGTGCCGATTTAATTTTTTTTCCATACAAACTTTCATCCCCTATTTCACCCCTTTAAGGTAAAAATTTTTCAAAATCCTTTCTTAGTGGATGTCCAGATTACGAAAGTAAACATCTCTCCAAGTTGTACGTTTCTACGTACAGCGGTTACGGCTGTGCGTGCGTCTTACCTCAGTCAGTGAGGACAAGTCCTTTTATATATATAGATTACTTTCTTTATTTAATTTTCTACTATCTTTTAATTTTACAGACTGACAAAAACTTGCCAGTATTAGCTCCAGGTGACAAAGAAAGAAGGGCAGCCCAAATAACAGATTCAAAAGGAACAGTGTCATACGTGAAACAACAGCTTGAATCAAGTGAAGCTCTTGCCAAGAAATTAGTTGTGGAACCTATGGCTGTGATAAATCATTAAATATTATTTTATTATATGACTTAGCTAGTCGTTAAGAATTATAATTGAATTTATAATTAAGATTATGAGAAAACGACTTTTTGGAGGTTTTTTAAAAAGGAATTAATTCGAAATATTAAATGTTAATATAATTATATTCTTTGTAGAGCGGAAAGGGGAGAACTGTGTCATATATAAAGAAACAAAAAATATAACATTGTTTTGAATATAAATAAAAAAATAATGTTAAGTATAATTGTGTGATATTATTAAATTACTTTTAGGGGAAGTTCCATATCATAATATTTGATGTGCATAAAAACCAATCGTAGATTTAGGATTAGATGGTAACCGTGACTAACATATATACTGGGACCAAAAATATATATTTTAAGAATAAAATGTTTACATAAATATTAACATGAACAGAATAATTAAAAAATAATGTAAATATATAGTTGTTTTATTTATCCTTGTTAACTTATTAAAGTTTAACTTATTATTGTACAAAATTAAGAAAGCACGGAATGCAAGATCAGTGTAAATGATAAGATATTAGAACAAGTGAATGAAGTGGTATATTTGGGAAATATGTGCAATAGAGATGGAAGATACGAGACGGATGTGGTAAGGCGTATTCCTGTAACAGGGTATGGGTTTAACAGAAGAAGAATGAAAGAAAGATGGATGCTGTGGAGATGCAAGCAATAGGATACGCGGAGTCAGCTTACCTGATCGAATCTGCAATGAAGAAATACACAAAATGGCAGGTACTAGCGAGGATGTGACGGTGAGAATGAAGCGGAACGTACCCAGTTGGTTTGGGCACGTCGAAGGAATGAGTAATGAAATAATGGCAAAAAATTATAAAAGAAAAATGAGCGGTAGGAGAGGTAGGGTGGGACCTCGGTTTACCTTCGAAGAAGCAATATCAATGATACTGTACTACTGTAGAAAGGTCACGTAAAAAGCATGTATAAAGAAGTTGATGGCAGTCGTCGAGGCGAAAGAGCGCTCCGTTCTCTCTGACTATCCTTCTAGGGATACATTTATTAAAATATTATCTTGCGCCATCCTGATGCCTTGGAACAATCTGACAGTAAGTGTAATCGTTGAGGGTTCCACTTCCATGCTAGGAAACGGATATATATATCAAATTTGCCCATATTTATATATTGCCTTATTCTTAAAAAATACACGAATTTGGGAAAAAGATATTTTAGGCGTATACAAATTTAAACGTAACAAGACGTAAGGGACATATGACATTTATTCAGAATCTACTTTTTATATTCACTCATATAAATGGAAAGCTCAGCTTTGCTGTAACTAAGTGGTCAACAATATTTTATTACCACAATTATACATTTTTACTAGCCTCCGGAGCAATTTAACCTGTATTAAATAGATTAAATAAATATAAGATAAGCAAGAAAACTTTTATCTAATCTTATCAGTTCAAAAACCCTGTTTTTATCAATGTTACTGATTAAATCAGGTCCTCTCATTGCCTAAAATATTTTTAGAACAGATAATGATGTCGTAATCGCTCACATGTTTTGTTATTAGAACTTAGAATGATTTCTTTAACTGTTAGATTCTGCAGGTTTTCGTAGAGAAGTAGGTAATAATTACCTATGTTACATATAATAAATAAATCGTAAATACACCCTATGCTTAAAACAGCATCATTTAGCTTTTTCCCTCAAGTTATTGAATATGTATATGAGAAACAATTGAGTTTTTCAAGTTGGAAACCGAAACAGAAAAATTCAATTATTTCTCGTATATCTAAGTAGGTATTCAAAGTATCGCAATAATGGGCGTTGGCGTAATGCTAAATAATTACGCACTAGCCACTAATTTCCTCTACTTATAGGTACATGTTGATGCAATACGCTGTTTCTAATGATTAGGAAAATTTAATGTTTGTGTTAAATACTAATAAATCAGAGTCGTGTTAGGATATGACGACGGGACTCCTGAGCACAAATAAAATGAGGCCTTTAGAGCATTTGGGTACCAGTGAATTTGGAACCCATTGGTCAGCCCAGTGAGGTAATGAACCCTAATTACACCCTCTCAATCCCTAAAGTCGGGGGACAACACACTGTAGTAAACATAAAATTGATTTTGATAAAATTTATCGATTAAGAAAAATGCTTATTTTAATAGTTATATAATTTAATAGTTAATGAAACTCTACATACTAAGTAAAACCCTTTAAAAAATGTAAAAAAGTGAAATTTAAATTGTTTTTTTATATACTTCTTGTAATAAATTATAGGTAATTTAAATATAATTATATCTTATATCAGTAATTATATATTCTCTAGATATAATTGCAATTTGTCGATATTTTTTATTTACGCGAAAGGTACCTACCTAATTATATAGCTATTATACCTATTGTAGTTCACGTTTTCAACTTCAGTCAAGTGATGACGCTACGACAGAGATGTTGTTATCGCGAATATATTTTTTTATTCAGTCGTCTAAAAGTTTTAAAATATTATTTTTATAAGTTTAATAACGTTTAATAAAAACAATAAATTTTATTCATCTGTGCAGTGATTTTATAAAGTGACATCTTATATAGTGACTTTATGTTATCTGTAAGTGGCGTTTTCCCACACTTAATACCATCAATAACAATAAAATTTCTTAGAATATTTTTTTATTACAAAAATCTTTAGTTTGTACAGTTAAAAATTATTATTGAAATCGACACTAAAAGCATATTTTCCATTTATAATAAGAAGTGAGAAGTACAGACCAACTGTCAAAATTGTCATATAATGTTTTGATTTATAAAATTCACAAATCGGCAATAAATCCTGTGTAGTGAATTAAAGTAAGTTATATATTTAATGGTCCTTCAAATAACTGTACATTTTAACAGGAAGATAAAATAATTGTTGAAATATCTACATTGTAATATTTGTGTCAGTGACCTAATCGGAAAACAGTAGTAATAACAGTGAACTGTGTGCACATAATGTTTTAGATAAAGTGAATTTGATACTCTGCTGTGATTGTAACTGCTACCGTGAATATTAACCTTATATTTTAAAACACAAAAGGCCTCAAAAAATAAGGTAAGCTTTTTTCCTTACACAAAATATTTTATAAGAATACACTATTCATTTAACCTACTTTTTATTTTTATAAATAAATAGTACTTTATTATTTTTAATGTGAAATCATTTAGTTTTCACTACAATATTGCTTTAATTCGTGTACTACTTTTATTATTTTTAGGAAATATTTATTCAAATTGTTAGAATACTTTAGAATAAACAACAGTTATAATGTACTGTTATTTTATTGTATCACTGCTTTAGATTCTGAATTAAAAATTGGAACAAAATCATGATATCAGCATTAATATGATTGTTTTTAATATATTTATTATAGCCTATTTAAAGTCATCATCATCATTTATCACAGATTTTATATGTTGTAAAATTTATAAACAGATTTTTTTTTAATTACACAGATAATAAACTGTACTAAATCTAAACCATATAACATTATTAATTACTCAAAGTCTTTACCAAATTATATAAAGTTTCATATGGAATTATTTATTTAAGATTCACACTGTGCTCTTTACCAGAGTAAGGAATTGAAAATATATATTTTTTCCATATTATCAAGTGGAAATGGAACTCATAACTTATCAAATTTACAGTCGCACTCTTGTGCCCCTGTGCCACAACTCACTTCTAGAAAGTATCAGAACAGTGTAAAATATAATTTAAACAAACAAAAATGCAAAAACCTTTATATCTTATTTAAAAACAAAATAATTAAACAAACAGTTTAATTCCTAACTTGTGCAATAAATTTCTGAAATTTTGTAGTATAATATTTATTTATTAAATTTTATAACATAAAGGCCACAGTTTAATTTTAATACAAACTTAAAAAAATATATTTGACAAAATACCATTACAATTTGGGGTCTATATTATATAACATATAATAATACATAATTAAAATAAAAGGACCATAGCTTAAATAAAAAGGCTGCTAAAATCTTTCTNCAAAATATATAAACTGAAATAAAGACACCATAATATATAAAAAATATACTACAATATTCTCTTTGTGTTATCAACTTTGTTTTTGATTATTAAAATATATACTTACAAAATAAATACTTAGTAAAACTTTTTTTATAAAACCTCATTGTACTGTGTCATAACTGTGTTAACAGTTACAGTTACTCTGGTTTGTTGTAAAAACTTGTCAGCCGTAACTTCTCTATATCCATAAAGTATTGGAACAGCCAGTTTCCTGTTTTGCATAACAATCTATATGTTTTATGATAAACTATTAACATTATGATATAACACTTTCAATGGTTGTCATTTATAAATTATTTCAAATAACTTAAACTATCTAATTAAGTAAGAACAAAAGGTAGAATTAAAAAAATAACAAATATAATACTATAAATAAATATATAATATATTTTTTATATGAATTAATGTTATAAAATATTGGACTGTTTTAATGGAACACAGAAATTAAGTCTGTAGTCTTTCTCATAAGTGTTATTGTATTTAATATAATATTTTTTAATAATATAGTATTTAATTATGACCACTATTTTTATATTATTGTTAGTTATTTATAAAAACATTTTTTAATCAACATAATTCATAATTATGACTTTGAATCTGGCTTTTTTATACAGTCACATGCTGTTATAATAGGCATACTTATAACTTAGCAGTGCCGTTAAGGTCATCCCAAGGTTCTAACAACTTGAACATGAAAAGATTTTGAATCGTAAGCTTTATTCAATAGGCCAGTTCAGAGTGCAAACTACTGCTATCTTTTATGATTTATAATTATATTCCGAAATATTTTCTGCTATCATTAATTTATGTTTTGCGTTAAACTTTATTAAGTTTAAAATTTACTGAATTTGTTAAATAATATCTTGTACTAATTTTATTCTAAAATAAAAAAAAAGAAATTATTTAATTTTTTAATTTTACAAGGTGAATTTCTATGTTCCTCCATACAGGATGGTAGGCATGAGGAACCTACTCCTAGTGTACTGTACATTACATTCATTCCCACTTTCTGCTGATACATTTACATTTTGTCAAACTGGCAGAATTATTAATCGTTATGAGTAAAAAAAATGTGCATTACTTAAAATAAAATATAAAATATTAAGAAATATCATTAAAAATAATAATAAATAATTTAGTATATTCAGAACAATTCTTATTGATAGTTGAAGAAATTTCAACTCATTATTACTGAATAAAATGTATTAATTGCCCTTGCAAAATGATTTCAAAGTAAGATATTAATCACACACAGATTAGATAAGAACGTGGGAAAACCTGATCGTTTTTATGGTATATATTGATAATTTTAATATTGACTGATAAGCATTTTATTATATTATGGTATAATATTTACTTATTTTGTTCGTAAAATATATTATCTATGATTCATTTTCTTGTTATCTATATTATATTTTTTTAAATGTAACAAGCGTCAATGTAAACATTACTTACTGCTACAACTTACTGAGAAAGGTTCCAGGTACAAAAACAAAAACGGAATTATGTTATATTCAAAACTGCTTAACTGGCTAACAATCACTAATCTTCATCAGTGTTAATTCACTATATTATTCCACTGACATTTTATACATATATTGACAATATAATATATATTAGGAATTACAAGACACACTGTCCCACTTAGCAAGGTAAAGGGAACCTGAAAACCGTAATAGTAAGACACATTCTTACTCTTACTCTTAGAAAATGAGTATATTAAATATTTCATTTATCTTCTATATATACATTGAATAATTCGTAATTGCAAGAGACAATTTCAACTAGGAAAATAACAGCTATAGTAGGCATGAACTGCTGATTTCAGTGAACCGTATGTAATTTTCTTACTTGTTATTGTGGCAATTACTTCATAGGAGGCAAGTAATTACTTCAAAGGCGTACTTCATAAAAGGAACAATAGGCTGAAGGCCAGCTAGACTCAAATTGAATTTAATTAATGCAATAAACATAAAAAAATGGCTTCACGCAGTGCCTAGTGGAGGTGGAGCCTAGTGTTAAGATACTACGCTCAACACTTTCCGCCTATTTCTGGAGCCATTGTGTATTGATTACTGATTTCAGTCTACCATCTTTTTTTGGTTACGGGTATTTTTTGTTTTTTTTTGGTTGAACGTATAGAATAAAAATTCCATAATTAAAAAAATATTCCTCTACGTATATTTTACGTATTAGTCCAAATTATTGGCGTAATAAAATAAAAAAGTAAAGTTAAGAATAATAACATTTTATTGGAAAAGTTACGCTCTGATATTTTATTGTATGTAAATTTGAAATATGTATGTATATGCTGCAATTAAGATTTTGGATAAAGTACATAGATGTTACTTTACATAGCACATAGCAGGATGGGCATAGGGAACCTTTCCTCAAAAGGCTCTCCCAATATCTTTAGTTACTACACCCACTTACACTAAGTTACCAGGTCCCCTCTGTCTATCCTAGAAAAATAACAGGGGATGCTATTTGCGGGATACAGCGTGAAGCTAAAAAAAATCACCTTATACTTACAATGTTCTCGTAAATTGAAGTTGAGAGACGTGCAATTAGGCACATTATTAAAAGCGTCATTAAGGGCAATTGGAGGCGATCTCCGAGGTACTTTTAATTGGCTACGTTCTGCTAGGTTCACTTCCATATGCACGTGGAGTCATTAGAGAACACGTTGTACAAGTTGTAGAAATATTACTTCTGACGCCAGCTTCGTTTCTATAATGTTTCGTTTAGAATCCCATGATAAATTAAATTGTAATTTCATCGCTCTGGTGTCAAGGTGCGAAGCGCGGCGTTGAGTCCCGCTACTCAACGCTTAGAATTTAAGGGAAGGTGGAGAGCGGAGTGTTTTAACACTAAGCTCCCTCTGCCCGTAAGCACCCTGCTACATACGAGCTACAATGTAAAGCTGAAAAAAAACCATACTTTTTGTATTATAATAAACGCCGAGAAATAGTGAAAAACAATATCTACAAACACTAGACTCTCTGTCGACCTATTGTTATTTATATAGTTCATTACAATAGTTAGTTTATTTTTATTAGTTATTTTTTTCTCTTTGAATACAAAAATATATTGTAGACTTATATATCCAGTAAATGACCAGAGGCATCTCAAAACGGCCTCGTGGTATATGACCTCTTGCGATAATGCTAATAATATATTATGTCAACCAAATTACATAGGCCTCGTCTTAGAAGTAAAGTGATTAAATGAAAAGTTGGTATTATTTCTATATGTGGAAACAGCTGTATGGTTAATGATATGCGGCGTTGAGTTCTGCCACACAACACGCAATGCTTACAGAATTGGACGGAAAGTAAGGAACGGAGGTGTCTTAATGGGGAGTCTNCACACTGTCCCACTTAGCAAGGTAAAGGGAACCTGAAAACCGTAATAGTAAGACACATTCTTACTCTTACTCTTAGAAAATGAGTATATTAAATATTTCATTTATCTTCTATATATACATTGAATAATTCGTAATTGCAAGAGACAATTTCAACTAGGAAAATAACAGCTATAGTAGGCATGAACTGCTGATTTCAGTGAACCGTATGTAATTTTCTTACTTGTTATTGTGGCAATTACTTCATAGGAGGCAAGTAATTACTTCAAAGGCGTACTTCATAAAAGGAACAATAGGCTGAAGGCCAGCTAGACTCAAATTGAATTTAATTAATGCAATAAACATAAAAAAATGGCTTCACGCAGTGCCTAGTGGAGGTGGAGCCTAGTGTTAAGATACTACGCTCAACACTTTCCGCCTATTTCTGGAGCCATTGTGTATTGATTACTGATTTCAGTCTACCATCTTTTTTTGGTTACGGGTATTTTTTGTTTTTTTTTGGTTGAACGTATAGAAAAAAAATTCCATAATAAAAAAAATATTCCTCTACGTATATTTTACGTATTAGTCCAAATTTTTGGCGTAATAAAGTAAAAAAAGTAAAGTTAAGAATATAATAACATTTTATTTGAAAAGTTACGCTCTGATATTTTATTGTATGTAAATTTGAAATATGTATGTATATGCTGCAATTAAGATTTTGGATAAAGTACATAGATGTTACTTTACATAGCACATAGCAGGATGGGCATAGGGAACCTTTCCTCAAAAGGCTCTCCCAATATCTTTAGTTACTACACCCACTTACACTAAGTTACCAGGTCCCCTCTGTCTATCCTAGAAAAATAACAGGGGATGCTATTTGCGGGATACAGCGTGAAGCTAAAAAAAATCACCTTATACTTACAATGTTCTCGTAAATTGAAGTTGAGAGACGTGCAATTAGGCACATTATTAAAAGCGTCATTAAGGGCAATTGGAGGCGATCTCCGAGGTACTTTTAATTGGCTACGTTCTGCTAGGTTCACTTCCATATGCACGTGGAGTCATTAGAGAACACGTAAAATATTACTTCTGATGCCAGCTTCGGTTCTATAATGTTTCGTTTAGAATCCCATGATAAATCAAATTGTAATTTCATCGCTCTGGTGTCGAGGCGAAGCGCGGCGTTGAGTCCCGCTACTCAACGCTCAGAATTTGGTGGAACGTGGAGAACGGAGTGTTTTAACACTAAGCTCCCTCTGCCCGTAAGCACCCTGCTACATACGAGCTAAAACGTAAAGCTGACAAAAAACATATTTTTTGTATTATAATAAACGCAGAGAAATAGTGAAAAACAATATCTAGACACTAGACTCTCTGTCGACCTATTGTTATTTATATAGTTCATTACAATATACAGTCAAGTTATTTTTTTCTCTTTGAATACAAAAAGATATTGTAGAGTCATATATCCAGCAAATGACCAGTGGCATCTCAAAACGGCCTCGTGCGATATGGTCTCATGCGATAATGATAATAATATATTATGTCAACCAAATTACAAAAGCCTCTTCTTAGAAGTAAAGTGATTTAATGAAAAGTTGGTATTATTTCTATATGTGGAAACAGCTGTATGGTTAATGATAAGGCGGCGGCGGCGAAGTAGGGAGCGGAGGTGTCGTAATGGGGAGTCTCTTAACACTAGGTTCCCAGGTTCCCTCTGTCTACACTACTACGTGCGTGATACAGCGTTAAGCTGTGTGGTATTCTATAAACAGCAAGATATATACGATCACTATTGTATCTGTAAGAATTTTTATTTAATCTAAGAAACTCATTCTTATATACACTAAGCACATTCGTTCATTTGTATTATAAACATATCTTGTGTTTTTTTAAATATATAAACAAAATTATTATTGTTGATTCTAATTAAATACTGTTCTATTGTCTTTAGTAGATATAAACAATTATAAAAATTTTGTTGTTTGTTATCAGACTAATATACTAGCTGTGGAAAGGAAGCAAAGCAGCTGATTATTAATCATTATTATATTATGTCATGGAACTTCACCATTGATTGTAACTATAATTACAAAAATAACATTTTAAATAATTTTATAGTGTGACTGTAACGCGACGATTGTGGGTTCGATCCCCACTCGAGGAAATATTTATTTATGTTTATATTTCCATTTCTTCGCTCTTGTGTCGTGGCAAAGCGAAACCGAAGCGAAGCGAAGGTAATTATTTAGCATTTTGTTACTGTAGTTATATGGCCATTGAAGTTTATTCTGCAGTGTGGTATATGATTTATTTTAGTATCACTATTCTGACAGTGCACAGCGCGGCGTTGAGTTCCTACACTCTTCAGACATTGATTTGAATTCGAAAGGAAAATAAAGATCAGAGTTTGATAATAGTTTGTTTTTCACTACCCCCCTATGCGGGATTGGAATGAGTGGTATCTTGCACAAATAACAACAATTACTTTTTCTAGTTTTAAAGTACCTACCTACGTGATACTTATTAAAATTATGTAATGAGCCGCTTGTTTCAGTTTCTAAAGAAAATTCTTTATTTTATGAAAATTTTAAACTGTGAAGTTTTTTTTCTGGAATTGTAATCGATGCATTATTTTTCCTTATGTAGTTAAATAAGGTAATACTCGGATTACCTACGACATGGGTATTTTTTGAAAAGTGTATCTACCTACATCTCAAAGGCCGGCGACGCACCAGTAGCTCCTCTGGTGTTACATGCGGTCGTGGGTGGTGCAGTTCACTTAACACCAGGTAACCTGAGCGTCCACTTGACCTGTCCTTTTCATAAAAAAACACACGTAAAGACAAGTAAGCATGCGATATATCTAAAGAAAATAAAATGAGATATGTATTTTTTCCTTCTATTATCCAAAACGATATACCTACTTAGTACTGTGCGTAATTTATTACAAGCCAATTGCCACTTGCCATACAGTTTATCAAACAATACAAATGCCATGTCATACATATAATCTTCATTTATACTATGGATAAGTATCATTCACAAAATGTATTGATAATAATATAAAATATTTCTTATTTTATTAACATTATATTCTGCTATAATTATTCTTTAATAATATATATATTATTATCAAAGAATATTTAGTATAATAATCAAAGAAAAGTCTATAATTTTTGGTTAAGTTAAAGTAAATTTCGTGCATTTTTTTCAGCTTCACCTGTATCCCTTTTTTTTTTATATGGTAGGGGAAAGTACACCCGCACCCGTATCCCTAACCTAACCTAACATATAGCAGGGTAGGCAGAGGGAACATAGTGTTAAAACACTTCGTTACTCACTTTCCGATGAATTTTCGAGGCGAGGCAAGGCGTTTGAGTCGCCGCGTTTTGCCTTGTTGATGAAATAAAAATATTCATAAAATAATAATCCATTTCCCCGGGTGGAAATCGAACTCACAAATGTCGCGATTATCGTCGTGGCGAAATGGCACGACGGCCTCCAAATATTATCTTATTTACTTGTTATCTTTATTTTTATAGTCAACACAAAATCTTTTCGACAACTTAAAAAATGATTAGATATAATATCTGTGGCCGATATACCAATGCAGAGAATTTAAAAAATCATTGCCCTGAGTGACGATCAAACCCACAACCACACGTTTGCAGTCGGACATTGTCTCACTGAGGCACAAGGGCCTCACAAATTTAAATGGGGACATATTTTATATACATTTAAACATAGCAACCTTACTAAACATAGATTATTATAAAAATATGAGCTATGCTAGCTAAACCTATTGAAATTATTATTATAATTTAACTGGACGTAGATTTTTAAATGTAAATATGCGTGAGTGTCTAAATATTTTATTTACTTAAAGATAAATGTATTTTACGTAAATATAAAGATTGTTAACATATAAAATTATACTTAAATATAACACGAAACCATATTGTTATTTTTTGTTTTAGAACGTCTTAACATTCTTATAAACTTCTTAATGTGATGGATGTTATATTTAAGCTCATCTTTAAAACTTTTAAAGCTTAGTGGTTTTTTTAACTTCTATAGTCGATATGTGGTTAACATATCGACTAGAGGAGCCCAATATTTTTTGAATGTCTTTTATTTACAGAATGTACTTTTTTATCCTTTCTACCTTTTATTATTTTTTTGTATAATAAGATATCTCGTTATTTTTTTTCTATTGCCATTAGTTTTACAGAGTAATACTACCAGTAGTACCACTGGAAGTTTCCTACCCTCAGTATAATAGAAATTTAATTTAAAGAATACCTCTTTTTATTTTATTTATGTAAAACAAAACAATCGCATTATTTTATTTTTTTCACCAACATAGCTTTTACTCTAAAGTTAACGCCATCTAACCGAAAGCTTTGACTCTAGAGCTTTGGGACTGGCGTTGTTAAAAACTGGGGTGAGTATCAGGGGGAACTAATTGTGTAGTTATGTCCTAGATGGCGTTGGGAAAGTATACATTTCTTTTAGCTTCATGCGTATCAGACACGTAGCAGGGTAGGCCGAGGGAACCAGGGAACGTAGTGTTAAGGAACTCAGTTTCTATTAAGACATTTCTGTTCCCTACTTTCCACCAAATTTTAAGAGCGTGTTGAGTGGCGGTACTCAACGCCGCGCTGTGCCTCATTACCAGATCGAAGAAATAAAAATATTATATTTCCTGTATGGTACGGAGTGTCTTGACACTAGGTTCCCACTGCCTACCCTGCTGTGTGCGGGATACAGCGTGAAGCTGACTTAATATTTTAGAACAAGATTAAAGACATGGCGCTAAGATAAATATGTAAATATCGCTATATCAACAACGTTCATTAATCGACCATCTTTTATTAGCCACAGGTAATAAATTATATTTAACGCATCATAAAATATCTACAAAATTGCAAATTTCAATATAAATGTGAGTTTTCATTAATAATTATTTGAAATCGAGATTAAATTCATAATCCTGTGTCCCGAGTTTAAATTAACATAGTTTGTTAATTTATGTTTCTAACTAACCAATTTGCCTCGGATACGGCAGTACCTTGAAAATGTTAAATATGAAATACAAAATTAATATTATAAATGTAATACATATACTGTTTTATTTCTATTAAAATTAGCGACAAACTAACGACGCACTTTAGCTCTTAGAACTCCCAAGTCCGAGATGAGCGTACATTTAGCTATTAATACGAATACTAAGGCCGTCGTGATAGAGTTAGATACCTGTTGAGGGTTCCATATCCTCGCTCTGTTATAGAGGGAAAGCGCGGCGTTGAGTTTCGCCACTCTGCCCACACCAAAGTGGGCAGCGAAAGCGTTTTAACACTAGGTTCTCTGCTTTCCTCTGTCTACCCTGCTAGGTGCTGGATACAACGTGAAGCAAAAAACAATTCTTCAAATATTGTTTAAATTTAAATATTTTTCTATCCACTAGTAAAAGCTCTTTTTTTTAATAAAACGTAAGATGAATAAAAATACCTTATCTATATATATAAAAGGACTTGTCCTCACTGACTGAGGTAAGACGGGCGCACAGCCGTAACTGCTGATGGTAGAAACGTGGAATTTGGACAGATGTTTACTTTCGTAATCTGGACATCCACTAAGAAGGGATTTTGAAAAATTTTAACCCTAAAGGGGTGCAAATAAGGGGTTGAAAGTTTGTATAGAAAAAATAAAATTTGAAATTTAGACTCTTAAAAATATTTCATTGAACACATGTTTCGTGGTTTATTAGAATTCACCCCTAAGTACGCAAGCGAAGCTGCGCGCGTCCGCTAGTTTGATATAAAAAACTTATATGAGTTTAAAATAGAATGTAATACTTTCACAATTGCTTGTTATTTCATGTCAAATTTAATCCAATTTTCCCCAAACATAATTTACAAAAGCGACGTAATTTTTAGTGAAGTTTTTACTATTATATGAGTGACGAAATTGTAGCAGTTTAAACTTTGTATGTGTATTTTAATGAGATTAGTTCTGTTCGTAAATGTGTGACGTACATACATACATACATCAAAAATGGTAGTGGCACTGACCGCAAATGAAATTAGTTTTAGGACTCGAGCACCACTGAGTGGCCAAGCAATCATCATGTCATATTAAATTGACTAAAACATACGTACAAGCACCTAATGTATTGGTATTTCGTTGTTATTTCAGTTAGTATAAAACTCAGTTTTTGAAACGTTAGTTCAATAACAGTAAATATGTACAATTTTTTTTTTAAATTATTATTTCATTTAAATATTTTTGATTTTGAATATTAGCTGAATGTTGAAAGGTAGATAGACAGAAGAGAACTTACCTTAAAATCAAGTTGTTACAAGAACGTAGGGATTTAATTTTTTTTCCTCCTATTTAAAATATTGCATAATAAATATTATACAATACCTCAAAATAAGTTTTTAAAATAATAGACGTTGCATAATAAAGAGTGGCGAAACTCAACACCGCGTTCTACTTCATCAGATGGTTAAAAGATTTACATGCATGGAAGATGGAAATATTTTATTATGGTCCTGAAAAAGACTTACCTACCAATAACAAAAAGTAGCATCTCATTTCCTATTTAGATTTACTAAATATACATAGGTATATAATTGAGATTGTAACCGTATACCTGCGAGCTAATAGAAACCTCAGTTAGTATTGCCTGCGGTCAGAAATAGTTAGAAAGTGTACTATCAATTTAATAAATAAAATTAATAGTTATTAAGAAAACGTATAAAAATTTTACATATGGCTAATTGGTCAGAGCGCTTGGACGGTTCTCAAAGAGGCTCGGGTTCAAATCCCGCTACGTTCAATTTTTTATACTTTTTCTTAATAAATATATTCCTTTCCTAAGTGTGGAAAGTGTTAACTTTAAAAATGTTAACAAATAAAATTAATAGTTTTATTCGCGTTTCGCGATAAGAAATAACGACGATGACGCCACGCCAAGTATTAAAAATTGTAGAACAAATTGAAAAGCTCATAAAGTTTGTTATTCTTTGTTAAATAACTCGTTATAAAGGTTTATGTCTTTTTAGTTTTAGTTTTAGCATTTATTGGATAAATACAAGACATTAAAATGTATAAATGATTTTAATTTCCACTCATAAGTATCTAGTATTTAATATGATAAATATTTCATCAGATAATATACAGGCAAAGTTTTGCAAGTTAAAACAATTTAGCAAGAATATATGGAGCATGGTTTTCGGCATATTAAATATACCTAAGATCCTCAAAGTTGTTATGTTATGATTATTCCGAGGGCCTATCATGTTAATATGATACGTTGCCTTGCTAATTATGTTAAAGTACTTAAAACTTAACTCTTTTACTAATACTATTAAAAGAAAATTATCTTTATCTTTGTATTTTTTACAGATGACTCAAAAAATATTTAATACCTAGATTTGATATAAATTATAAATATCCTATTTTTAAGTGTATTGGTCCATGAAATATTTTTTTAGGGTTCCGTATAGTCATAGTCAAAAGAAATAAGATTCTAAGATATAAAAACGAAAGGTAACGTAATGCAAATATGCATAGTGATATGATTTATATAGTAATATACATATTTGTATGCAGATAAAATTGGTTCCGCACTCACCTGTTCCCTAAGTTTATGAAAATGGAAATTATCATTATAAGACTTTTCTATGAAGTTCATATAAATGTGAATGATAACATTTCATAAATAAATACATATAAAGAAAGCAACAAGTAGTTGTAGAATTTTTTTTAATTAAAAAATTACGCGATCCTGTAATTATTTACGTAGATCCAGGTCTTTAGAGTACATCATTTATTCTTATTAACTAAATTAAATTATGGCCACATTCAGCTCCTCCGTTTATATTTTACAGCTGGTACTCTTATTATGTAGGTAAGAACCATTTACCGTTGAATGACCTTTGATGGTAGTATATTTTAATTATGAAATGATGCTATCGGTGATTTTGTTAGGAAATTATCTAGCCTTATATATTTATTATTTATAGACATAATGCGATCCGCCTGATCTATTATAGATATATGTATGTTTTTCAGTATTATGAATTATAGATAAAAATACGTTCAATATGATGACAATTGACGATATCTCTACGGAGAAGAGAGTCCATTCATTATAAAATCATGTGAATTAGGCAATAAATCAGACGAAGTAGGCAGCTTTTGATTTAGAAATAACATCGTAAATCCAACTCATCGCAATCGGAGCTTAATATCCGGCGGGGCTGATCGCAAATATGCTTCTCCAAATATAATAAAATATGCCGCCGTCACCGACTTCTCCGTATTTGATTATAGTAGACTTATTAATATCTTACATAGAAACTGGCAAGGCCATTCGTGGTTAGTGGTATAAGCGTGCGGGTGGAAACGTGACAGGTCGTGGGCTTGATTTCCATTCGAGTAAATGAAATATTTCAAATTTTCATTTATTGGCACGCAACGAAGCGCGGCGTTGAGTTCCGCGACTTATCATGCAAGGCTTCAAAATTCTGCGAAAAACGGTAGTTTTAAAAGGAATAGAATGTCCTAACACTAGGTTCCTAGGTTCCCTCTTATGCAATGTGGAATACAGCGTAAAAAAAAATAAAGTAATATCTATATAGAAACTGTGTGACTAGTATTTAGTCATATTTCGTTCTGAGATCATCTTGGTCTCAGTTCTCAAATTTTGTAGTGCAGGCTCTAGGCGAAGCTAAAAAAGTGTAACTAGCTGCTAGCTATTTGTAACTGTAGAGAGGAAGACGACAGTAAAAATTTGAAATTCTGTTTTTTGGTAAACATTTTTTTTATAATTTCATACCGGAAAAATACATTTTAAGTTTTCATTTTTATTTAGAATCTAAGGTAAGTCTAGTGTAAAAAAATCATAATTATAACATTAATTTATGTATGTAACTTCATTAAGATAACGAACGACACTAATCGTAAATATTAGCAAGTTAATTTTAAACTCAGATTTGAGAGTAATCTAGCAACTACCTGATAACAAGTTAATTCGTGAACGCGAAGTTTAAACGCTTGATTAACTCAATCTAGCTTTCGGCGAGTTATTTCCGTTTTGGAATTATATTTGGACATGCGCCCTATATATTATACGCATAATTTTTATGCAGTTTTATGGTATACCTAACGCAAATTTTGGTATATTTATGTATAAAAATTTACCTTTTTTTCCAAGCTTTTTTCCTCATAGTAGGGTAGGTAGAGAACCTAATGTTAAGACACTCCTATCCCCACTGTCCGCATAATTTTGCGTGTAGAGTGACGGAGCTCAACGCCGCGCTTCGCCAATCGAGCGGGGAAATGAAAACAATTTGTATATAATCATTCTCTCTAGTAGACTTGAACCCACAACCGTTTATAGACATGTTGTGCCACTGCGTAACGGCAGCCTCTGTAACTATTAGTCTTGATGAATTGAACTAGAAACTAGCTTTCATAGATAACGGTATTTTTTACGACGAATTTCACTCAGACATTTCTTTTCTAAATTAATATTAAAACTACATATTTGTACTCTACAACTAGTAGAGTAGTCTACCTTTTTTTCATTGCTACATGCAGGTCAAGCAAAGGCAAACTGGGGACTTAGTGTTGAAACACTCAGTTACATTAAGGTATTTCCGTTCCCCACTTTCTGTCTAATTTTGGAGGCATAACGTGCTGAATGGCGGAACTGAACACCGCCCTTTCCGCCCCGCCTAGGGTGAGGAATATGAATAATGAAAATATTATACTATTTTTTTTTTAATTTTCCTTAAGTGGGAATCGAACCCACAACCTGTCAGTCTTACAGTCGCAATGGGGGAAAAGCCCGAGGTTTCTGTCATAAATTATATGGGAGCTGTTATAAATACGGGCCCTTCTGTGTGTATTCATTAGTCATGTTTAAATTTCTACTTTGTAAGTATAGTTCAAATTCGTTATTGTTTTTTTCATATAATTAAAATATGCACAAATGTATGCAAAATGTATAATATTCAATTAAATAACTTAAATAAAATTAAAAACTTATAAGTTAGAATTTAGCCAAGTAAAAAAATCCATTCAACCATTCAGGTTGAAGAATTTAATTTCCTCTTTAGCACGATATCCATTTCGATATCCCACCTGCGATGAAGTTAGTGCAGACCTGCAGAGCTATACAATTTTAATAGTTCTAGTTGGTGAATGTTTATTCTTCATTATCTAGCAGATTAATTAGTCACTACAAGCACAGATAGGAATCGCGTGTACTTACCATTATGTATAATATGTTAGCGATTTGTTATTTAAACATAGCATAATATGTTTGACTTCCCGCACACAGCGGGGTAGGCAGAGGGAACCTAGTGTTAAGACACTCCGTTCCCCACTTTCTGCCGAATGCTGGAAGCGTTGGGTGTTGAGTGGCAGAAATCAACGCCGCACTTTGCCTCGACACCAGAGCGAACAAATGGAAATATAAACGTAAATAAATATTTCACTTCCTCGAGTGGGGATCGAACCCACAACCGTCGCGTTACAGTCACACCCTTGTGCCGCCTCGTCCAATTATAATTTGAAATATTATATAATTATACATTTGATATAATCCCTATAATAATGATATTAAGAAAGAAACCTTACAATCTTAAGACTTAATTCAACTGAGAAATTATTTTTTATGTAGTATAAGGAAAAGCCGTGCATTGTCCTCATCCCCGACGCAAGTGTCTCCAAGTGACGCTAACCACGTCCCTTTTCTTATGTATTCGGTTTCCTTCTGTGTCTCTATAGATAGATAGATAGATAGATTCCTTTGTGAGTGTGTTTCTATTAAAACAATATTCTCAGCATTATATAATAATTTCTTATTCGTAGGTATGTGCATTGTATTGTTGCCTCGTGAGAATATTTCCATTTTTTTTTGCTATTTTTTTTATGTTTTTGTAAGATTGTATAAATTGATGGGATGTAAATACATTAAGATTGTACTTGATAATTTGTATATGTAGAATTGTACGCAATAATCAGCGGGAACCCACTGAATTCAAAGGGCGCAGGACCGGACGGAGTGGCGAGCATTGGGGGAGGCCTATGTCCAGCAGTGGACCTTAAAAGGCTGATGGATGGATGAAATCAGCTTATCACGCACACTATATCCCGCACACAGCAGGGTAGGCAGAGAGAACCTAGTGTTAAGACACTCCGATCCCCACTTTCTGCCGAATTTTGGAGGCATTGCGTGTTGAGTGGCAGAACTCAACACCGCGCCTCGACCCCAGAGCGAAGAAATGGAAATATACATTTAAATAAATATTTCATCTCCTCGAGTGGGGATCGAATCCACAACCAGTCGGTTTTACAGTCACACTTTGTTGCCCCTGCGCCACTGTTCGACGCCGCCATTTTGATTCTTTGTCTTTGTATATTTAATGTTTGTTTTTGTATGATTCTTATATTATTTTTATTAAATACAGATTAAATATTTGCGCTGTATGCCAGAAGCGCGTAGAACACCTTTATTATTCATATTTACGATAAGATAAAGTACAACATTGATAACTGATAAAGTTAAAAGAAATCGTAAAAAATATATCTTTCATAAAGAAAGACAGTAATAGATTAATTTATCAGTGCTTCTCAACTAGCTTATACTGTAGATAATATTATCTGTGGGTTCATCATGAACGATTGAAAATTGACAATATATTGAAAGCTTCACTATATTTCGCCTCAGGCCACCCAATATGGATTGTATGGTCTTTGTAAAGTAGTTTGAAACATCATCATTGGGTTCTAATAGTAGCGCAGTTAAATTTAGAAATTTAGTTAANGGGAAAAGCCCGAGGTTTCTGTCATAAATTATATGGGAGCTGTTATAAATACGGGCCCTTCTGTGTGTATTCATTAGTCATGTTTAAATTTCTACTTTGTAAGTATAGTTCAAATTCGTTATTGTTTTTTTCATATAATTAAAATATGCACAAATGTATGCAAAATGTATAATATTCAATTAAATAACTTAAATAAAATTAAAAACTTATAAGTTAGTATTTAGCCAAGTAAAAAAATCCATTCAACCATTCAGGTTGAAGAATTTAATTTCCTCTTTAGCACGATATCCATTTCGATATCCCACCTGCGATGAAGTTAGTGCAGACCTGCAGAGCTATACAATTTTAATAGTTCTAGTTGGTGAATGTTTATTCTTCATTATCTAGCAGATTAATTAGTCACTACAAGCACAGATAGGAATCGCGTGTACTTACCATTATGTATAATATGTTAGCGATTTGTTATTTAAACATAGTATATAATATGTTTGACTTCCCGCACACAGCGGGGTAGGCAGAGGGAACCTAGTGTTAAGACACTCCGTTCCTCACTTTCTGCCGAATGCTGGAAGCGTTGCGTGTTGAGTGGCAGAACTCAACGCCGCGCTATGACTCGACACCAGAGCGAACAAATGGAAATATAAACGTAAATAAATATTTCACTTCCTCGAGTGGGGATCGACCCACAACCAATTATAATTTGAAATATTATTAATAATATTATGAATATATAATATGAATAATATTATATAATTATACATTTGATATGATCCCTATAATAATGATATTAAGAAAGAAACCTTACAATCTTAAGACTTAATTCAACTGAGAAATTATTTTTTATGTAGTATAAGGAAAAGCCGTGCATTGTCCTCATCCCCGACGCAAGTGTCTCCAAGTGACGCTAACCACGTCCCTTTTCTTATGTATTCGGTTTCCTTCTGTGTCTCTATAGATAGATAGATAGATTCCTTTGTGAATGTGTTTCTATTAAAACAATATTCTCAGCATTATATAATGATTTCTTATTCGTGGGTATGTGCATTGTATTGTTACCTCGTGAGAATATTTCCATTTTTTTTTGCTATTTTTTTTTATGTTTTTGTAAGATTGTATAAATTGATGGGATGTAAATACATTTAGATTGTACTTGATAATTTGTATATGTAGGATTGTACGCGATAAACAGCTTCACTCTGTATCCCGCACACAGCAGGGTAGGCAGAGGGAACCTAGTATTAAGACACTCCGTCCCCTACTTTCTGCCGTATTCTGGATTCATTGCGTGTTGAGTGGCAGAACTCAACACCGCGCTTTGCCTCGACTCCAGAGCGAAGAAATGGAAATATACATTTAAATAAATATTTCATTTTCATTTCATCTCCTCGAGTGGGGATCGAATCCACAACCAGTTGGTTTTACAGTCACACTTTGTGCCCCTGCGCCACTTCTACGCCGCCATTTTGATTCTTTGACTTTGTATATTTAATGATTGTTTTTGTATGATTCTTATATTATTTTAATTAAATACAGATTAAATATTTGCGCTGTATGCCAGAAGCCTGTAGAACACCTTTATCTATATATATAAAATCGAAAGACGCTCGCTAAGACGGGAATTTGCAATATTCGACTTCTAAGGGGTTGTTTTTGGGGTTGAAAGTTTGTATGAAACTTCGTTACTACAAATGCTAGGAGTGTCAAATTTTGCATCTACCACGTCACTAGGACGTAGCCACGGAGACAGAAATTAATAATAACATAGTTCACGCGGGTGAAACCGCGAGCGGGCCACTAGTTATTCATATTTACGATAAGATAAGTACAACATTGATAACTGATAAAGTTGTAGAGAATGAATCGTTAATAAATATATCTTTTATAAAGAAAGATAGTAATAGATTAATATATCAGTGCTTCTCAACTAGCTTATGCTGTAGATATAATATTATCTGTGGGTACATCATGACCGATTGAAAATTGACAATATATTGAAAGCTTCACTATATTTTGCCTCAGGCCACCCAATACCGATTATATGGTCTTTGTAAAGTAATTTGAAACATCATCATTGGGTTCTAATAGTAACGAAGTGAAATTTAGTTAAGTATTGAAATCAGTTTTTAGATATATAAACGTACAATGGTATATAATATCGTTATTTTAAAAGCTATTAAGTTTAGTATGTTGGTAAAATAGTTTTACTAGTAGGTACAATATGAGTTAATAAATGTGATGATTAAATTTGTCAGTCTCAAGCTAAGATGGCACGGTTCCTCAAGTCTTAAACGCGGCTTCGCCTGCTTAAACTATTTGTAATATAACATCCAACTTATACTAAATCTATATAAATTGTAGCCGTAGTGTAGTTGTAGGTAGTGTATTGCAGTTGTAAAAGCTATGTGTTATTCTGTTGTTTAAGCTATATTACCGTAAAGTTTCATCTTAATCCGTATAGTTTTTGCGAGAAAATGGAACAAACATCCATTAGTAGGATTCATAATAAAACTAGCACATTACCTGCATTTTCTTATAGAAAAATATTTTATTATATACGAATATGTAGTCATAAAAAATAATTTCTATTGATAATTGCCAACTATAAAATAAACATTTGTATAATACTACATTCGGCCCGCAAATCTAATACACAAATTGTATTCAATTTCCACCCAAATCGCTAAGTAAATGTTATCGTAATTATAAAAACAAAACATACCCTAGTTCATTCAGTTATGGATTACATACTCTTATGTTATTTTAGGAGATCCTTCAAATATTATGTTTATTTTGTGCTGACCTTAAACCCCAAATGGTAAGATATTGTTATCGAAGTAAAACATCTATGCGGGTGAATACTAATAGTCTTTACTTTTCGCCTTTGAATATAGGTAGTTAACTAGTTCAAACTTTCCTCGTGTTAAGGGGTTCCTTGTATTATGTAGAATAGAAGAATATTTAAAAGAAAATTGTCAGGTATGCTATGTATTTGAGGTATGTTTAGTTTTTTTTCTAAATTACTAACTTAAATCTATATTTTTATATTAATTTTATAAAGCTGAAAAAATTGTTTAGTTTAAATTAAAATTCCCAGTAATTATTTTGAATTAAAAATATATTCTAGATTTTAGTACTCTTCAAGAATTGTAATGTAATTATCAGTCATTTCATATTTAAGTCATAATTTAAAAAAAGAACAACTGCCATAATTATGATGAATTCATTATCATATGGCTTTGAACAGCATTCAATTAAAACAATGAAGTAATAATTGGTGTAAATGAACCGTGTGAGGAATATATTATGCAAAGTAGCATTTACTTGTCATTTATTGTGTGGTAGATAAATTAAATATTTAAAATCTTTTTTTATTTTCAATCTAAAATCATTTTCACGCTATGTCATGCATAAAGCAGAGTAGGCAGAGGGAACCTAGTGTCAAGACTTGGTGTCAGAGAGAAGAAATGAAATTTTTAAAAATAATAATTCCCGTGAGTGGAGATCGAACTCAAAACCGTGGCGTTACAGTCACACCCTTTGTGCTTGTGCACCACGAAGGGTTTTTTTAAATTATACTGGCACGTATAATTTAATTAATGCACGTTTATTTTATTATGGAAATATTATTTTTAAAACAATAGCATTTTTGAGAATATATCATTGTTGTCAATTTTTTAAATGAAAAATTCTAACAAAGATAACGATTTTTCATTCGTATCTTTTTTTATTATATAAAATTTAATATTTACATAAAAAAATAGAAACTTGTATCTCTATAAACACATATCTTTTTTTGTTTGACGACGAAATCACAGTAAGATTCTTTCAAACAAAATTTCATCATCTCAGTGCATTTCCAAAAGGTGTCTCTTTGACAAATGTCTTAATAACAATGTGCCAAAATTATTTTTTTATGTATTTCTTTTTTTTTTATTTACTATATATCATACCATAGTGGATCAGTGGTGGTAGAATTTAAAATGTTATGGTTGTAAGTTCGATCCGAGAATTAATTATTATTAATTTTCCCCCTCTACTAAAACAAAAGAGAAGAAGAGTTTGTGACTATAACGTGACGGTTGTGGATTCGAACCTCACTCGAGTGTAGTAACACTAGGTTCCCTCTGCCTACAGTAAGGTACTGTGTGCGAGTTACAGCGTGAAGCTATTTTTTTTTTATTAAAATAAAATGCAGTGTTGAGCTTCTTCACTCAACAAGCAATTCACAAGTTTGGACAGATATGAGAAAACAGAGTGTCCTAACACTAGGTTCTATATACCTACCTTGCTATACCTATACGAAACAGAACATGGGCTTTTGGGCCTATAGGGTTTATATCAATATTTATACAATACAATTAAGTATAGATTTTTTTATAATATAAAAAATTAATGATCGTCACAAAATTCTATCATATTTATGAAGTATTCAATTTGAATTGCCTTTGTGTATTGAACATAATAATAATAATTGATGAGTACCCATTCTATGAGAGGTTGGCATTGGATTATGTCGTTAACTTTTTACAGTCAAAAATTTTATTTATTCCGATTTTGTCACAATGGTGGTGTTTATATAAATTTATATTCTTCGAGTTTTGGCCAATGCTATTCTGGTATAGTAGAAACGTGCCTCAGTGAAATTGTTGTCAAATAAATATCTAACTTATTTAAATTTTTAACCGACTTCCGGTAGGAGGAGGTAGTGCTCTTAATGGTCCCATTTTAATTTGGTACATTTCTGATGATGTGTTCGTGTGTGTGATGATGTGGTGGGTAGTTTGATGGGAGTTTGGTTAGGTTAGTTTCTAATTATGAGAAGTGGAAGGAATGGAAGTCGATTTCTGTTGTTTAAAAATTATAATTATTGTTATAAAAAAAAACTTATCTGCTTTACGCTGTTTTCCGCACACAGCAGGGTAGGCAGAGGGAACCTAGTGTTGAGACACTCCGTTCCCCAATTTCTGCCGAATTTTGAAGGCATTGCGTGTTGAGTGGCATAACTCAACGCCGCTCTTTGCCTCGATACCAGAACGAAGAAATGGAAATATAAACGTAAATAAATATTGCACTTCCTCGAGTGGGAATCGAACCCACAAGCGTCGCGTTACAGTTACACCCTTGTGCCGCTGCGCCACGACGGCCTCAATCTTTATTATATTTTCTTAATAAAAACTAAACATATTTTTAATCATTAAATTAATGATTGAACAACATCTCTTAAGCATATAATAAATACATTAAAAATATCAACTTGTAATATATCTTTTTTGTTGTTTCAGATTGATGCAAAGTGGAATGTAGCACATGGAATAGTAAGTACGCCTTATTGCCGTAATAACCGTTAATGCAGCCATTTCGACACCGTTTTCAACGTACGTACAGATGTCAATTGACAAAACGATTGTAATTTTTCATATCTAACAAGTAAAAAGATAAACTATAGACATTTATAAAGTTAAATAAAAGATGAAGGATTTGCAAGAAATACATATTTCTTTATATTTTCATGAAATTTAAAGCTATTTATTATATTTTATATTTACATTTATTTATGGACCATTCATGGTTGAATTCGAACCCGGACTCACCTCTGTGAATTCGAACACCGACTCTATTTACCTACTCATATGGTAACGATGGAATTGAATATTTTAATTTCCTAGGTTTCATTAAATAATGTGGCGAATTGAATTTAGTTGTCATTTGAGGATAAAGTAATGTCAAATGATGTAGGAATTTACGGAATATACGTTAAAAAATATATCAGCAAAATAAGCAGACGTTACGTAACTGATATCTATAATAATTAATATTTATCACAGGTATCTATATGTATAAGAATAAGATAACGCAATACATATTTGATTCTTTAAAATGTTTTATACTTTTCGATGAAGATAAAGCTGATACCTAGTTTAATTTGAAATTTGCTAATGCGAATGTAGGGAAGAACGTAAAGAATAGAAATAGAATGTAAAGTAAAACGTGAAACGTCACTACGATCCCTAGCACGAAGAAAAATGAATAATGTCAACCCACACAATTTTCCTAAATTTACAGTATTATTTTTTCGTTGTATCTTCTAACAATTTTTTGACTTATATTTGACATTTTAAAAACTACTCGATATGATCGCAATTTACAGTTGCGAATAGTAATATATCAGCTTCACGCTGTATCCGCACACAGCAGGGTAGGCAGCGGGAACCTAGTGTTATGACACTCCATTCCCCACTTTCCGCCGAATTATGGAGGCATGGCGTTGCGTGTTAAGTGGCGGGACTCAACGCCGCGCTTTGCCTCGACACCAGAGCGAAGAAATGAAATTTAAATAAATATTTTCTTTCCTCGAGCGGACATCGAACCCTGAACCAATGTATTTTGCAGTCAGACTTTGTGTCCCTACGCCACGACTGGCCTAAATAATCTAAGTTTAATTTTTATATCCATAAAATAACACAAATGAATCTAGAATATTTTTAAGGCCGCTCTAAACACCACTTTAATTGCTTAACGTCATACTATTGAGCCAATAGCAAAAAATATAACAAAAGTACAAAAAAACCTTTTAAACTCAAATATATAAGCCAGTTATTATAATACCAAATGTAATATCAAGGGAAACTACGTTTATTCATTTATTGTAATATGAACATGCGCTTGATNNNCATTAATATATATTAAGAATAGCGTTGGACCAAGGACACTCCCCTGCGGCACGCCGTATATCACCTCACACTCATCGCTGTAGTACCCATCGATTTTTACTTTTTGGCTCCTATTTTGTAGGTGATAGCGCTGTACCTCTTATACCAATGCGTTCCAACCTACTGACAAGAATGGGGACAGATACGGTGTCGAAAGCTTTCTTTAGATCAAGGAATATGGCCAAGCCTTTTTTACCTTTATCTATTTCTCCAACAATTAAGGACGTAAGGTCTATGATAGCATCTTGCGTAGATAAGCCTTTCCTGAATCCGTATTGGGAGCGAGACAGGATCCTGTATTTATCTAGGTACATAATTAGTCTAGCGTTAAGTAGTTTTTCTATGACCTTTGATATAGAACTTAAAACGGATATAGGCCTGTAATTATTGACTTCCGTTCTGTCCCCACTCTTGAAAACAGGTGTGACAATGGAGCGCTTAAGAGCATCTGGGAAGATTCCGGAGCAAAAGCAGAGGTTGCACAGTATTATATTTTCTTAATAAAAACTAAACATATTTTTAATCATTAAATTAATGATTGAACAACATCTCTTTAGCATGTAATCAATACATTAAAGTATCGACTTGTAATATATCGTTTTTTGTTTCAGATTGATGCAAAGTGGAATGTAGCACATGGAATAGTAAGTACGCCTTATTGCTGTAATAACCGTTAATGCAGCCATTTCGACACCGTTTTCAACGTACGTACGTATCTGTCAATTGACAAAACGATTGTAATTTTTCATATCTAACAAGTAAAAAGTTAAACTATAGAGATTTATAAAGTTAGATAAAAGATAAAGGATTTGCAAGAAATACATATTTCTTTATATTTTCATGAAATTGTAGTTTAGTTGAGAATTAAAGGCCTGCAAATAGAAATAAGGATTGTGGATTTTAAAGCTATTTAGAATTTCAGTCTGCAACAATTTATGTTGCATATTCTATTTATTTATGATTTGATGAATGGAATTGAATGAGATGAATTCGAACCCGGACTCACCCCTGTGAATTCGAACACGGACTCTATGTACCTATTCATATGGTATTAATGGAATTAAATATTTTCATTTCCTAGGTTTCATTAAATAATGTTGCGAATTGAATTGAATGTCTTATTTGAGGATAAAGTAATGTCAAATGATGTAGGAATTTACGGAATATACGTTAAAAAAGATATCAGCAAAATAAGCAGACGTTACGTAACTGATATCTATAATATTCAATATTTATCACAGGTATCTATATGTATATATAATAAGATAATCCAATATTTGAATCTTTAAAATGTTTTATACTTTTCGATGAAGATAAAGCTGATTAATTTGAAATTTGCTAATGCGAATGTAGGGAAGAACGTAAAGAATAGAAATAGAATGTAAAGTAAAACGTGAAATGTCACTACGATCCCTAGCACGAAGAAAAATGAATAATGTCAACCCACACAATTTTCCTAAATTTACAGTATTATTTTTTCGTTGTATCTTCTAACAATTTTTTGACTTATATTTGACATTTTAAAAACTACTCGATATGATCGCAATTTACAGTTGCGAATAGTAATATATCAGCTTCACGCTGTATCCGCACACAGCAGGGTAGGCAGAGGGCACCTAGTGTTATGACACTCCATTCCCCACTTTCCGCCGAATTATGGAGGCATGGCGTTGCGTGTTAAGTGGCGGGACTCAACGCCGCGCTTTGCCTCGACACCAGAGCGAAGAAATGAAATTTAAATAAATATTTTCTTTCCTCGAGCGGTAATCGAACCCTGAACCAGTCTATTTTGCAGTTAGATTTTGTGTCCCTACGCCACGACTGGCCTAAATAATCTAAGTTTAATTTTTATATACATAGAATAACACAAATGAATCTAGAATATTTCCGAGGCCGCTCTAAACACCACTTTAATTGCTTAACGTCATACTATTGAGCCAATAGCAAAAAATATAACAAAAGTACAAAAAAAAACCTTTTAAACTCAAATATATAAACCAGTTATTATAATACCAAATGTAATATCAAGGGAAACTACGTTTATTCATTTATTGTAATGTGAACATGCGCTTGATTCCATTAAAAGAGTTCCCTGCATGTGACAATGAACTCTTATTGTTTTACAATATTATACTGAAAAATGTAAATAATAGCAAAGTAAGGCCCGGCAAGCACGACGGGTTCCGCCACTCAACACGCAATGCCTCCAGATCAACAGAAGAACGGAACACTAGGTTCCCAGGTTCCCTCTGCCTATCTTGCTATGTGCGTGATATAGCGTGAAGCTGACGAAAACTTCTTTTATTTTAGTAACAAAAGGTAAAGTTCGAGGTCACTTTACGTCACTAAAATACATGTCTCAGCAAAAAGTAATACTGGAAATAAATTTGACGATAAAATAAACTTTCGCTATTTTTCCTTGCACACTTATTGCTGGAGTTACACATATTATTTATATATATTACATTTTAAGTAATAGATAAAGATTTGACAAACATATACTGTTCTTCCCTTTATTATTTTATTCAGTTATACATGCAATAAATAGAGATAAAAGTAAACGGAATATTTCAAAACCAATATCGCGTGGAAAGGGAGGAGGTACCTCACAGTGTTTGAATTGAAAAAGTTCGGGAGAGGTACACAAATATTTTAACGTGGGCCTTTTGGCTTCTATTTTAAAATCTGAATATTAACTCTAGTCTGTAGTCAAGGCGACAGAATGTGATTATTATAAAAATACAGTAATTCATTTATTATAGCTAATTTATTATTTTTTTATCTTTTTCGAACCAATTATTCTTAAAATCTTTATCTAAAAAATGTTATTCAAATAAATTTACTTGAAAAAAAAAGATTTTTTACCTCAGTTATCACATTAGGTTGACAGCCTCACTGTCAAAATTTATTTATATTTGTCAACATTACTTATAATTCTTATTATAAGTATGTTTTTTCCTCTCAAAATTTACTGAACCATATCATTCGTGTGTTTTCTACTATACGTGACACTGGCAGATTATTTTGCGCCTGTCATCGCAAAATCAGGCCATTAAAAAAAAAATAAAAAAAAATAAGTATGTTTATTTATTATTTATTTATAAACACTTTATTGCACAAAGAAAATACAATTAAATTTGTAATTTAGATACAGTGCATAGGCGGCCTTATGTTTTATCCAAAGATGACATAGATGGGAATTTAAAAGGCCTTCTCTAGGAAAATTTTAGATGTCCCATCCACCACCATAAATTTAAACAATTACCATGTATTTTAATTTGTTTCTTATGTGACGTAATTCTTAACATGTTTTTAAACATAGATTAATTATGGCTATTTTCAAAGTAATTAGTGTGGCAAAGCAGAGTGGGAATGATTGATCGTCAGCTAATTGATGGATAATGTTGACTGCGGGGCGTTCGTGTATTGAAAGATACAGCGAATATGACTTTATTTTGGANTTATATAGCCTATAGCACTTCTGAAGAATGCAGCTTTCATACAAAACAAAAACATAGTAAATCGGACCAGTAGATCCAGAGATCTTAGCGTTCAAACAAACAAACAAACAAACAAACAAACTCTTCCGCTTTATTATATTCGTATAGATAAATAGAGATAAAAATAAACGGAATATTTCAAAACCAATATCGCGTGGAAAGGGAGGAGGTTTGTACACACAGTGTTTGAATTGAAAAAGTTCGGGAGAGGTACACAAATATTTTAACGTGGGCCTTTTGGCTTCTATTTTAAAATATGAATATTAACTCTAGTCTGTAGTCAAGGCGACAGAATGTGATTATTATAAAAATACACTAATTCATTTATTACAGCTAATTAATTATTTTTTTTATCTTTTCCGAACTCTACGTTCTTAAAAATCCTTATCTAAAAAAATGTCATTCAAATAAATTTACTTGAAAATAAGATTTTTATCTCAGTTATCTCTATTTATCACATTAGGTTGACAGTCTCACTGTCAAAATTTATTTATATTCTTCAGCATTATTGATAATTCTTATTATAAGTATGTTTTATCCAAAGATGGCATAGAAGGGAATTTAAAAAGACTTCTCTAGGTAAACATATTTTAGATATCCTATCCACCACCATAAATTTGAACAATTACCATGTATTTTAATTTATTTCTTATGTGACGTAATTCTTAACATGTTTTTAAACATAGATTAATTATGGCTATTTTCAAAGTAATTAGTTTGGCAAAGCAGAGTGGGAATGATTGATCGTCAGCTAATTGATGGATAATGTTGACTGCGGGGCGTTCGTGTATTGAAAGATACAGCGAATATGACTTTATTTTGGAAAATGTTATTTAAATATTTTAGATTATATAGTACTGTAACGCGACGGTTGTGGGTTCGATCCCCACTCGAGAAAGTGTAATATTTATTTACGTTTATATTTCCATTTCTTCGCTCTGAAGCTGAAGCTCACCAGAATTCGGCAGAAAGTGGGGAACGGAATGTCTTAACACGAGGTTCCCTAGCTGACGTAGTATATCGCTGGTATTTGAAAAACATTGTTAAGTAGTATGTCAGGTGTACTTATATGAAAAATAAATCAATGTAAATGTGTTAAACAGTGAGTTTTCGCCTTTGTGTATGAGGATTAGTTATGGACATTATTTACAAACCACATAAAATCGACATTAATGTGTTATTTAAAGCAATTTACAAATATTAATTGAAAACCATATCTATGCGGTTTTATATATAAATTAGGTGCTATTTGTCATAATACCATAAATCGTTTGACATGGTTTTATAATCTTCATATATTTTGTAACTTTTTTTACTTATCATATTGAGATAGCGTAATGCCGAAATTACAGGGCTTGCTCTACGATCAATGAGAAGTTCAAAGGAAATTCCCTTTTGCTTTGATGACGACTTTGTTTGGACTACTTTAAATATATTCGTGACAACCCTATTTATGTTTTAAATTAGAGGAAAGAAACTCATGCATTATAATGGTATTCGTCACATTCAAAATGGTGAATATAATGAAAATGGAAAAGTATTTGCGCTATTTTTTATGCTATGGTGAGAAGTTAGAAATATTTATTTTATAACCCGAAACGAATTATATTATTTTATATTAAAAATATAGATTTGAGTTATATAAGCTAAATTATATCCATATAATGCATATATTATAAATCTGTAGTAGTTTTTTCAATATTAGCGATCGGTAAATAGTTTTTCTTATTTTTTGTTTTGTTAAAAAAATATATAACGATATTAGTATAATAACTTATAACATTTGAATGGCTTATTCTTAGGAGCGTTTTATACTTGAAAATTCGGCCCAATTGAAACCAAAATCAAAAGTTTCCACCAGGTACGACGAACAATGGAAGGCGTCGAGTTCACTCGAACTCTCTTCATTCTATGACGCTTTCAGAGCATTGTAAAAGTAACAGACTGCCTTTATACTTGAATGTATATTCATAATTTATATTTAAAAGATTGTAGAGACTAATATACTAACATGTTTTGAAAATCTTTAATAATTCTTTCTTTTAATATTATTATTAAACGTAACGTTAATTAGAAAATAGTAATTACGAATTTAACATTTACAATTAAAATTAATTCAATGAATTAGATTCATTCTAATATAAAATATTTGTCGAACCACAAATCACGCAAATCAAATTATAATATCTATTAATGTATCAAAGCCTTTATTTGTTTGGTCATATTGACCAAGGTGGCACCGCTCAAAGCTTTGCCATTCTAAAATCACCTGCCATTTGATTAGAAAGCTGTTCGAGCAGAAATCTCTTAGACTGGCCTAGTCGAGGTGGTGCCTGCTATAGATGTCCTAGATTCTATAAGTATGTTCCTTTTGACTTCTGTTATACTGGTGAATGTCAATTCATCAATTCGTGTAGATCAAGCAGCCTTATGTTTACAATCTGTAAGTAATCAAGATAACGTATTTTCATCATCGTTTTATCTTTACGCAATTTGCAAAGTAAGTCCGCGTATCTGCGTTTCGTTTCTCATTTACTCATATAAATGACCTATTTATAAAACTTGTATGTGTGTATTTACATAATTAAGCTTAAAGTTATTTGTATATAAATTATTCTCAGTATTGTCCTTAGAACTTGGCATTCATTTAATTTTCATTTTTTAAAAGAAATTAAATCGACAAACACGTGAGTTCATTATATTGAACTTGACTATTTTCACATCTATGTTTTTGATAACATTGTCTTTCCATAATATATGCACATAGTTTTTTCTCAAAAGTAGACATATCTACCTATATATAGAAGTTCATTACATTTTTTTCTGTACGCTGTATCCTGCACACAGCATGGTAGGATTAGGGAACCCAGTGGTAAGACATTTCGTTATTACCTTGGAGTGATGAAAAGCGTAAAAAATAAAATACTAAATATTTATCTCTAACTATATTAAAATGACAAAGGCGAATGTCATATGGTCGTTGCACGAATAATCTGTACTATCTCTACATATTATATCTGTTAATTACATTTTAATCACATGTAAATTAACATTATCTATGTAGGTACAATGTGATTTTCTTTACTTTAATTCGAGCTCGTTTTAGATGTTCCAATTTTTTGCTATAAGTACATTTTTATTGAACCCGCCTTTTTTATAGTATGGAAACATTCCACGTGCTTCGAGCACTTTATTACTTTTACTTTTTTTTGTTTTCCAAAAAATCCATCATTTATTGGTTCAAAAATGAAAAATTGTTGTTCTACTGCATCTACACTATATTAGTCTTATATTTCGATGTTTTTGTAGACTGAAAAAGTCCAGTCCAGTTCCAAAAGTCATTTAACGGTCTTCATGCTCTTTTGAGTCAGTTAGTTAGTCAGTTTATTATTATTTTTTTTATTTTAAACCAACGAAACTTAACGCCGCTTTCTTAAGTAGGTGCCGAGGCAAAGTAAGACGGTACAAGAAACACTGACGAACGAAGTATTTTTGGCAAGTCCAGTTATTATTGTTTCAGGGCCAACAGGAAACTGTTCATTGTGTTAGCGTTTATCTATGTTATTCTATTTGCCTTTGTCATATTGGGTAAGTACTATTGTTAAATAGAGAATTTAATAATAATTAGCTTTGTTTTTAGACGTCTAGAAAAAAATTTGCAAATTAGATGTAGATATTATCGGGTATTTATTGAACATAATTTGAACCAAGACATGATGACATTAAAAATTTGTTTATTTAATCCACTTTCCAATTAAGAAGTTTCTTTTATCAAACAATAACACAAATTTAACTTTTTTCTGATTTGAGTTTAATGCTGTTACCCTATTCACTTTTACGGCGACACTGGTTGGGTAGGGATAAGGGTCCTCTGTCCCTGAGAAAGTACCAAGCACTGGTTGAGAGGATGTCGAAGGTCTCAGTGCGGGATTGGAACATTGGCTTGCAGCCGACGATCAGGCTGGCTGGTCTAAACACCTGTTAAAGGTTAAGGCCTGTGAAAGGCGACAAGTGTTTCGACAATTGGCAATAAGTGTTGATTAAAACGTCAATTTAACGTATTACAAATGCCATTTGATATAAATTTTCTCACAAGTCCAAAAACTATTTCAACTAAAAAGATATTATTTTTTAAGAAAGTAAAACTTTGGTACTCATGTTTAGTACCAAAAGTTTTAATAGCCGTACAGTGCCTGGTCTATCGCACTTTGTATTCATACTGCTCCTGCAAATGCCATTTAATGCTTAAACCATTCACTTTTTACTTTCTCAAAACTTATGTTTTACTCTAGAAAAGAACTTTAATTTATTCAGCATATCATAATTATATTAAACCTTGTGGAAATTAACTAATCTGCTGTTTCCTTCTAAGATTTTTCTTTTAATATTAAGTTTCCCTTTATGGTAAATGCGTTAAGGTAAACGTGACACTTGTGGGTTCGATGGCTTCTCCGAGGATTAAATATTTTCGTTGGAAAGTAGTATACGGAGTGTTTTAACACTAGATTCTATCTGTCTACCCTGCTATATTTCTTTTCTGAAAAGTATTACATGCAAGAAGCTGATTAAAAAGAAAAATAATAAGAATTATGTATTAGTAATCAATTTGTTATTATATACATATAAACCTATCTATATAAGGATAGTTTTAATCTTATCACATAAAAACTTATCTACGAGTATACTTATAATAAAGGTATCTTATAATAACGTAATAATCCAAAATTATTTTAAAAAAAAAATAGTTTGTGCCTTTGTTAAAGGTAATCTCAGAAAAGCCTTAGCCAATTTAAATGCAGTTTTCATTATTATATTTTGATAAGTCCTTAATATCTAATCTAGCTGAAATGTTACTTTTCAATAACAAGTAAATAGGTATAAATATTGTTTATAAATTTATATTATTATTATAAAACCAAAGTTATGGATATAAAGAGTAAGTTAATAGTTTGTTTAAATAATAAATTTATACATTTGATTCATTACTGCACTCGTTAAATAAGACAAGAGACTTTAAAATAAAGCGAAAACTATAAAGACGACATCAGCTCGAAATGGCCATAAAGTACCTACGTACTAGCTAAAGTTTTTATTTGGCTTTTAAACATTTCCGATAGCTCGAGAGAAGTTTATAACTTGAAAGAATTGGCTCCCGCTGATGGATGATGAAACCGCGGGCTTCATTAGCAAATCAAATGGTCAAGTTAAATAGTAATGTGAAACTTATTTTTGCATTTTGTTTGTGTTTGTTTTTTTTTTATTTTATATTAATAATAAGTTTGTTTTTGGTAAATAAATATTAAATATTGTTTAATAATTTATTTTTGGATAAAATAATCATGGGTGCCTATAATTTTGTGTGGTATATTATTTTCACTGTTTAGAGTTGATTGGAAGCCAGTCGTAGCGCAGGGGCTCGAGCATGTGAAAGTAAGATAGGCTGTGGGTTCGATTCCCACTCGACGAAATTAAATTTATCCGTTAAACTAGCGACCCCCTTGCGGCTGCGCCCGCTTTTACTACTGGATTATTCATATAATGTATGTTTGCAAAGCACTTAATATAATGTGAAAATTAATTAAACCCTAATGCAACCCGCATTTTCGTAGTTTCAATAAGGATTTTCCAATTGTTTTACACAGCAAGGATTTTTTAGTAGGTACCGTAATTTTAAATCTGTG
>JAKRZM010001084.1:148436-259354 GCA_036379175.1 Heliconius cydno galanthus | reverse complement strand
GGTACGACACTCACGACAACCTCGTAGTTTAATGAAGCAAGGATGTAAAACGCAATTCTGTTATCTTTTACGCAAACCGAGTGCCCTGCTTTAATATGGAATTTTCTATTTTAATCATATGATAACATTATTGAGTGTAGAAATAACTTTCTATAATAAATTGTATGTATATTGTATAAATAGGTATTTTAATGCATTTATTATAGCGAGGATGTCACGGTGAGAATGAAGAAGAACGTGCTCAGCTGGTTTGGGCACCTCGAACGAATGAGTGACGAAAGAATGGCATAAAAGATCTATGATGGATCAGTGAGAGGTAAGAGAAGTAAAGGAAGACCTCGGTTGACCTTCGAAAACACAGTATCAAAAATACTGGAGAAAGGACACGTAAAAAGCATGAGGACCTCCGAAGGGCATGTATGAAGAGGTTGATGACAGTGGACGAGGCGAAAGAGGTATGTAGGGACCACTTAAGAAAAAAAACTTAAAAAAAATCGATTTAAAGTATCTATATAATAAAACACCTTAATTTTTTTTTTTAACCTTATTTTTATTACATTTGTATGGATACCTTACAAGCTATGCTGTGCAGTCTAACAGTCATATAAGCACATGTTTTTACCAATACTTAAACAAACACAGCAAAACAAATAAATAAATCACTTTTATATCTAGATTAAGTAAAAAAAAAATATTTTATCAAAGGTGGGGTTATTTTTTTCCTAATTTACGTGTATCTAAAGCATTATAAACGTCAGGCATTACAATTATCATTTCTAAAAAATATTTTAATCTATTACATACTCTAAGCAACTTAATACAATCAATTCTATAGCTTTCTAATAGTTAGGTTTTATATTAATTTACTTCCCTTATCCTACTCATAAGACATCTGAACAATTTACAAAGGCCACATATCAAATAGACAAAAACTGTAATATAACAGGTTTTAAGGAAATTATTATAATTATTAACTCTCTTATGGTTCAGTTGGTTGTGTTTATGGGCGGTAATTGCAGGTTCAAATGTTGGTGGAGAACAAAAAAAATATTAAAAAATAACTTATTTGTTAGCTATTAGAAAAAAAATATGAACAAGTAAAACTATGTTGCAAAAAAAGTTACAATCACTGATTAATCCTGCCAATTTAATATGAGCTTTTAGCAAAATTAAAAGCATCCTAAACGTATTCTCAATAGAATTGAATTCCATAATAGAAATATCAACTTAATTTTTATATCACACTACTTTTGTAGTGCCCGTATTTATATGAAATCAATTACTTAAAAGCCTCGCCTGAAATAAACAGATATTTGGTATGTAATTTCGAATAGCAGTAAACTGATGGAGTAAAAATAATTATGATATATGATTTTTCATTATCCTAATGCATATTAATTGCATATGCATATTTCCTCTTTTTTTTAGCTTAACGCTGTATAGTTGTAGCAGGGTAGGTAAAGGGAACCTAGTGTTAATACACTCCATTGCCCATTTTACATATTTCAATTGTTTCATCTTTAAAAAATAAATTTGACATATGCCAGATATGTACTTCCTGTTCATAGATCCTTTTTAGAAAAGTATAATTATAATTTGAACGTAGCGTAATAGTATAATTTGAACGTAGCGTAATGTGAACCAACCACTCAAATTTTTATATTTCTAAAAAGTATTTTTCTTTCCCAAAAAGTTCATAGATATCCTAATACAATATATGTAATTAGATAAAACTAAAACATCAAAATTAATTCAGGATATTGAATTTGAATCTGCAACTGCCACTTTTTGTTATTTACTGCACCATAAAAAACAAAATGATATACTCAATAAATAAAGTTATAATTCAATATATGTGATATGTGCTATATTTTGGGCCCTTTATGGTGTTAACATATGTATAATTATAAAAATAAAAAAAATAAAAAAAAAAATTACAATTTTTTCAAATATCTCCTTAAAAAAAACAAGAAAATAATATTTCATATATGTATTGGTATATAAAATATCTAAATAATATACGTTTATTGTTCTTTACTGTTTTCTACTAAAGTTTACACACAGCTTACTTTACGTAATATTTTATTTTTAAATAACTAGCATATTTTTATAGTTGATACACATATTATTAATTGCTTGTTTGCGTGAGAGTATCCCATATTTTTTTTATTAAATATTGCCCTATTTTAAAAAGTATACTGTTCTTAAGACATAGTCTCGTCACATAGGTAGGTACTAGTAAATACATATTATAAAAGTTATCTTATATACGCAAGTCGTGGCGCAGGGGCGCAAAGTGTGACTGTAAAACCGACTGGTTGTGGGTTCGATCCCCACTCGAGGAGATGAAATATTTATTTCGATTTATATTTCCATTTCTTTCAATTTATATTTCCATTTTACCAAGGCAAAAGCGGTGGTGGGGAAAATGGGCAATGGTGTTAAGATACCCCGTTCCCTACTTTCTACCGAATTCTCAGGGCATTGCGTGTTGAGTGACAGAACTCAACGCCGCGCTTTTGCCTCGACATTAAAGCGAAGAAATGGAATTGTTAATAAATAATAAATAATTCCCTCCAATGGGAATTGAACCCAAAACCGCCGCGTACTGTCACACGCTTGTTTCCCTTGCGCCATAATGACCTCAATATATTGAAATAATTGCATATTATCCGAAAAAACTGACTAGATATATACGCCACAAAAACCACAAGTACCATTATAAAAGTTAGTAAAGTCCCTCGAACCGATAACAATAGAATTAAAATAAACTTATGCCGCTTTGGACTATTGTAATCCTAAATAAAAGCAGATTTAATGATGTCAACCGCTCCACCCAACCTCTTCTCATACAAAATGTATATCATATATTTTGTCTAGTTTCACATAGTTAGTTAGTTTTTTATTTAATGAGGGTAGATCAAATAAAAAGACTGTTTGTTATATAAATATAATATAAGCCGTGACGCACACAGAACTATAAAATCGATACATTTGTGTGCCATAGATATTTGTCAACTTGTAATTATTACTTGTAGTTCAAGTAATAATATTCAAAACCTTTATTTTTTATTTAACTATCTACCGTTGTAGTATATTATTTACTAAAAATCAATAAATAATTTATATTGGTAGTATAACTATATTATAGCCACACATAGCTGGTTCGGCAGAGGGAACCTGAGAACCTAATGTTAAGACATTCCGTTCCCATTAAGAAATTTCCCCTCCACTTTTCAGTTGAATTCTGGAGGCATTGCGTGTAAAATATTTCATTTCGTCGGGAATCGAACCCACAATCTGCCGCGTTTACCTCTTTTCGCACGTTTGCCTCTAAGCCGCGACTGGCCTCTTATGTAATATATAAGTAGTGTACTTCAGTTTTCCTTCTCTACCTACTAAAAACACATAAAGTGGACAATTACCAAGCATTTTCTTATCGCCTATAGATTATAAACGTCAATGTGCATTAAAATAATGAAAATATACATTATTTATTATAATTTAGTATCACGTAGAAGTACCGCGGCCTCATAAGACGGTAACCCGCTGTCGAGTCTCGTGGTCTTCTTGCATTTCGGACAAGGTTCGGTTAATACGTCCTAGAAGAAAAATATAGTGTAAGAGCCAGTTAGTTATTAATGATCTCTTAACGCGTTTGTTGAATTGTTAATTTATCAATGTCCAGAAAAAAAAATGGTTGTAAATGAGATAAAAATAATGATTGTAAAGCTATACCTATTAGAGAATGAGTATTAAATGGAAAAACTGTATAAAAATTTTAGCGTTAAAAGATATGAAACTTTAATATCGTCAAAGTTTTCTAGCCAATATCTAATATCGAATATCCTCAATTATTATAAAAAATATTGCAATTTGTATGATCACATATCGAAAAAAGTAGGTACCTGTAGAATATTGTTTTCCTTGTCCTCTGACGCTACTTCCACGACGCTCTCATACGCTGGAGGAGGACCAGCAGGTACGTCTTCTAGCTGCAGTTCCTGCGAAATTTATATTTATTTAAAAAAAGTATTTATGATTACATTGGCTTCCCGCTTCTGCTGGGAAGACAGATGGAACCTAGTGTTAAATCACTCAGTTCCACATTTCCGCCGAAATTTCGAAACATGTAAAGTGGCAGCACTCGCTTTACCTTGAATATTAATGTGAAAAAATCTAATATATTTGTAAATAAGGAGTTGTTACACAGTGAGGAGCGGACTGTCTTAACACTAGGCCCCCTCTGCCTACCCTACTGCACCCTGTGGGATACAGCGTAAAGCTAAAAAAAGAGTAGTTACATATGTACTTCATAAGATATGTAGTAGGTATGTTATAGCTTTAATACAAACACCGCTTGGCATTAAACAACAAATCTCTTAATATCATGTTATTATACATCGACAAACCACTAATTCTGAAGCTTTACTTTACTTTAGTATATTGGTATGCAGGAGTACGTGACATGCTACATGCCTCCTATACTGTAATTATAACCTATCATGGCGTGCATCTATTGCTTACACTTGGTCCCGAAACGCACGCGAACATTTACTATTCTACAATGTTGGAAATCATTTTTATAATGTTTGTTAGTTATCCTGTCACCTACATTTATGTGGTTTTGTATGTTTTTTTAAAAATCTGAAATTTTGAAATCATTAAATTGATTTATAATCTACCATCTCTTATCTTTTTACTTCGCGTCTGTAGACAAATGGAGTCATACACAATTCATAGATATCTATGAAAGGGTTAGCTTTAATTGCAAGGACTGTGGGTATAAGTGAAACGATTGCAACTTCGCTAACTACTACTTCGCTTTTTTCAGTTCTCACCAGTTCCTGAGATTAGCGCGTTCATCCAAACTCTTTAGCTTTATAATATTAGTATGGGTTTTGTGGTTACGTTGTGCCAAATGTGGCAGAATCGAAAAACAAGTATTTAAAAAGAGATTAAAGCTATATTTGCATATTTCATATCGTCATAATATCATTAGCTTATTATAAGAGGTACTAGGTTCCCTCTGCCTACTCCGTTGTATGCGGATTACAACGTAAAGTAAAAAAATAATAGGTAAAATAATTTAATTTTTCACAGTTACAATTTGCTTTGAAATTTATAACTTTAGTCATTAAAAATGAATATAATCAATCTGGGAATAGACTATGAAAGTATTCAGTGTTGAACTCGAAAGCACTAGACGCCGTCGAGCTCAAAGAGAGTGGCATCCAATCTAGTCTCTACGAAACAGGAATTTTTGCGAATGCAAAGAAACGAAACGACTCGGCTTCTTATGTCAAAATGCAATAAACTTTGTCGACCTTGCGATGGAATATGAGCTTTGGTTCTCAAATTTTTAAAAGTACCTTAAATAAATAAATTAATTTATTTTAATTTGTACTATAATAAAATAGTAATAAAATTGTGTCTGTACTTTTGAAAAATCGGAGGGACATATATCAACTGTCTTTATTTTTTTTTTACATTTTGAGAGCATCGTTCTGAATGGTTCTCAAGAACCTAAAAAACAATATTTAAAATATTGTTTGAATGTCATTTGTAAATAAAATTTGGTTTAAATTAAATTAAAACACATATACTATACATATAAATAAATACATAGGTACTTATAGGCTAAGACAGAAAACTAGTCGATTTTGAACGAAATTTCTCTTAAGAATGTTCCTACGAAATTATTAATATACGAACATACATATTATATTACATACTGTTCCTACTTATCCTAAGAATCTATTATTCTTAGCAAAAATTACGTAGCGATTATTGTTAATATCTTGGGATTTTTATCGAACTTTGAGTATCCTTCTTATTACCAAATTGTAGTATCATTATCGTCTTGGGAAATCTGTGGGCTACTGCTTATGAAATTATAATGTATCCGATAAATATTACATCTGGCTCTTGGACTATTAGTAAAGTTATTTGTAACTGTTCTTCTAATGGTAAGAAAATAAATGATTGTCTTACAGAGACTTGTATTAGAATAAATAAAGCTATCATAGCGCAGCATAGCACAGAGGCATAAGTGTGTGAATGTGAGGAGCGGAGTGTCTTAACACTAGGTTCTACCTTGCTTGACATAACGTGAATAAAAAATGAAACATTTATTTTCATGACTACGATTTAGTAAGACAGAAAGGTGACAATGACAAGACCTATAAGATATAGGTGGGAGAATAGTGGAGAAAGGTATATCTTTTAACACAAAGTTTTTTTTTCTCCTCTACTATATTTGGTAGATGCGTGAACATCACACCTAAAAATAAAACCTTTTATACAAAGACAACACACAGCTTAACATTCATAAGTTCTTAATATTAATAGCTGTAGCGCAGCGTACACCGGTTAGAAAGGTGAACCCTTTATGAAAAAACCAAATAGGTAACTCTTCTTTAAAATTTTTATAAACAATATTCAAAATTAAACCTAATCTTTTTTTCAGCTTTACGCTATATTCTGTACGTACCAGGGTTGACAGGGGGAACCTAGTGTTAAGACATTTTCTGCCTAGTTCTTGCGTTTGTTTATTTTTGTTGAATGGCAGAATTAANTGGAGAAAGGTATATCTTTTAACATAAAGTTTTTTTTTCTCCTCTACTATATTTGGTAGATGCGTGAACTTCACACCTAAAAATAAAAAATCTTTTATACAAAGACAACACACAGCTTAACATTCATAAGTTCTTTATATTAATAGCTGTAGCGCAGCGTACGCCGGTTAGAAAGGTGAACCCTTTATGGAAAAACCAAATAACTCTTCTTTAAAATTTTTATAAACAATATTCAAAATTAAACCTAATCTTTTTTTCAGCTTTACGCTATATTCTGTACGTACCAGGGTTGACAGAGGGAACCTAATGTTAAGACACTTTCTGTCTAATTCTGGAGGTATTTCGTTTGTTTGTTTTTGTTGAATGGCAGAATTAAACGCCGCGCTCTACCTCGACAACAGAGCTAAGAAAATGGAAATATTAATCATTTCACAACCTATCGCAGTTATAGTAACACTCTCGTCCCCTGCCAATGAGCCTCATATATGATTATTTTATTTAAGTATTTAATCCTAATCTTTCGAAATTAATGAAAAATAAGCGTTTTACTTTTGCTCTTATAAAACCAATGCTTTAAGCCTAATTGCATATGCTACCACTTATTTACCTATGCATGACTATCTAAGGGCATTGAACGCAGTTTAAATCGGGCTTTCCGTTTTTTTTTAAACTTTTGCTATATTATTATATAAAAAAATAAGTTAGGATTGAGGCCAGTCGTGGCTCAGGGACGCAAGCGTGTGACTCTAAACGTGACAGGTGTTAGGTTCCATTCCCATTCGGTAATGAAATATTTAATATTTATATATTAGAGTTCTGCCACACAACACGAAAATACTTTAGAGTTCGGCGTATAGTGGAAGGCGGAGTGTCTTAACACTAGGCACTCTCTGCCTACCGTACTACACGCGGGATACAGCGTGAAAAAAAAACAATTTAAAATATCATAATAGCTTGAAGAACCCTTACTAACGAATTTAGGTCCGTAGGTACTCTAGGACTTGGGCTTGCTTGTTGTGATACTAACTTAACGACGACTCGACTGTTTAGATTTAGTTAAAGCTGACTTAGCCAATCTTCCTTCGCCTTTGACTTGGTGCACTTTATAGTTACATTGTTTATAGTGTTTGGTGATGCTGTGTCGGCTTTGAACCTGAGACAGTTCTTGGTGTGATGATGGAATAAATGAAAAATCTAAATGATAAATAAAATTGTTTTTTTTATTCTCACGCTGTATTCCGCTTAGAGCTGGGTAGGTCGAGGGAACCTAGGAACCTATTGTTGAGACGCTCAGTTCCCCATTAAGACACTTTCGTTCCGCACTCTCCGCCTAATTCTTGAGGCATAACGAGGAAATGATAATATTATATTTTATTTCCCTGAGTGGGAATAGATTTTATGACCTACTATCAAATAATAATACTTAAAGTTAGGTTAAGGAAATTAAACAATGAAGCACAACTTTTCGGTATTAAAAAAACTTAGTATGTAAAAAAGCTCTCAAAGCTAAACCAATAGTAAAAGGCTTTGTTTTAAATCTGCTTTAACGAATATATTTACTTTTAAAGTAGTTCAATTGGGCTTAAGTTTAAAGTAAGGCAAACATAAAGCATTTTATATAGTATCCAATATAGATGTTGGATTACCAGCTTAAATCATTTATTTTCGAAAGACAGACAGACAGGCAGACAGACAGACACCGTGGAGAACGGAGTGTCTTAACTGAACTGAACTGGTTTACATACAGCGTGAAGCTTATAAAAAGAATTTTTTTGCATTGCATATACCACGCAGTAGCTCTCAAAAACTGGTAAAAGAGATGAATAATAAGTGTTTATTTATTTAAAATCTACGTAAAATCAGAATAGTTTATATATCATAGAATATAATAGTAACGAATATATGCCAAAGTCTCTAAAAAAATATTTTCACGTTATATTCTCAACCTTTTCCAAAAATACATTCCATTACAGAACTTACCCAGATAATAAATAGAAGAAAAAAAACTATTTGTAAGCTCGTACGTTCTTTTCATACAAGCGGTATTTATCTATCCGAGCATGTAAAGTCGGCGGGCAGAAACCAATTATCGCAAATGCGATTTTTATTCCGGCCACCGACGATCGTTAAGTGCGCAAGGTTTCAACCCTCCAATGCTCGCGTTGTGGTCACATTATACATTATCGATATTATTATATTTTTTTGTTATTTTATTGTTTTATTTATCTCTTGGTGCTACTAATAATTGATTAATATAACACGATAAAAATGGAGGAATACCATAAAATTACCAGTTTGTTCACCTAGTTAGCTCATTAGATATGTATCGAAATGTACCATTTCCTTATCTTTCCATTTTAGTTTTTACATCAAATTGGAAATATTGATCTACAACAAAACAAATACCTTTGACCTCAAACCGTAAGTAATGTTTGAAACTACATTAACATACTTAACAAACAAGTTGAAAGATATAAAAGACTATTTATGAATGGCTCTTCTGTTTATTTTTATCCTTTTAAAAACTGGCAATCAATAAATTGATTTTAGGAAGCAAAGCTATCAATCTATCTATCATCAATGGTCGTTGCGAATGAATGTATCAACCACTTCACCTGTTCAAGTGGAGAGCGGTCTATAGAAAAAAATAGATTATTCACTAGCTAATTAGACGGTATTCTAAATAAATTATTATATTTTCTTTGCTCTTACAATATGCTATGTGAATCCCGCAGTTCTGTGCGTCCGTATTTCAATTTAGTTTGCAATCGCCATACAATCATAACCCTGGGGCTTATGGGACCGCCTTGTACCGAATAGCTGTATAAGTACGAAGAGCAACTTTGAATTCCTTCAATAGATTCAAGTTAAATGAAACATATTATTAGTTTCAAATTATTTGAAAATAAATTTAAATCTAAAGTAGATTTAAGAACGTGAAAGTTGTACTTTAGATATTTAGAGATAGATTAAATAAAAATGTATATTTTATTTTAATTTTATTGAGAGACTTCCTACTTTGGATTCCTTCGGATTCCTACTTTAGTACAAATTATTGTATGGCTATAATGTAAAGGTGCATTTACACTAAATGAAACCTAACAAATGTACCTATACAATATAATAAATGCATGCATAATAAAAAATGCATTATCTGATAAGATATATTTCTCGAAAGTAACGTATGACGTCTATTAGCTTTAGTTATAAATAAAACATTAGCTCTTCTCTAGAAATGGACATTAAATAACTTGTTTCAGTTCTCAATTATATTAATCACAAATATGACGTACACATTATATCTATACTAATATAATAAAGCGGAAGAGTTTGTTTGTTTGTTTGTTTGAACGCTAAGATCTCTGGATCTACTGGTCCGATTTACTATGTTTTTGTTTTGTATGAAAGCTGCATTCTTCAGAAGTGCTATAGGCTATATAATATTACATTACACATATATACTAATAAATTTAAATACTTTCTAATTTGACATGCAATTTATTCTGCCATGTTAATAACAACCGTCGTCGCTACGCGACCGCGTTCGTTACCGCGTCATTTTGATATTCATCCTTATGAAAATAAATATAATAGTCACTTTTAGCATTTCATATTGATTGAAATTATATTTCTATAGAAAGTATATTCTTATATTTCAAGCAGGCGTAGCCGCGTAAGGGTCCGCTAGTATATTTATAACTATAAAGGTATCATTAAGTGATCGCTACGATAAATAATAATAAAAACTGTAAGTCTATTTAAAAATAGTATGACTATATTTTATAAAAGCAATATCATAAATGTATTCTACATTCAATAAAATTATGCTTTTCGTATTCCATATTAAAACAGCAGACTTGAGTACCTACTGGGCTTGTAGGTAGGTAGGTACTAGCTGGAACGCGAGCCCCTCTCGAATACGTCTGTCTGGACTGCGTGAATGCTCGCCCCTAACTAGATTATGAGAATGCCTGGTCTAACGAGTTATGGGGATTCTGTCGATCGCGGAAGGTTTTGGTTAATCTGAACTTTTTATGTTTAGAAATAATTTCCGTTTGAATTTTCACGCAGTATCCCGCACATAAATATATATATCCCGCATATAGCAGGTAGAGGGAACCTTACGCATTGAGGGCGGATCTCGATGCCACTCTTTGTCTTATTACCAGAACGATAAAATTAATTCGTCCGAAGTTGGAATCGAACCCACAACCGTCGCGTTTACAGTCAAGTTGCTGAGCCTTAAAGGTTTAAAGATAAAAATCACATTAAAAGTATCCACAAGTATTTTCAATATATTATGTTTATACTGTGGTAGTCATATTTTTTCATAATACATATTGAAATTAAAATACTTCAATCAGTGTCAAGACCACTCATTAATGTTTTTATATTTTATTCTTTTATACAGCGGATATGTGATGTTGAAAAGGATTTTTACTTAAAATAAACATTAATTTATTTTTATTTTTAACTTCCCACTGTATCTCACGTTTCCAGTTTCCCTTTGCCTTCCCTCCTATATGCATATGGTTGTGGGTATCCACTTGCACATAGCAAGGAATGCAAAGGGAAGTTGGAAATGTAACGTGAAGATTCCATTAAGGCACTTCCGATTTCCACAATAGGCCGAATTCTTGAGGTGTTGCATAATGAGCGGCGGAATTAAACGCTGCGCTTGCCCTCCTTAACTTACAGCGAAGAAATGAAAATATTAAATATTATCCTCCCCTGAGTGGGAACCGAAACTACAACCGTCTCGTTTACAATCACGCCCTTGTGCCACTGGGCCAAGACAATCTTGATTTTTTATTTTTCTATACAACTAAATTATTTATTATACGTAAGTTGGTGCGGTGCAAGTGCAACATAAATATGATGATATCCTCCAAAGGGTATTTGCCTTTTGCTCTATATTCAAAGAACTAGTCTTAACTACAAAATTACGCGACACTTTAACCAGAACAATTAGATCTCACGTCTCACTTAACACCTAAACGAAGCCTAGAAATCCTTTGTACGTCGCAAAGCAGGTTTCTCCTTAAAATCTGGAGTAGGTATGATATATTTTTTTTCTAGGAACTACGCTATAAATTTCTTATTTTTCCTTATTTATTTAATTGTAGAACATATTTTTTTAATTTTTTCAAGGGTTTAAGAAATATATGTGAGTAGATATACATAGATACTTAATTCTTCATACTAATAGTAGAAATGTGAATGTAAGTTTGTTACGCTTTCACGCCAACACTACTCTATCAATTATCATGAGACTTTTATTCTTGAAGATATTATAAAGGACATAGGATATTTTTTATTAAACAAATATTGATCTTTGGCTTTTAATATAAACATAAGCTTAAGCGAGTGAAGCCACGTTGCAATCTCTAGTTTTTAATAAATGTTATATACGACGTTTCCAATTCATCAGTCAGTTAAACGTCAAAGAGAATTTACTTTAGAAGCAAACAGTTCATAAGTATAAACAGAAAAAAAACGAATTAGATCAAATCGAGTGAGTAACAAATAAATAATCGAGTTCGTGGATCTCGTCACAAATCAACGTAATCGCCATCAACTTGACGAGCAGTTTATCTAATCGAAATGTCTGTTTGGGGGTCCATTCCGTCACCCGTCTCCGGAGGCCGTGAGTCATTGGTCTCTACCGAAATAAATGTTACTAGCTTACTATTATTATTATTATTATTATATATGTTTATGTTTTTAGGTACTTTGTTGTTGTTCGATATCTTTTATAGGACTATATTTCAGGAAGTAGAGGTAAATGTTTTATGTATGAAAACGATTTGATTTTTTATATATTCGTATTGATATTCTTAGAATTATATGTTTTACCTAAAAATTAAAAAAAAATATAAATTTAATTGAGGCTCTCGTTGTGGCAGTTCCTACACTCACCACGCAATGCCTGCAGTGGGGAACGAAATGTCTTACCCTACCCTTCTGTGTGCGGGATTCAGCGTGATTCAGATTTTTTTCACAAGTTTAAAAAGAATGACATTTTTCTTCTCCCCTTTTCTATTTTAATTTAAAGCTCATAAAACCAGGTCGCAGCTTACAAAAAGCTTTCCAAACGCTCATTCACCCGTCGCCGCACGTAACTAATCTCCAAATAGCCCCTATTTCGTGGTAACCGTCGCCGTGACGTCAAACGGCTGTGGAACAATAATTCCGTTCAGGAAAGCCGCTAACGTCGTTACCGCCGCAACGCCGTCGGCGGAAGTTCCTCGGGACAAACAGTTCCTCTTGCTGTGTAGCAAAGTGAATATTGCTTGACTATTTGAATATAGCTTGGCTATTTCTTAATATTTTTTAAGGTTTTCCTTTAATTTTTTTTTTCGAAATCTATTATTAATTAGCTCTTTTACTAGCGACTTTTTGCTATCCCCCAGAAATTCCGAGATAAAAAGTAGCCTAAATGTATCTCTAAAGTACCGTATATCGGTCAGTGAAAGTCTTATAAAAATTAATTCAGCTGTTTTAATAGAAACAGAAACAGAAAGACAGAAAATTTAAAATTGTTCTGAAAACACACATTATACGAAAACATAGAAAGCCTAGATTCTGGATAGAGAATTTCAATTTGATTTTTATATAATAGATTTAAAAAAAANAGGATTTGATTTTTAATATATTCGTAGATTTATATATTTTACCTAAAAATTTAAAAAAATACTAATTTAAATGAGGCCGTCGTTGTGGCAGTTCCGCCACTCAACACGCAATGCCTCGAAAAATTCGGCGAAAAGTGGAGAACGAAATGTCTTTCCCTCACCTTCTGTGTGCGGGATACAGCGTGAAGCTGATTTTTTTCACAAATTTAAAAAGAATGACATTTTTCTTCTGTCCTTTTCTGTTTTAATTTAAAGCTCATAAAAGCTCGCAGCTTACAAAAAGCTTTCCAAACGCTCATTCACCCGTCGCCGCACGTAACTAATCTCCAAATAGCCCCTATTTCGTGGTAAACGTCGCCCTGACGTCAAACGGCTGTGGAACAATAATTCCGTTCAGGAAAGCCGCTAACGTCGTTACCGCCGCAACGCCTCCGACGGAAGTTGGGACAAACAGTTAGTTCCTCTTGCTTTGAATGGTTTTCTGTTTTGTATATAGCTATGTAGATAAGTGAGTATAGTTTGGCTATTTCTTAATATTTTTTAAGGTTGTCCTTTTATTTTCTGTTTTTTTTTTAAATCAATTATTAATTATGTCCTTTACTAGCGACTTTTTGCTATCCCCCAGAAATTCCGAGATAAAAAGAAGCCTACATCTAGCTCTATAATACCGTACATCGGTCAGTGAGTCTTATAAAAATTAATTCAGCTGTTTTAATAGAAACATAAACAGAAAGACAGAGAGATAAAAAAATTAAAATTGTTTTGAAAACACAGATTATATAAAAACATAGAAAACAGATTCTGGATAGAGAATTTCAATTTGATTTTTATATAATAGATTTAAATAAAAAAGAAAAACTATTTTAAATGTTTGCTTAGAACACAAAATTTCAAGTTATTAACTATACTAAACGTTTACTTTTAGGTTTTAAAGATGTTAAGTACTAAACAAGATAATAAATTAAATGTTAATTTTATAATAATTATGTATTTTGTAAATGCCAATAGCTAATTTAAAATGCAATATACTTTTAGATATACTAGATATCTCTTTGGCAAAAGTCTTATCCACTTAAATGCTCTATACTCACGAGGCAAGGCCTAGTGTTGACTCTGATTTTCGCAATTCCCGCAGTCACTACTTCCGTAACCTATTAACTCACTTTATATTGATTGCCCTCTTACTGTGACACGATAAATAAACCATCTTTTGATAGACCTTTTTAAAGGCAATTTTGAAATGCTCTCACTAATTATAGATGAAGATATTCAATGATTGAAACAATTGTAAAATATCTGTTTATTCTAATTTCAATAACGTTTTGTACATAGATATATTTAACTGTACATAAATTACTAATTAAAGCAATAATAAGAAAAGTCTTAAGGATAGATAAAATATTTAGAATAATTTTGATTAGGTAGGTATCTATTTCCCCTCCTCCCTATTTTCCGCACAATTTTCGAGACATTGCGTGTTGAGAGGCGGGACTCAACGCCGCGGTTTGTCTTGTTATCAGAGCGAGATAATGATTATAATTAATTCCCCCCAGTAGTATGGATCCCGCAATCGTTGCATTTACAGTCCACGACGGCCTGTGAAATATGTTGATATTGTTGATTTTCATTTAATTCATTGGTTCTTTTTTAATAAAAACACGAATTCTAGTAAATACATCGGTGTTTTTATCCAATTTTATCTTTTGTAATTATTTAAAAGGTCAAAGGGTTATCGTTTATGTAAATAACTTAATTAGGTATATGCGAGAGAGAATACTTAAGAACATAGGTACATATGTACACGTAATACTTAACTCGTAGTTACATTTTTGTTGCATTTTATAGGTTTTTAATATAACGAAAGTTTTATATACTCTGAAAGCTGTTTCAAATTAAGCTTGTTAAACACCGAAAGTTGCTGACATATATACCATATATGTAGAATAACTATTAAGGTAATACTTTTATTCAAAACGCCAAATATTATACCATGATAAAGTAGTTGAGATCATTGTGATCTACTGGACTGTAAACGCGATGGGTGATATAGTACGGTTTAGTTCAGCCATTCAATACCTAAGCCTACCTCGATAATTTGGTAAAAGATGAGGAGTGTCTTAACACTAGGTTTTCTCTGCCTATCCCTGGTGTATGGGGAACAAGAGTGAAGCTAAGAAATAAAAATAATAAATGTCTATCTATTACAAGGGTCACTTTCTATCTTTCAATTTGGTAATCTCCTTTGTTAAACCAACTTATTATTGGTAAAATGCACTTTTAATTAATTAATTAAAGGATTTATTAATAATACAAATATGCCGATAATTTATATACAAACTAATAATATAATAAGCATTTGTCTATTTGTGTTGTTTAATGGAAATCTGCTTAACGCTATTAATCTGTTTCACGTTTGGTTAGATATACAAAAACATTTGTAATCTATTTATCTAATTATTTAATCTAATCTAATGTTTACTTTGAATTAGGAACGTCCAGCATACTGTTAAACTACATACCTACGAATTAAATAGTGATTTAAATTTTTTTAGAGTGCTTTTTCCCTTTTTAATTTATTTTTCAGCTTCACGCTGTATCCCGCAAATAGCAGGTTAGGCAGAAACAACTTAATGTTTAAGACACTCCGTTCCCTACTTTCCGTCGATTGTATTAGCGTTATTGTGTGTTGAGTGGCGTAATTCATCGCCGTGCTTTTGCCTAGGCACCACAATAAAGTAATGAAAATATTATTTATTCCATTTTCTGGAAAGGGAATCGAATTCACAATCTACCGCGTCCACGGTCACACGTTTGTGCCCCTGAGCCTGAGCTACAACAAAACTAGGCCTAGGCCTAGGCTTGCTACCTTACTATTATCAAAATCAATACCCGAAAAATCTTAAAAGACAGAAATCAAAAATTAATGAAATCTAATTTTAAACTTATTTGCTAAAAACTAGATATTGTTGAGAGTTATTTCATTTCTTGAGCGGCGTTGAGTTCTGGGAACGGAGTGCCTTAACACTAGGTTCCCTCTGCCTACCCTGCTGTGTGCGGGATACAGCGTGAAGCTGATTCTTGATTCTATTTCATTTCTTACGTGATCCAAATATTTCTCTACAAATAGTTTAAATGAAATAACAAAGGATGCACCGTAAGAATAGTCATTCGTTAACGAATGAAATCAGATTTTCGCCGTTTACTTAATTCAACTGCGCTTTTAACAAACAAACATGGACAAACACAATCTGGTCTCTTTGTTCTGCTGCTTCACACCAGTATGTACTGCTTTTTGAGATAAGTTTAAAAAGATACCCTAAAAAGTTAATGGGGGAACAAATATCTAGAATGTTTCTAGTTTTGGTCTAATCTGCGAAGTAAATACTTGGATTTTTAATGAATTTCAATATTTAGATTTTCCTGATTCCGCTTAATACGAGTTGTGCTAATGGAGCTTAAGTAAATCGTATGACGACATCGGGGCGAAGAACGTGCCAATTGGCTTAGTGATTTTAAAAGATTCATTTCCTCTACCAGTGAGGTTAGATAAAAATATGATTATAAGCACAAACGTGCGACGGTTGCGAGTTCGATACCCAACCAGCACAAATCACGGCGTTTAGTTGCGCCAATCAATTCGCAACGTCTCGAGAATTCGGCAGAGAACGGAAGTATCTCCATTATCTACAACGTAAAAATGTTTTGTCATTATTTTATTATTTCTTTGCAAAGAATACAATAAACTCAACACATATTGTAATTGTACAATTTCGGAATTCGTATGTTCAAAGCTGTCATCAACATATTCGTTGCGTTTTTCGTGGCTTACCATATTTCCAAATAGAACGTGTTTTTGGCTATTTTTTGGTTTTTAAATAATATTTTTAATTTAATATAATCTTTTTTAGTTAGATACTATAATATTCTATCAAAACAAATAGCACGACATTTGTTTCTTAACTACCTAGCTCTATAGAAAGTTGCGTGTACTCGAGTCCTTGTACTATTTTTAATATATGACGCAGTTTACTTTGTATAGGGAGACAGAATGAAATAGTTATTTTTTTATTAGTAAATATAAGATTTTTTAATGAAAACTATTTTTATTTTGTTAACCGGAGGACCAGAGTGCTGTAAATTTTAAAGTTTTTTTTCTGTCTATTATATATATACATTTTTTAAATGTTACATTTAGCTATTAAATAAAATGATATAATTATTATGAAAAAAATGAAGTAATATTCCTTACCTGTCCTAGTCTAGCATCAGAGCTGACTGTATAGACGCCGCAATCGGTGACGTCTTCCGGTTTGTCCGAAGGTGTGGTTCGTCGCCAGCAAGCCGCGCATACTGCCACGAGCACTCCACAGAGAGTTGCACTGATATAGAAAAATATATATTGTTAAAATTATATATAAATAAAATTATATTCTTTATTATATTAAAATATATAATGAAAATAACGATAAAAATATTAATTTTACAAAAGTGGAGTTATCTCTATACTCTATAAGAGATCTCTTCCAGGCAACCGGTGGTAGTGGATGAGTGACAATCACAATACTAGGTATACTAATTATATATTAGTTCGTTTTTTTCTAAAAAAAATATTATTAAATAAAAAATAACAAACAGTTTTATATAACATCAAATATATTTTGAAATATATATTTTTCTATTGCATCGCAAATAACAGATGAGTGACTAATTAATAAAAGTTCAAACATTAACAGGAAAATCTTTTGCCAATATTAGTTTTTTATTATCTAAAGGTAGCTAAATAAATCCAATGTTTTCTAGGTAATTTAAAACGAAGCTACATGGTGCATGCAACTGGGACAACGGCTTTCCTTCCGGCTTCGAAAATGTAAATACACCATTGACCAAAATCCATTGGATGTTTTAACAACGAAATAGTCAAAAATATATACGGAAATAACAGTTATTTACAATTTTGGTTAATGGTGATATATTTATATAAGCGTTATTGGGAATAGAATTCTTGTATTCTATAGACTACTTTAGTTATAAAGTTTTTTTTTATAGTTTTCCTGAAAAGAAATATTTAAAATGTTTGTATTTTATTAACCAGACAGGCTTCCGGTCGTTCCTATTTTTAAAGTAATCCCAGCTATACTAAAATTTTATACGAAATCGAGGGATTGATCTTTGATCTTTCGGCATTAGAATTAATCTTTTCTATATTTAAAAAGTCTTGTAAGAATTTGATTCGCTTGTTTAAAGCTAAGAATATTTAATATATCCGCCAAATATTTGGAACATTGCATGTTGAATGGCGGGACTCAACGCCGCGCCTTGTTAATAGAGCGAAGAAATGGAAATTAATAAATAATAAATAAAAAACATTCCCTCGAGTGGGGATCGAACCCATAACCGTCGCGTTTACAGTCACAGTAAGTAGGTTAATTTAAATGAAAGGAATTAAATGCAATTTAGATGAAAGGTATGCTCGTGTGTACATTTGATCTGATAAAGAATATATTAATTGATGAAATATATTTATAAAACTCATCGGTATTCAAACCTGGTTACTTTGTAAATGTCAAACGGTGACCGTTTGTTGACGCCATTATAGTATAGATGAACCATTTAAGTTAAATGCCGCGCCGGCGGAAATATAAATAGGGTTTGTCTCGAGATAGTGTATATTTATAGGACAAGAGGGATTTAAGGCCAGTCGGCGATTATGCGCGACAGGTTGTGGGTTCGATTTCCACTTGAGGAAATTAAATATTAGCATTTCTCCCCGTTTTATATGTGGCCGTCGTGATACAGTACAGTAACATAACGTGAAACCAATTTCCTACTCTGAGGAATGATTTTTTTTTATTATTATTTCTTCGTTTTGGTACCAAAGCAAAAGCGCGGCGTAGAGTTCCGCCACTCAATACGCAGTGCCTCTGAGATTCGGCGAAAAGTGAGGAACGGAAGGTCTTAACACGCCTAAAGCCTATATATAGGCAAAATAAGTATAAAAAAGATAAATACGCGAGTCTATGTATATATACTTCTAACATATATACTTCTTAATTTAACATTCCACGAATCCTTAAGATTACGAGTTAATTCACTTTTTGGTTTTCAATTAAAATATAATAAATTTCTATTAAATTAAATAATATTACACAATATGAAAACGTTCAGAATAACACTTTTTTTTTCATTAAAAAATTAACCTTATAATACCCTCGTGCGCTAGCAATCTACTTTAGAGGTAATATATTTAATCCTTAGTTTCTTCCGCGCTAAACCGTCACAGGATATACGTAGAGGTAACTCAAAGACGTAGCTTAGATTGTCTACATTCTAGATTGTACGAGACGCGACGTAAATATATCTTTGATACGGTGTTTCAGCTATTTAAAGTTTGTGCACTAAAAGTTGAGATGAATTCATTTGTACATTTAATTTACTATGATATTATTTTGTATATGTATAGAGGATATGAGGGAAGATCTAGACATTTCTTAGAGATTCTGCTTTAAAATCTATTCTTTATGATTTTTTTTATTTGTGTGTTGAGTGGCGGAATTCAACACCGCGATTTGCCACGACACTAGAAAAAAATTAATATTTCAATTTCCTCAAGTGGGAATCCAACCCAGAACCTGTCGTGCCATGTGCCATATTCTTATGGCCCTGCGCAACTACTGGCCTTAGCTAACCATGATGTAAAATAATTTCATTTCAGTTTATTCTAATTAGTTTAATTACTGAGCTTTCCCTACAACGACAGAGGAGTCAGTCCCAACTGTGCCCCCAACTTTTCTTTCTATTCTAATTTTTAAATGACCTTTTCACTCGAGTTTTCCTTACAGAGGGTATTATATCCAAACCTTGATCGCCCTTATTCGTTTCACCGCACAAACTGACAACTATGTATACTCGTAGTAAGTACATTCTATTCATTGGCGTTAATGTGCTTATATCATTAAACTAGTGGACCCGGACGCGGCTACGCCTGCTTGAACTATAAGAATATTTATTAAATATTATATAATATATTTTATATATTTTATAAGGATGAATATAAAAATATAAGTTCATTGTGGGTGACGTTTTCTTAAAACAACAAAGATACTTTGCAAACCGGTGCTTTGCAACGACGGTTGTTATTAACATGGCAGAATAAATTGCATGTCAAATTAGAAAGTATTTTAATTTATTAGTACATATGTGTAATGTAATATTATATAGCACTTCTGAAGAATGCAGCTTTCATACAAAACAAAAACATAGTAAATTGGACCAGTAGATCCAGAGATCTTAGCGTTCAAACAAACAAACAAACAAACAAACAAACTCTTCCGCTTTATTATATTAGTATAGATTTATCTCCGCATTGAAGCGTAGCGGCGCAATGGTGTTACTGTAACGCGACGGTTGTGGGTTTGATTCCTACTCGATGAAGCGAAATATTTATTTACGTTTATATTTCCATTTCTTCGCTCTGGTGTCGTGGCAAAGCGTGGCGTTGAGTTCTGCCACTCAACACGAGACGACTCCAGAATTCGGCAGAAAGTGTTGAATAGAATGTCTTAACACTAGCTTCCCTTTGCCTACCCTGCTGTGTGCGGGATTCGATATTTAAGCTTCAAGATGTTTCTTAAAAAAAGATTTTTATATCTTTATAGTAGTTGCGATAGAAATTAACGATCTACTTTCTAGAAAATATCTATTAAGAAAGATATATTTCAGGAGAAATTCTTTATAATACTTTTCTATACTTATTAAATTAAAAAATCTTCGTAGAATTTTGTCCGTATCAACTCTAAAAGAGTTCGCATCTAGCCGTCCTTAAGCCCATCAATTGATATTCATCTTGGCAAAGGTCGCTTAGTTAAGAGGCCAGTAATGGAGGATCTTAACCTTTTCACCTTTTTACGAAGTTTCGCCGAGATGTTTATCTTATAGAGCATTTTGTAAGGCAAAAACATGATGTTCTAGGACTAAATGAGGTACAGATTGATACCTATTGAAAAATATTCCCTTTATTTTTTTTCAGTTTCACGCTGTATCCCGCTTATTGCAACGGTAAGCAGATAGTGTCTTAACACTACCTAGTGTTTCGTTCGACATTTGTATGGCGTAACTCAATGCCGCGCTTTACCTTTTTACCAGAACGAAGAAATGATAAATACTCATTCATTCCGCTGGGAGGGAATCGAACCACCGCGATTGTCTATAGTTTATTTATATAATCTAAACTGAATGAGGAAAATGTAAATCATAAAAAAGTCTAAGCAGGAAAAGCGTATGGAATTTGCACCGGCTTCTAATTATTCTTATTAACCATGACTGTTTTGTTTTTCTTCGAAAATAGCGACGTAATCCTTACAATAAAGGAATTACAAATCCTAAACATAAAAATATTTTAGATATTATAAATATCTTTAAATATATAGTAATGTTTAAAACATATAATTAGAAGTCATTCGGTTTTCATATGCTTATCCTGCTATGCCTTTTTCTTTCCTCCTCCTCTTTTTTCCTTCATCCTGCTATCCTTTTAAATCCCTCTTTAATACGTACTTAGATAATTAACTATAATAATACTATTAGTTTTAAAGAATATAAGGCTTGAAAACATCCGTCACACTTATTATGTCTATAGAAATATGGAATAATTTAAAGTAGTTTTGTTGTTACGCTTCTAAAGAGTTGGTCAACAAAGCCATTATATCATTTTCTTCCTTTGTCGGTTAAATATGTAATTTTTCACGGCACGTTATTTGCTTTAGAAATGAGTAAATAGTAAAATGATGACAGTTATTAGTTAAGGTTAATCTTTCTATTGTTAGGTAATTATTGAAAATAATTATTTATTATTTTTTCCTTTCATACTAGTGGAATCATCGTTTTCTAATACACACTATTAGAATCATTGTTCTAAAAGTCGCATTATATATTAGAGAAATTGAATATTATTTCTGGCATAGCGCAGCGTTGAATTTCCGCCGTTCAACAGGCTATACCTCCAGAATTCGGCGGAAAGTGGGGGAGAGGAGTGTTTTAACACTAGGCTCCCTCTGCCTACCCTGCTACATGGTTGAAGCTAAACACAAAAATCTTGATTTGCCTCAATCATTCTTGATATATAGGTCAATGCAGACAATTAGTCTATGCAAATATGATTGTTTAAAGTTCTCACATGTCAAGTTGGGCTCGTATCACTGGTAACGGAGTTCCCTAGGTAGCTTAAAGTTTAGAAACTTTTGGCATAATTGGTAACTTATAAGCTGAACATAGGTACCTACATCGTACGTTATTGTATGTGGGTTTCGCTTAATATAAAATTATAAATCAGTATCCCGCATAGCAGGATAGAAAGAAGAAGAAGAGATTCGGTTCTCCACTTTACGCCGAATTTTTCGAGTCATTCCGTGTTGATTATAAAATTATTTCATTGAATAGCGCTAAATTAAATAACTCTAGAAACAATAAGTTGTCAACATGGAATAATGTGATTCATTTTCAATTATTTATACGTTTTAATGAATATATTGTTCTGTAAATTTGGCATTGTTATCGTAAGAAAAGTTTATTCGTTTAATATAAATTTAACTGAAATGTGTAACGTAGCTCTTATCTTTATTTCAAATGCGTGATTCCAAGATTTATATGATTACAAGATTTATAAAAAAAGAAAACTTAAGTTAGTTGTTAGTTAAATATATTCACTGAAATATGTTATGAGAGATGAATTTATATCGTCCTCTAGTATATTTTTTTTTTAGTACATATATAGTAGGGTAAGCAGAGGGAGCCTAGTGTTAAACACTCTGTTCCCCACCTGCCGCCAAATGTGTCCGAGGCATTGCGTGTTGAGTGGAGGAACCAACTCCGGGCTTTTGCTTTGGTACCATTTTCTCGAGTGGGAATCGAATCTACAACCATCGTCTAACAGTGCCCTTATTCGCCTGCGCCACGACGGTCCCAAAAATATCATAATATAGCTTTGAAAGATGAATTTAAAACCTACTCTAGTATATAGTTATAGAGTATTTACTTTTGCTCCTTCCATTATTATCACAAATATGAGGATATTATTGTTGTAGTACCTAATAAGTTGTCGGACGTCGAGCTAGACCCGTATTGGTAAGCAACTCTGCTGCTGCAGAAATCTCAGTCAGGAATTAATGTCGGGAACTTCTGACGAGCTTAATTGATAAGTTACTCGGCTCTGGTTGTTTGTTTGTAAGCCATCGAGTCTGTATTATATCGACTATAATACTATATAATATTGGTTTATAATATTGGTATATGAATATTATATAATATTGGTTTTGCTTAGAAAATAATATGTCACAGCTTTTTGTTTTTTCTGCATACTTATTTATATTTAGTAGGACTTTATCAGTTCTACTATCCTACTAATACTATTAATGTGCCAGTTTGTGAGGAAGGATGTTTGTTCCAGGGTCAAACCAAAAACTACTGAATGGATTTAGATAAAACTTTATAGTAAGCTTATACGTTTTATGTAAAAATATATAATTTGGCTATAATATAACAAACAATAAGATTAAGCGGGCGAAGCAGCGCACAAGTCGCTATTAATTCCTAATTGTAAATTATTTAATATTGTTTTACATTTTTATTTTAAAAAGTATAATCATTAGATATGTATTTGTAAATTCCAGAAGTCCCATCATATCGTCGTTCAAGGTTATTTAAATTGGGGTCACTTGCAATAAGCTGCAAATAATGACCCCCTATCGTCCTACAAATTTAATTTTTACGCTCAATTTTCCTCATAGTTAATTTAGAAACGTTACCTATAAAATTATTCATATAATTTTTTTATTACATTTTGTTTATTAATTATTGTAATAACATATGAACATTTTTCGTATAAATACTAAAATTAAATGTAGGTAGGTATGTAGGTACCGTACAGCATGTGTTTTACGAGATACCATTTAAAATTTCTATCCATCTGCCAGGTCAAAATACTTCGCAGTTTCATAAATTTTTATATTTACGATAACCATTTTCCATAACATGAGTTATGGCGTAACTGTGCCTTAACGACTGTTTTACAAGCGATGTACGTCTTCCTTGAAATTTAACTTTTATTCGGCGTTAAACATGTCATTTATATATTTAGTGGACCCGGACGCGGCTACGCCTGCTTGAACTATACGAATATTTATTAAATATATTTATGAAATTATTTTCAGTTTTCAATAGAGAGATGCGTTAAGCAAGCTCATTTTGGGTGATTTTTTCTAACAACAAACTTTGCAAATCGTTGCTTAGCAACGGTCGCTAGCGACGGTTGTTATTAACATGGCGGAATAAATTGCATGTCAAATTAATAAGTATTTTAATATATTGGTATATATTGAAAATAATACAAATATGAGAAAAAAAGTATCCTATGTTCATCCTGAGACCCTCAAGTATCTGTATATGAGTATTTTATCACAATTAAATTAGCGGTTTGGCCCTGATTGCGTAAAAGACAGACAGACAGACAGACAGACAGACAGAGTTACTTTCGAATTTATAATATAGGTATGGATATAGATATATACTATATTGTATGTTTGCTTGAACCATCATAAAGAGCGGCGCGAGTGGAATTCTTTTATACAATTGAATACTTGAAGACTTTTGTTGATATCCGCTCTTATAACGGAGATGAAACTTTATTATTGGTTATTTAAAAGTTTCTGCTATACGTAACTATTTCTATACAGAAGTTGAACAGATTATACCTACTTATTCTAGACTATGCTATTTCATTTAATGAGGTAGTTTAAGGTTTTGAGGTGACAACTGACCTTACAAAGAATATATTGACAGTGTAATGAGTGGCCTCTGACGTCTGTACGACGTCGGGTCGGGTGTGGTTGTAGTAGTGTTTCGCGTGGGCGACGGCAGCCACGGCCGCTATACGGTGAGAGCTCCCCATGGCCCAGCCGAGCGGGCTGCGCTGAGCGGCCGCGCTCGCCACCGCCAGCAGCACCAGCAGCGCCAGCGGGCCACAGCCGCACACCTGCCGCCACTACGAACCGTGCTCTTTTCTCAATTTCTTGTTTTTTAATCTCGCAACTGCTTCACCAGCGAGGCATTTAAGCCAGTGATTTCGGCCGGATCAGCTTGGCTTCGATATCGAACTCTTTGGGCGCATCTGTCGACAATCAAAAATCGTCATTTAATAACTATCGAAATCCGTTCGTATTGTTTTCGCGTGTATTCAAAAAGGTTGCGGTTACAGTAAAAGTATTTCAAATTAGTTTTATTTCTGAACGTGAAATAAGAGAGTTTCAATGCGTGATACGTGAATAAAATGCAAAGCGAGTTAGAATTTCTTCGGTATTTTAGAAGAACAACAATAATTCTAATTAAATATCTCAATTTGGGATTCCGCGCCGGTCGCGAATGCTGCACGAGTACATTTAGCGACGTCGTCGGAGCGGCAACTTCGCAATATCGTTGTTATTAATGATCCGCTAATTAGTCTTACCGCTCTCTCTCTCTATTGAAGGCGTTATTATTAAACGTATACGAAAATACTTGACGTTCTATATATTTTTTTCATTAATTATAATTATAGTACTAAGATATTTGCCTTATTTATCTGAATAATTATAGGCCGCCATGGCGTAAACGCGATTGTGGGTGCAATTCCCACTCGGAGAATAAAATATTTAATATTTACATTTCCTCGTTCTAGTATTGCGACAAAGCATGGCGTTAAGTTCCGCAATTCTAAAGGTAATGCCTTAAAAATTCGGCGGAAAGGAGGAACGGAAGTTGCTTAACACTATGTTCCCAGGTCCTAGCCCTACTATGCGGAATACAGTGTTTATAGTTAAAAAAAATAAAGTTCTAGATCAAAAAATATTAATAATATGGACTGTCAGTCATAATATTTTTCTATTCATTTATATTGACATCTAGGATTTATTAATTATTCCTTGCAAATTAATAAATACAAGATTTTTATATAATAACAATATATATTTATTAATTATTCTTGATTTATTAAATTATTATACCTTTGTTATAATAATATTATTTTGTAACTCAAATGTATACTAGGTACTGCAACGAAACCTTTTCCTGTGTAAATTGGTAGAATAGTTACTTCAGTATAATATAATAGGTTTCACCAAAATTTTCGCATTTTAAAGCTCTCTTTAAAAAGATAACGGGAAGTAGATAGACTCTTTAAACATCTGTGGCTTTGATACAGCTATTAGGAAGAAGATTTTCCTTTTGCAAAGAAGTGATATTATATTATAAAACGACATTTAGAATTCGTTTGTGAATGTTTAAATGGATATAACAAGAGCCGGGCGGTTTACTAAAGCCGAATGAGATTTGCTAATTATTATACATAATTATTCTATTTCACCATTTTTTTATTATTAAAACAAAATAAAAGGTAAAAAAAATGTTTTATTTTGTATATTTTTATAAGCTTTACTCTGTTCCCTATTTTCCGCCCGCATTTTTTTCTCCGCTCTGGTGTCAAACCACCAGAGCGAAGAAATGTAAATATAAATTTAAATAAATATTTTATTTCGTGGAAATCGAACCCACATCCAGTATCCTTTACAATCACACATTGTCCTCTGCGCCACGACTGGCCTCAGTAGTATGTTTTATTTAAATTTATTTTATACATCATTCTAAATATTTCGAAAAGTAAAAATTATTTGATAACTAATGTTTAAAAGTTTATGGTCAAGTTAATGCAATAGAACATGAGGCAGTGCCGTCCTATAAAGTTCAAGTAATTTACTCTCTGAGTTACAGTGTAATAGCGAAATATGTGGTCATATTCTCTCGTAGCAGATGAAAGCTCACTGATTTTACGATGTCTACAAAAATTGTAGAGTCCATCGGTTTTGAGGGCTTTTATTATTTTTTAAATTTCTAAATAAGTTTACTTTATTTATTAATAAGTTCAATAAAGGCCTTTTTTTATTATTTATAATATATCTATTCATCTTTATATACTTTTACTTATTTAAATCTGAGTTAAATATAAATAACAATAAAAATATATATAGGTGTCTTTAATACAATATATTAAAGTATCAGTACCTGCAAAAGACATACATTCACATACACGTCAAAACTTTTAACACTTGCTTTACTCTTTTACTTAGCAACTGTAAACAAAAGTTGTAGTTTTAATATGAAAGTTGGAACACAAAGCGTACGCGGGGAAACTTTAGGCGGGCGGGAAGTACGTCCCGCTCCTCTGACGACTGACGCCCGAATGATACTGGCCTCCCACCCCCAAGCAACCAACCACCAAGCACCAACATTCCGAGCAACCAACCCCCTATCCATCAAATACACGTATTATTAACAGATAAGTGACCGACCGACAGAAATAGAAATGTAAAATCCTAAAATAGACTTTTCATACGAAAATGTTAAATGTGTTAACGTATTAAAAGGACTAGTGTCTGCGTGTGGCTTCGTCCGGGTGGATTTTAGATTTTTGTATTGAAATTTGTATTTAATATAAACTAATAGTATTATTAAGCCTTTATATGTAGGTTTTTGAACGTTACGTCCCTACGTAATCGTGGGCTTAAAATACATATATAAATGTAAAATTCAAGCCTATTTTTTTATTTATTTTTAAAAAAGTAAATAAACATTTATAATTAAAGTAGACTTTATGGACGCTCACTCCTGGATTGAAGAACTGAAATTGGATAACTTGAGCTATGGATAATATCAAAAATGGGNTGTGGCTTTGATACAGCTATTAGGAAGAAGATTTTCCTTTTGCAAAGAAGTGATATTATATTATAAAACGACATTTAGAATTCGTTTGTGAATGTTTAAATGGATATAACAAGAGCCGGGCAGTTTACTAAAGCCGAATGAGATTTGCTAATTATCATACATAATTATTCTATTTCACCATTTTTTTATTATTAAAACAAAATAAAAGGTAAAAAAAATGTTTTATTTTGTATATTTTTATAAGCTTTACTCTGTCTGTTCCCTATTTTCCGCCCGCATTTTTTTCTTCGCTCTGGTGTCAAACCACCAGAGCGAAGAAATGTAAATATAAATTTAAATAAATATTTTATTTTGTGGAAATCGAACCCACAACCAGTATCCTTTACAATCACACATTGTCCCCTCTGCCACGACTGGCCTCAGTAGTATGTTTTATTTAAATTTATTTTGTACATCATTTTAAATATTTCGAAAAGTAAAAATTATTTGATAACTAATGTTAGAAGTTTATGGTCAAGTTAATGCAATAGAACATGAGGCAGTGCCGTCCTATAAAGTTCAAGTAATTTACTCTGTGAGTTACAGTGTAATAGCGAAATATGTGGTCATATTCTCTCGTAGCAGATGAAAGCTCACTGATTTTACGATGTCTACAAAAATTGTAGAGTCCGTCGTTTTGAGGGCTTTTATTATTTTTTAAATTTCTAAATAAGTTTTTTTTATTTATTAATAAGTTTAATAAAGGCCTTTTTTTATTATTTATAATATATCTATTCATCTTTATCAACTTTTACTTATTTAAATCGGAATTAAATATAAATAACAATAAAAATATATAGGTATCTTTAATATAATATATTAAAATATATTAATATCGGTACCTGCAAAAGACATACATTCACATACACGTCAAAACTTTTAACACTTGCTTTACTCTTTTACTTAGCAACTGTAAACAAAAGTTGTAGTTTTAATATGAAAGTTGGAACACAAAGCGTACGCGGGAAACTTTAGGCGGGCGGGAAGTACGTCCCGCTCCTCTGACGACTGACGCCCGAATGATACTGGCCTCCCACCCCCTAGCAACCAACCACCAAGCACCAACATTCCGAGCAACCAACCCCCTATCCATCAAATACACGTATTATTAACAGATAAGTGACCGACCGACAGAAATAGAAACGTAAAATCCTAAAATAGACTTTTCATACGAAAATGTTAAATGTATTAACGTATTAATAGGACTGGTGGCTGCGCGTGGCTTTGTCCGTGTGGATTTTAGATTTTTATATTGAAATTTCTTTTTAATATAAACTAATAGTATTATTAAGCCTTTATATGTAGGTTTTTGAACGTTTCATCCCTACGTAATCGTAGGCTTAAAATACATATCAAAAATACATTTTTTTTAATTTAAAAAGTAAATAAACATGTATAATTAAGGTAGACTTTATGACGCTCACTCCTGGATTGAAGAACCGAAATTGGATAAGTTGAGCTATGGATAATATCAAAAATGGGCGAGTGGAAAATATGGATCTATCTGTAGACTTGTTCATTTAACGTGAAAATCTCTTATGATGATGGATATTCTATTAGGTTCTCTAGTTATTGTCACTGTAGATGGTGGTTTCCATGTCTAAGACCAAAAGAGAGTTCTTTACTCTTACTATTTGCATCAGTCTTATTAATTAAGTTTTTTATTTAGTTTTTATTAAGTAAAAAAAAAAATTCTCTGCCGAGACAGTTTTTTTTTTGCTTAGATATAATATAGTAAAGAAAACACATCAAAATGTATATATAAACAGAATAATTTAAATGAAATACTTATTGAGCTAAGCTAGCTATACCTACGTCATATAATTGTCTTATTTTATGTTATTCTATTTTTTCATATCATTATTAGTGATCTATTAATTTCCCTTCTTATGCATGCATTCCTATATATTATAATATAACATACATTGCCATACATAGAAATTCTAACAATATAACAGCAAATGCAAGCGAAACCTATAATTTTGAGCGCAATTGGCCCAACTCGCGATGGCGGCCAGCTTCTGAACTCTGTTGTCACTCCGCCCGTGGCCGTCCCCCACGCCGCAAGGTACGTACGTATTCCTTAATAGTATATTATCACGCTATTTTCAACCTTAACCCAAGGCCATTTGAAGGCTACAATTCTACTCGTGCCTGCTAATCTTGTTTTGAACGATTTTATACCCTATGGTGCAATTTCTTTTATATTTTATTTGTTGATGGATGTGGGTTTGACGCGAATTCAGTAATACGTAAACGCCGTGTGTGTATAAACGAGGTTATAATGTTATCAGTTTATTTAATTTTAATTTGTCTTGTAAAGTTTATATTATAATATTTATATAGTATTTATGTCTGTGTGTAGAGTGTATTGTGTTGGTTTAGATAGCGTTTAATAGAGTGCATATTTAAGTAAGAGCTACCTCGCAATATACAAAGGTTCTAAATATGTATTTTCAATATTTTAATATATTTGTATGGTTTTAAAAATATTGTTTTTAGCAGTTGACAGATTTACTTTCTATATTGCTATTTCTATTTCAACTGTAAATTATAAAATTAGTTATTTAAGATTGATAAAAAAATCAAGGTATATTTTGTACTTAATAAAATTTAAATTTTTTTACATTTTCTAAGAACTAAACATAATCAACGTAAGCTATACGATGTCTGCTTAAGCTTTGTTACTTTCTGCTATCTTGACTTTAAAAATTAACAAGAGATTTCTAAAATAAATACAATTTCTTTCTAACTTCCTAGCGAACTAAAACGTCGCGCTTTGCCTCGGCACCAAAGCGAAATGAAAATAAGCATTTAAATAAATATTAAATTTTCTCAAGTGGGAATCGAACCCACAACCAGTCGCGTTTACAGTCACACTTTGTGCCGCTGCGCCACGACTGGCCTGTAAAAAGATTAAGTCCACATAAACCATATATCATGTCAGTATACGATTACCATTTAAAATTCCCCATCTGTAATATCAGTGTATTTCTCATGCCAGTCAGTTTTTGCGTGCCATTGTGAGGACTCCGAAGCTCATTTATTTGACGACTGACATCATATTTTGACATTTTCTTTCTCTAGAACAGACTTTTTTTTTCGATGAAAAAATTTATGTGCGTAAAGCTGTGTTTTTTATGATTTATTTAATATAATATTGTGTTAAATTTCATTAAGGAGGTCTATATATAACGTGACGGTTGTGAATTCAATTCTCACTCGGGGAAATGAGTTATTTTTTATTAATATTTTCATACCTTCGCTCTGGTATCAACCAAAGGTGCGGCGTTGTGTTCCGCTACTGAACCCGCAATGCCTCGATAATGTAGCGAAAAAGGGTTAAACAGAGTGTCTCAACACTAAGCTGCGCCTGCCTACACTGCTATATACGGAATACAGCCTGAATCTAAAAAAAAAAAGAATCAAATAGTATATTTCCACTCAATATTTCAGTAGACGTTAATGATGATAATCTAATTAAGCTGACGCCATCTTGGCGCAGTTGACGGGTTGCCAAACTAAACGCGATGATAGTGGGTTTAGTCTGATTCTCAAGAATAGTATATAAAATATTCACTCATACGAAATTAGCATCTGACTGCACTTTTAAGTGCAATCGGCATCATTACGTCATATGTGTCTTGGCTCTTCTTATTAATATGCATTTGAATGTTAGATACGTTTACAAAATAATATTATATGTTTATATTTTAATATTTCATTATTTGCTGACTCGTGTTACAAAGGGTATAAGCGTGTGCCTGGTTGTATGTTCGATTCCTTCTATTTTTTTTTCATTCATCAGCCTTTTAAGGTCCACTGCTGGACATAGGCCTCCCCCAATGCTCGCCACTCCGTCCGGTCCTGCGCCCTTTGAATCCAGCGGGTTCCCGCTGTCTTCTTAAGGTCGTCGGTCCACCTGGTTGGAGGGCGGCCTGTACTCCGTTTTTCCTTCTATTATTACTACTAAATATTTAACATTTTTGTTTCTTCCTTCTGGTGTCGAGGTAAAGCGCGGTACTGAGTTACGCCATTCAATACACAATGCCTCCAGAATTTGGCGGAAAGTGCAGAGAGTGCAGATGCAAAGTGTATTGACACTAGGTTCTCTCTTCCTAACATGTTTGATATATCGTGAAGCTGATAAAAAAAAACTTGAACACAAACAGTTTCAATCAACTTACATAATTTTGTGCTGAAAATCTCTCCACTCGTGTCGTCTGTCAAACCCAGCGCAAAGATTGATGCTCTAGACGTTTTGTAAATTGTAACTAGGAACTAGCAGAATTTAGCATTTTTATTTTGTATTATTTGTTTTACATTTGGTTATATATACGCAAATATTTGATTAAAAACTTTTTAAATGAAATGCATAAGAATTATTTCTTCTTTGCACGAATTGGAATATAACATCTATTGTTAACAACAAGAAAATTGCAAGAAAAATAGTCTATGCAAAATTTGAGGCCAATCGTAGCAAGACGGGTAAATACTTGTATATTGACCACAGTTTCACATCAAGAGCCGTGGACCGCGGTAACAATGGTCCATCGATACAGACATTTCAATCTCTCGTATTGTGGTCCATTCATCTGATGCTGCGATTGGCGTGCGGGGCCGAATGGTTCCGTGGAAATGGAGAATTGGACGCAATAGAAATCTACATATATTCGCTATGCTGTAGCCAGCAGGAAATATGATTTTAAGATTAAAATGTTGTTATTATATTTTTCGAGCAACGTTTTACGCACGACAGAGACAAAATGTAATACGATTTTTTTTTAATTCGAGAACAGCAGTGTCTTAATGGAAACGGAATGTTTTAACACTAGGTTTCCAGGTTCCCCCCATCTACCATGCTATGTGCGGGATACAATGTGAAGCAAAAAAAAATACTTTTGCTAAAATTGACTGCTCGATACTTTCGTACCAGATATCAATACATAAATATTAAATATTCTGTTGATATAACCCTTGACGATTTTAGTGCAAATTGATCATATAAAGCACTATAAAAGTAAATTTTAACTGTAAAAACATTCAACACTTCCACAGAATGTTTCGTTTTCCATTTATTTTAGCTTATGTAAGTTAGTTTGTTATTTAAATACTCATCTACAACCGGAATTGCAGGCGAAAGTAAATATTTGTATGTTAGAAATGCGCTTATAAAATATTTTCTTAGATGGTCTATTTTTATTTCGTCTGGTCTATTTAGAACTTGTGCCCTTTAGAATAAACTTCCAAACCTTTAACTTAGAAACTTGTTGTGCTAAAAATAATGAAATAAATGCCATCGTACTAATTGCTTGTACTTTTATATTATACTAGCGACCCGCCCGCGGCTTCGCCTGCGTGAGCTACGTTATTATTAATTTCTGTCTCCATGAGTACCTACGTCCTACAAGTGACGTCCATGCAAAATTTGAGACTCCTAGCATTTGTAGTAACAAAGTTTCATACAAACTTTCAATCCCATAAACAACCCCATAGAAGTCGAATATTGTAAATTCCCGTCTTAGCGAGCACCTACGTCCTATAAATAACTCCTATGCAAAATTTCAGATACCTAGCACTTGTAGTTTCTGAGATTTCGTGATGAGTGAGTGACCTTTTGATTTTATTTAAACGATTTTTATATAAATAGATTCTTAAATCTCTTTGATTATCGTGGCCGTAGGTATCTAGAAATATTTTACAAGGGGAGCCTGGACTATCGCTTTGAAAAGATTTATTTGTTTAAATGTTAAAAGGTTAAGGTTTTTTTTCAAACAGTAACAGGGTAGGCAGAAGGAGCCTAGTGCTTAGACACTCCGCTCCCAACTTACCGCCGAATTCCGGAGGCGTTGACTGTTGAGCCGCGGAACCAGAGCAGAGAAATGAAAATATACATTTATATTTCATTTCCTCGAGTGAGGACCGAACCTACAACCAGTCGCGTTTACAGTCACACTTCGTTCCCCTGCGCCACGACTGGCCTCAATTTATAAAAGTACATGGCAAAATAATNAGGTTTGTTTTCAAGCTGTAACAGAGTAGGCAGAAGGAGCCTAGTGCTTAGACACTCCGCTCCCAACTTACCGCCGAATTCCGGAGGCGTTGAGTGTTGAGTGGAGAAAGCGGAGAAATGAAAATATAAGTTTAAATTTCATTTCCTCGAATGAGGACTGAACTCACAACCAGTCGCACTTTGTGCTCCTGCGCCACGACTGGCCTCAATTTAAAAATAATAATAATAAAAAAAAATATAAAAGTACATGGTAAAATAATTTAGGTCCGGCCAGTTCATAAAAAATATACGCGTTTATCGATTTAGGAGCTGTAGATACCACCTGCCAATAAGGGAAAAGACGACTGATCGATGCTTGTGAATTATTTAGAGAGCTAGCCTATATTCTTTCTTATACGTTACGGTACAGTTACAGTTTGTTAAAGGCAGTCTGTACTATGAAATTTTGTATAGATTTTTGATTATAATTAGTAAGAACGAGGGCAATCATGGGGCCGGGGCAGAAGTGTGTGATTGTAAAGGCGATAGGTTGTAGGTTCGATTCCCATGCGTAGATATAAAATATGAAAAAAAAAATCAGAAATTAGGTAAACTATAGTACTATTTATAACTATTTTGAAGTTTTTCTCAATTTTTTTATTGTATTATTTTATATATACAAAAACTAGTATAGATTTAAGTTGGTATGTTTCTAAATAGCTACCAAAAATATAAAGAAACTAGAGTCATTTTTCATATCTATATAATATAAGGTAAAAATGTATCTTCTAGTAAAGTCGGAGTCGACTATAATAGAGCACTTCACAGAGATCACGCACGCAGGTACTGCCTCTATACGCAACCACCACCCCAGTAACGGCACTAAAACGTACCGAGCTTAACTCTTAAATCCTCCAAAGGAATTTCTTGCTGAGAAACTACGTTTCAGGTTCCCTTTTTTTGTGTTTCCAACTATGTTACGGGTTACTTTGTGAATTTATATGCAATTTTTCTCTATTTTCGACTAGGTATATATAATTTAATATGTTTTGTAAAAAATATTATTAATCGTGACGTTAAATGTGTATGTAAAACTAAAAATGTGTAAATTTTGATGACTAATGAAATTGGAAATTTGGCAGTTTACAAAACTTACTGAAAGGATTTTTTTAATCTATTTTTTTTTATTTCTTATAATAACATTTTTGGATATATATCAAGTATATTTACGCTCGTATACAAAATGTATATTAATAAACGGCTTTAGTAACACATGTCAGTTCCCTAGAGACAGCCCCACGTGCCATCCTGCACACAAAAGACTCTCTGTCCTATAAAAAATCACCACGTCACTCACAAACAGTAAGTATAAAATAAAATAATATATAGTGTTTGTTCGTTAATTACGTTGGCCACTGACGCGACTAATCTTTAATATATCACGTCATTAAAATTTGCACCGATTCAGCGCAGTTTCATACGAGTATATTCATCCAAAATTTCCTGCGCATTCGTTAATATTCATGTTGTTTGTGCCCGGTCACTCCTAGCTCCAACTAATTTGTCTTTCAAATATTTTTATTTATTGGAAGAAGCCAGTCGTGGTGCAGGTGTAACTGTTAATGCGGCACGTTGTGGGTTCAATTCCCACCAGAGGAAATTTATAATAAATGATGTATTTAATATTTTACGTGAGGAGCGGAGTGTCCTAATACTAGGTTCCCTCTGCCTACCTTGCTTCAAACGGGAAACTTTTGGGAGACTGTGTTTAATATGCATCGACAATTGAAGGTGTTAAATATTATGTTTTTAGAATTACCGATTATACCAAACGAATATTTCAATTTTAGATACTTTTGTAGAAAAAGAGAAGGGATTTTTGTCATTATGCCTCCATACCAAAAGTTTTAACAAAAGTAGGTACCTAGTAGACAATCAATATTTTTATATTAATAACGTTATAGTTGAAAAGGTATTCAATTTCATCGCTGTTTGTGACATAATTTTAAATAACCAGGATTAAAGTGGATGAAAATTTTGTATAGCTTGCTTGACCCGGATAAACGCGCTCAATATTGCATCGGGGTGGTGCACTTCATAGCAAGACTTGGTGACGCGCGCTGCATACTGCACGAGCTGCCTACCGCGGCCACTTGCTGTTGTCAAATATTAATGAGTAATGATACAGTGGTTTCATTAAATTTCATTAAATTTTGACTGCTGCTTATTTATTACAAGAGATTTGATTTTATGTTATTATCTATATTCTTTCTATATAATGTGACTAGTTTTATCGTGCGGCTTCGCCCGCGTGATTGACAGCGTTGTAGTTGTTGTTGAAGTAATATAGCCTAATAAGCTTTCCTCGATAATGAACCAATAGAAAATATTTGTCATCATTTAGAACTAGTAGTTTTTGAGAATTGCAAGTTCAACCAAACTAACTCTTCAGTTTTATTATATTATAGCCTACAGCTGGGTAGGCAGAGGGAACCTGGTGGTGAGACACTGGTATAAGTAAAGATTTATATTATTCTTAGTTTACGTTGACACCATCTGGATACATGGTACGCCACTATTGTGGAGTTTCGTTCTTTAGCTCCTCTGATGGCACACGGTGTCAAGGGCGGTGATCAGATCAGCGGCCATCAGATGACCTGTACGCTCGTTTGCTTTGTCTTTGCCATAAAAAAAGAGAATTTTACATTTATTTATATTATACTTTTTAGTATCAATAAGAGAACTCCGTAGACTAATATATTCATAACTTCAATACTTTCAGGTAGGTATATAATCAATAACTTTTTTTAAGGCTTGACCTTTTTTTAGATTTTATGTGTTCAGATTTTCTGGAAACGGTAACATATTAAATATTAAGTACATACATAACGTATATATTATATATATATTTATCTATACTAATCTATACTAATATAATAAAGCGGAAGAGTTTGTTTGTTTGTTTGTTTGTTTGTTTGTTTGANAATTTGAGCTTAGGGCCGGCTAAATACTAGGATATATGCAGACATACTCATAAACCTAGACAATATACTGTAAACAATGCAAACTACGGACGGACATAGAAAATTATTTCAAATCCCTATTTAAGCCATAAAAAGTTGAACAAAAGCGCACATCTCGTTCCGCTGTGTTTTGAATTGCGTTGTCGTAATGAATGAATAAACGCGAATAATGAGACGTCTGTGAATGGGAAGAAATTGAATTAAATGTATACTATAGTACGGCCAACAAGTTGTGACCGTCCTTAACTTAGATTTTCTAAACTTTCGCCCATTGTTCATTTGGAAACGAAACAATGAAAAATAAGAAAATTCTAAAATCTAATTTCGCTGCTATCTACAAGTAATTTCAAGGCGGCCACAACTTGTTGACCATACTATACCATTCTACACTCCACCGTTTTGATACAACGTGCAAGAGTCGTTCAACTCACGCGTTTACACTTTGAATGAAAAATAATTTCATCTGCTAACATTAATTCTGAGAGTTCGCGAGTTAAATGATAAAAAGTTATTTATGTTTCAATTATGCTATAAAAATATAGTTGCTATAAGAATACACCATTGATTCATTAAGAGCCATGAGTAAAAGATTCAAAATAAGTTTTTTTTTTTATTAAATCAAACAATCAGCTTCACTTTCTATCCTGCACACAGCAGGGTAGGCCGAGGGTACCTAGTGTTAACACACCGTTCCCCACATTCTGCCGAATTCTGGAGGCATTGTGTGTTGAGTGGCAGATTTCAACACCGCGCTTTGCCTCGACACCAGAGCGAAGAAATGGAAATATAAATATTTCACCATTCAAACCACCATAAATATTCCACCATTTCCACACAATAGGAAGTCTTATAATTTTTAACCGACTTCTGTAAGAAAAGGAGGTTATCAATTCGACTGTATTTTTTTTTTAACAATTACATTAAATATTTAAATAATTAACTTAAATAACTATTTGTCAATCATAAATCAATTTCCAAGATGTAGTATACTTAAGTAGCAGCAGTACAAATCGCAAGGTGCAAGACAACCGAGCTCGGTGACCTAAAAGCCAACATCTAGGGCGCCTTTTAGCTCGTCTGTCTGCGGAAATAGACTCGCCGATATCTTGTATCACCGATGCCAATTTCGCTTTCCGTCCTTTACAATCTTTTGGGGAAAAGTTTCTCTATGCTAGGGGAGCATGGTAGTATGGCACACTACTCTCAATTTTGGTAAAATATTAATGTTTTTTACATAAGTTGTTATGTCCTTTTTTTCTTTATTTTTAGATATTAATATATATCAATAATTTAAAAATATATGTGTACGTAATAAAAGGAAAACGTTTAAAAAGAAGAATCCCGAAACACACATTTTATAATAAATGTTTGTTGATGATTAAATTTTTAATATTTTTTACAAAATACATGTTATTTTTGTTCGCCATTACCCTTTTCGAATGAAGGAATATGAAAATCATTTAATCAATATTTAATTGTTAAAGATACACAAAATATCATTTACTTACTTAGCTTCCACATAATGAGAATAATATAGATATGTATTAATATATATATATATATTTAAATATTTTAATCATTTTCGTAGATTGTTTGCATTTATTCCTGTCATTTAAACATTTTCTTCATGTCATTAATTCGAAATTCTTCAAAAATTCTCCATAATTTTTAGTATAACTTAAACTTTTTGTTATTAAATAAATGTGTAAATTCATAGTCACCTTTTGTTTGCTTGTGTTCGACAATACAATATATCGACTGATAAGCTGCTATCGTTTTGGAAGGCATTTGCATTCGGAGTAATTTTCCAATTAAAGTCAGTCAATACCTGACTGCTTTTCAAGGATTACCTCGTTGAAAGGTTCATTTGTGTACTGTACAATTTCACTCTCAATAAACTAAAAAAATGTGTTAAAATTTGTTGATTTTATAAAAAAATATTCTTAATTGTTGTATACTGTTTTAAAATATTATGGATGAAGTGCACTTTGAAGAATATTTTCCATGAGTTAAAGAAAAATATTAGTTAGTAGTTCCAATATTATTTTATATTGTATTTTTCCCATCGAGATTATAGTAATTGATGTACTTACTAATATTGTGTTTGTTACAGGTAAATAAGTATCTTTCGAGATGAAGTCTTGGGGTGAAGCGCTAGGGCGGAATGCCTCAGCGCATTTTTCTGGTGTTGGCAGACTTCGCAGGGCCCTGTTGCTTCTAGCGGCCGCGGCGTGCACCGCCGCCGCCGTGTTGTACTGGCGACAACAAAACGACAGCTCCGCACATAGACCACTGCATTCTTTGTATGCGTAAGTATGATCGTACAAAGATTTACTTTTAACGACTTGTTAAAAGATTATTTTTATTATAGTTTATTGATAAAATCTAATCACATATCAGGATATGCGAACAGAACGCAATGTTAACACACTCCGTTCCCCAATCTCCACTCAATTGTGGAACTCATACGTGCTGAGTGCAAGAACAACAAATTATAATTCATGCCATCGAGTAGGAATCGAACGCGTTTACTGTCAAACTCTGTCACTGCGTCACGACGGTCTACGTAACCACACCCTCCATTAAAAAAATGAGTTTTTAACATTTATGATATCTGCTTTCCAGAAATGTGGAGCCACAGTGGTCATGGATTTGTAGAAACGATCGATGTGAAAGACTTTTGGCATCCGAAACGAATCTGTTGCAATCTCTCCAAACTTGTAACATGTTATGTGCTTCCACACAACTGTGGCCTCAGCCCACAGGACCAGTCAGCCTTGCGACAGCTGCAGTTCACGTGAGATCGAGTGGCTTCTCTTTGAAAGTAATAGCTTCACCCTCTCGAGACGTTACAGACCATCTTAACGAAGCGTTTAGTTTAATGCGCGATGATTTGAGATCATTAGAACGAAGCAGCGGGATTGAAAATAGACGAAGCGAGAGCGCTGTTCGGGAAGTATTAGTTCGCGTCGCCGTCAATGGCAGTGGTGACCCTCGCATGAGACAAGATACAGATGAAAGTTACAAATTGGCGCTAAGACCTAGTGGAAATTCTTTAATTGTTGATATCGTCGCCCATTCGTTTTGTGGAGCTCGACATGGGTTTGAAACACTGTCACAGCTAGTATGGCTAGACCCTTACGTTGGATCTCTTTTAGCACTCGAAGCAGCCACAATAGAAGATTCCCCCAAATTCCGATACCGTGGTCTTCTTCTAGATACGGCGAGAAACTATTTTCCTGTTAGCGATATCTTACGCACAATCGAGGCAATGAGCGCGTGCAAAATGAATACGTTTCATTGGCATGTGAGTGACTCTCAATCGTTTCCTTTAAAGTTGAACAGTGCACCGCAGCTGGCTCAACACGGAGCCTATGGGCCAGGAGCTATATATACACCAGAAGATGTCCGACTTATTGTGAGAAAAGCGCGAGTACGAGGCATACGGGTTCTGATTGAAGTCGATGCTCCTGCACACGTCGGTAAAGCTTGGACCTGGGGACCAGTCGCAGGTCTAGGTCACTTAGCACATTGTGTCGAGCTGGAACCGTGGAGTACTTACTGCGGGGAACCTCCCTGTGGTCAACTAAACCCTCGTAATCCTCACGTATACGCTCTGTTGGAACGTATTTATAAGGAAATTATTGAATTAACGGGAGTCGATGATATCTTCCATCTCGGCGGGGACGAAGTATCAGAACGTTGCTGGGCGCAATACTTCAATGACACCGACCCTATGGAGTTGTGGTTAGATTTCACGAAACGAGCGATGCTTTCTTTGGAACGTGCTAATGGGGGGAAACTTCCGGATTTGACACTTCTCTGGTCGTCCCGATTAACTCATACACCATATTTAGAGCGCTTGGATAAGAAACGTTATGGCATACAAATATGGGGCGCGTCGCGGTGGCCAGAATCTCGTGCTGTATTAGATGCAGGCTATCGTTCTATTCTGTCCCATGTGGATGCTTGGTACTTAGACTGCGGATTCGGCTCTTGGCGGGACAGCTCTGACGGACATTGCGGACCGTATCGATCGTGGCAGCAAATTTACGAACATAGGCCCTGGTTTGAAGAAATGCCGGCACTAGCCACTGGCTTGGAACCTTGGAGAGTCGAAGGTGGTTCTGCTTGTCAGTGGACTGAACAGCTCGGATCGGGAGGGTTAGACGCTAGAGTGTGGCCTCGGACTGCAGCCCTTGCAGAGCGCTTGTGGTCCGACCGTGTCGACGGTGCGACTGCTGACGTATACCTCAGGCTCGATACTCAAAGATCTCGTTTGGTCGCTAAGGGGATTCATGCGGCTCCCCTATGGCCTCGTTGGTGTTCCCATAATCCACACGCCTGCCTCTAAGCGACTATACAGTTCGAAGAGTGACTTGAGCAGTTACTGATNTGCAGGCTATCGTTCTATTCTGTCCCATGTGGATGCTTGGTACTTAGACTGCGGATTCGGCTCTTGGCGGGACAGCTCTGACGGACATTGCGGACCGTATCGATCGTGGCAGCAAATTTACGAACATAGGCCCTGGTTTGAAGAAATGCCGGCACTAGCCACTGGCTTGGAACCTTGGAGAGTCGAAGGTGGTTCTGCTTGTCAGTGGACTGAACAGCTCGGATCGGGAGGGTTAGACGCTAGGGTGTGGCCTCGGACTGCAGCCCTTGCAGAGCGCTTGTGGTCCGACCGTGTAGACGGTGCGACTGCTGACGTGTACCTCAGGCTCGATACTCAAAGATCTCGTTTAGTCGCTAAGGGGATTCATGCCGCTCCCTTATGGCCTCGTTGGTGTTCACATAATCCACACGCCTGCCTCTAAGCGACTATACAGACCGAAGAGTGACTTGAGCAGTTACTGATAAGTACAGATATTGCAACAATTATATGGCCGCTCTGTGTTAAAAGCTAAATAAATAAATTTAGAGCAATATAAGCAAAGATATATAAAAGACAACCGTCAGAAGTGTGGAAGACAATCTTTTTTTTTTTTTAAATTCAGAGCAGCCATAAAATAAGGAATATAGACGTCTGCGTTTATATTAGCTGACACGAAAAGACCATCTTCAATTCGCTTTCATTGTTTTAATAGTTGTAGGGAATAGGGATCCTTGAATTAACGACATAATACTGTTAATTTAATCATAATTGAATTAATAACATTTTTGTACATAATAATCAAATTATAATACGAATAGATAAATCTGTACAGCTTTATAATACTTAGTGGGAAAACTTAAACCTTAATATTTGTAGCTTAAGGAGTTACGTACTTTTATTAACTAAAATTATTTAAATAAAATATATATTATTTAAATAATATCTGTAAAATATTATGTAGATAGATAGGATCTATTCGACTGCCACTTTAGTCACAACTCTATGCGATATCCTAAAAGTATAGTTAATAAAATAAGTGTCATATAGCACACAAATAACTCTTATTGTTTATTTATAAGTGTTAGTTTAGTTTTTATATACAACTTATTAATTTAAAAGATGGCAGGCATATCTTAGCGTCAAACAAAATGAAAACCTGTACCTACTAGAAATTATATGAAAATTAAAATCCTGAAGTAAATACTAATGTTGTTATAAAATCAATCATTCAAGACGCTTTTTTTGTACCCGAAAGTAAATGGGTATTGGAAATATTAATTATTAATAAAAAATAATAATAATTAATATATTTTACATAATCAATTGTGTTATTAATATAATATATTTTTAAGTGTTATTAGCATGACAATTTATATTTAGTGATTATTTATTGAAAGAATCGTGAATTATCTACACTGTATACGTTTATTTTATTATACTCAAATATTTAATTATTTAAATTATTATGACTTGGATTTTATAAACGTCTAGAGATATTGATGGTTCAAAAGACATTACTTATATTATAATATTTATATTTTTGTAAGTACTTATTAATAATATAACTGGTTTTTTTTAATATTTTCCTTATATTGTAGTTATATTTGTATATAGGACAGTTAACATAAGTGAAATAATTAATTTAGATAGAAAATACCTACTATTAGTATCTAATTAAACATGATTAAATAATAAACGTTCTCAAATATAGTAATATTTAAGAATTATTAACAATGCACTAAATAGGATAAATTGTACATATATATATTTTTTCTAGCTGTGTTGCAGCGTTTCATGATTTTTTTTGTTTTATATTGAATCGTTTATTATTATTTATTACTAACATTTTTTTAGGAATTTTGTTTCATTAAAATTATTAAATGAAACATGTATTTTACTGTTATTCATCTTTGTTGTAATTTCTGTTGTCGAAAACTCTCCAAGACGTTTATATAATCTGAGTTCCATTGTTCTAGAGTTAATTATAATGATTGTATAATATACGACTTATAGTTAAGGCTACATCACAAATTCCTCCGACAAAATCCCCATCAATTACTTTATATATTTTAAATAATTGTGTTGAAAAAAATGCAAAAAAAATCTGTACAATTACAAATACAGCAAAAGAATTAAATTGGAAAATCCAGTTTTTTTATTTTTTTATGTCAAAAATCATTGAATTTATTGAATTGTTATATAAATACAGCATTATCAAAGTACATATTAATTAATAATCCAAAACAAAACTCCATAAATATCCCATAAGCTATCATATAATTAGAACAATTTGTATTTTTTAACCTTTGATTTAAAAAAATTTCTCTGTTTATAATATTTGGAAAAATAATTTTGTATAATCAATGAAAGAAGTATTTTGTGTGATTTTATTATATTTTTTTTGTATATGTATACAAAAACGAGTCCATGGGGCCATAAATGATTTTTGGACTTTTCCTCATCATCACAGGTATTCTATTCTACAGTCTATTTTACACATACAAATTAGTAAAACGAACAACAGTTCCGAAATTATGTTTAACCCATCTCCCTCCACTCCCTTAAAGTGTGACGTCATTTATGAATAATCCCTATATTCTGTAAATAGCATATGTTTTGTATAATTCTGTCGACGAGTCGTGCTCGCGCTGAACTTAGCTGTAGATGGCTGCGCAAATTTGATTTTGGGATTTCTTTTAAATTGTTGTTTACTTTATTTACGAATGAACAGTGCACAAAAATTCAGAAAGCCTAATTTAAGGGTCAAGACTCGTCAACCGGACTGTACGAGTACTTATAAAACGGGACACCCGAGATTATTTTCTATTAATTGATTGACCATTTACATTTATTACTTTCATAGTTTTTAAATAGCTTTTTGTACAAATTATATTTTTCAAGTAGGATTTGTTTAACTGCAAACAGTAATCTAACGTATTATTATAGTTTCATTTAATCTTATGTGAAATACTGTTACTTATTCTCAATTACGTCAGTCGGTGATTTTTGGGTTGAATTATCTCTTTTTAAGTTCTAATTCATTTATCTTTGTATTTAATGTTAACTAGAAAATTTAATTTGACATAATTGAACGCAAAATAACTAATAATACTCAAATACGCTATATTCACATAATAGGATGAAATCCTTTAACATTTAAAAGCTTTGTCCTGTTACAATTATTGTTATTTATCTTTATTAAGGAGCTACCGTTTACATAATGTTGTGTTTTTTTAAATATTAAATCATGTATGTATTTATATCATTAAAATGGACTTCAATTAGAGAAGTATATCATTTTTTTTTTTTTAAGTTTTGTTTAAGGAAAAATATATATTTATTGCGCTTTTTTTATTCAATAATTAATAAAAAAAATCAAAATAAAACATAATATTTTTGATTTGTTTCTATCATACATGATTTATGATAACCAAAATTTTTTTTATTGTTACTTTTACTTTACTAAATTAAAGTACATTATATTAAAAGCTAATGAAAAATGTTCATTAATTGAAATTAACTTTAAAAAAAAGATATATTTAATCATTATTATCTTCGGTAGCCCCTATATTTAATTATGTAGTAAAAACTGGCACAATTTTGTACATTTTATAAGTAATGTTTGGTGCTATAGTGTTTTTGTGGTGTACTTCTATGAAATAAATAAGCTGAAATAACAATATGGGATTTTCTTTAAAAAAAAACATAATTAAGCAATAAATTAATAAAATTTATTAATTGACCAAATTAAAATTAATGTAAGGCAAGGTGGGTTTATAAATACATTGTTATTATCTATAGAAATTATTTCTTCCTAAATATATTGCTGATCCGTCGTGTGCGGGGAGTACCCTGAAAATAATAATTTAATTTAAATAATTAAAAGCTATATTATTTTAATATTAAAAACAAAAAGTCGTCGATAGACGAACGCAATCCAGTCCCGTTGTTTCGAGTTTGTACATTTCTACAAATAATGGTATTGTTTTTGATTTCTTATAAAATTATGAACTTACACACCCATATATTGGGAATTCTTTAAAGAAAACATATTAATGTTAATTTTACAAACAAATAGTCTTCAAAACTGATACTTAAAAATGCAAATGCTATACTTCCAACATTTTTTCAACATCTTCTACTTTGCGTATCATTAATAATTACATATAAAACTCACTTCAGCAGTATCGTTCTTGTTAGATCTAAAGAGTGCCCGTAGGCGCGAGGGTGTGGCGGTCTTGCGGCTCGGTGCGGGTTCCATTTCCACTCTGAGTGACTCGCGTAACTCTGAATCCTGTAAAAAATGTATATATAATATAAATAAAAATTAAATGTACAATTAAAATAACACCTTTAACATTTATATAAAATAATCAACAAGAATAAAAAATAGCTAGTCGTTGCGGCCAGTCGTGACACGAGGGCCTAAGTGTACAATGGTAAACGTGACTGGATATGGGTTCGATTTTCATTAGTAGGAAATGAAATATTTACTTTTTGTATTCTGCCATTCAACACGCAATTGCAGAATGCAGCGGAAAATGGGGAACAGAAGTATCTTAACACTGAGTTCCTTCTGCCTACCCTGCTGTATGCGGGATACAGCGTGAAGCTGATTTTAATATTTTTTAGTAATTTCTTACCGTAGCAGAAAGTCTCCCAGCCTGTTTGCTCGGCGTCGGCGGTCCGGGCTTCTTGTAAGCTGTTATACCTACTTCCTTTCTCTGCTGTCTTCCTCCCAGAGACATGGCGCCGGTACACTGAAACAAATATATTTATTAAATTATGTACGATAGAGACGACGACGGTTGTGAGTTTGATTTCCATTTACAGTAATGAAATATTTTATTCTTGCTCTGGTGTATCACATTGGATTTTGTTTTGCCAACCCCTCTCTATTATTACATTATGAAGCTAAAATAGATATATTATAATAATCAAATATTTATTGGTATATACTATGACTGGTAATTATTGATATACTACTACATACGTTGATATATGAAAAAAAACAGAGTAGTTATAACAAATTAATTTAAGTTTTTAAAACCCTTGTAAAACGAAATTGAAACCTTATATAACAATCGAATAAACAACAGTGTAGACACGACGACGACTAGAACTTTATAGAAGTTGTGACAAATTTAAAATACCTGCAAGGATAATTCCCGTTTCCATGGCAACGTCAAATACAAACACAGACAAAGAACGACTTACATTCTGTATGTTTTATAAATTGTCATTCATAGATAGATATTCGTTTTAAACAACCGTTTCCCAAAGAACTGAAATATTTCATATTCTCATTTTACGCGCTCTGGTAATGAGGCAAAACGCACAATACGTAATGCCTCCAGAATTAGACGAAACATAGGAAACGGAAGTGTGTACATTATAGAACACAGTATCTTAATTGTACACTCAGGAAAAAAATAATAAAAAGTTAGAAATAATCTGACCAATCTAATTATAGGGCAGCCACATCTCGCCAACCGTACTATATACGATATAATAAAACAAAACATTCCTTACCTTAATATCCTCTTCATATATCGCCGACGAGAACTGAGTTTCAGCTGGATACGAGCTCTTCAAATGGGGTGGGCACAAAGAGTTCCGCCATCTTAGTTCCGATATCCGCTGACCGGGGGACACTTCCGGTGATCGTTTGGGAGTGGACAGCTCTGCGAGCCAACGGTTGTCGAACACTTCTCCTTCCTCGTCTGACATGTGGAGTGTTCTTGTTTTTTTGGTTTCTGTAAGTAAAATAATATATATATTCTATATTAGGTGGATAAGCAAAGCGTGGCGTTGAGTTCCGACATGTAAGAAATGTATATATTTAGCGGTGCATGGAGAATCGAGTGTCTCAACACTGGATTCCCTCTGTCTAACACGGTATATGGTCATCCATATACCGTGAATGTGAAGCTAAAAAGAAAGAAGAAAGGAAATGGTAATAATTTTAGAGGTAATGTTAAGAATATTTTTTAAGTTTAATATCGAGGTTTCAAAGAGTTGGTTGCGAGTTCAATTACGGTTTAGAGTAATTTTTAAAATATAACATTTGCGACACTTTACTTAACAGAGTACACTGCGACATACAATTTAAAAGAAAATAAAAAAAACGAAACTAAATATAACAAAAAATAGAAAAAATCTCATAAAATAAACGCAAAATTAAGCACAATATATATAAAAATAATATAAAACAGCTGACATAACTGACCTTTCTGGCTATTATTAGTGACCGGCAGCGACCGCAGCGAGTGCGCGTCGGAGGGACGCGCCGGCTCCTCTGGCGGTGGCACCAGACCCGACTGGAATATTTTTTATTAAACTTTATATATATAGCATTTATATATCTATATATAATAAAATTGTAGCCGATAACTGACTAAAATCTAATATAAGGGACATTTATCAATATAATGCCCGTTTGTGTATGCTGTGTTAATTCAGAAACAGCTGAACCAATTTAAATGCAGTTTTCACCTTTGTACTTTGGCAAGCTTCCTTTAATTTTAAGTGTTTCTTTTACTTCAATCGGTATTCAATTAGAAAAGTTATATCAATTTAAAGTACTTTGTTTGACAGCCTTTTAATCGAGTTTTATTTATTTAGTGTATAGTGGGCAACGGAGTATCTTAATATTATATTCCCTCTGCCTACCTACTTAATGTTTAATGTATAAGTATTGTCTTTAAAGTGATGATGTAAAAAATTAATTCAGTAGTTCAAATGACGAGGCCGCGTGGGTTCCTAGTTTACATTAGACCATTTTGACGCAATTTGTAACTTGCAAAGATGGTGGGTTCGATACCAACTCGAAGATTTATCAAAGCGAAGCTTTTTTTGCTTTACGCTATATCTCGCATATAGCTCGGTAGGTAGAGATAACTTCGTTCTAACATAAACCATTCCCAATTTTCGAGTTCCGCCACTCAACACGCCTTGAAAATTCAGCGGAAATTGGAAAACCAAAGAAAGTGCCTTAATGGGAGCGGAGTGTCTTAATGGGGGGTCTAGATACCCGGTTCCTACTGCCTACCATACTATGTTCGGGATACAGCGTCAAATTAAGAAATAAGTTAAAAAACGTAATTGTTTGTCACGTTTTTTTTTATTTTACTCTACAACATAAAATATAGAATGAGAAAAGATAGAGAACAAAAGAATATTTTAATATCATACCGAATGTGTATGTTGCAATGACATGAGAGAGCCGGACCTCTGTTTCTTTCTCAACCAGTTCGCCTCTTCCTTCTCCACCAAGAACTTCTCACCAACCTTCCACAATTCATTTGTCAATCTCTTTATATGGTCCTCATACTCTTTCAGCTTCTCGTGCGCCCTTTGCAAGTCCGACTCCAAACCCGCCATTTCTTTCTTCTGTTTCTCTTTGAACACTGCTATCTGCTCTTGATACAATTGATTCTAGAAACAACATAATCACAATTAATATTTAAGAAAAATTACCTAAATATAACAAATATAAAGCTATTAAAAAATCCCCAAAACGACACGTGAGCGCATGCGCATGCTTTAAAATGAAAAACAATTACCTTTTCAAACATACATTCTAACGGACACTATTACTATAAATAATAATAATAATATGCATAAAATAAAACAAAAAGCATACATAAAAACATAATTTATTATGCAAATCACCATTCCGTGTGTAAATAGAACCACCACATTACTTGGTAAGCCAGTATTAACAATATTATGGGTAATATACTGACCATTTTGGCTTTCATCCTGTTTAGTTTATCCTCGTATTCCGCACGAACTTCCATAACGGTTATAGATTGTATATCCTTAGCGCCTTCCCCTTTTTGGGCTCTGGACACATCTTCTAGAAGCTTCTCGAACGATTTCTGCAGCTCTTCTATTTGGACTTCCAGACTTGTGTTCTGGAATGTTCCGGGCGCTAGAGAATTCCGTTCGGAGTCGCTAGTGAAGGCTTGTTTAATTTTTTCCGGGGAAATCGCTCTTGAAATGGATCTTTCTATCCACCTCTCCAAATTCATCGCGCATTCGGCCAAATCCTGCATAACTGCGGCGTAACCTCGTTCTAATTTACACATAGTGGCATCATTGATCCGTCCGTCCAAGCTTAAAATTTCCCTCCGAACGGTCCTTTGAATCGACACTACGCGACTCAACTTCTGCGTGTATAATTCTTTAACATTGTTAAACGTCTTCATACAAGCCGAAAGTTCTGTTAAGAACTTCCTCATATTTATAATTTCGTATTCATTTATACGATTGACTTCTGATAACCGATCTCTCTCTTTCTGTAAAGCTGTTTGTTTATCGGAACATCTCCTTATATGGCGTTCTGTAGTTTCCAGAAAGTTCTCCAAGTCCTCCATTGTCACGGACCCCGCTGTTATACTGCGTCGTATATCGCTATCACAGTTGGAATTACTGAAATTGGTCAGTTCCTTCAAAACAGTGTTAGATTTAATTTCAGCAATACGTTTCAATATGATAGCTTGATATTTGGCTGAAACTTTAATTATTTGACTAGCTCTATTTTCTGTCGCACTCATTTTGGTCACTTGTTTCCTTAATTCGGCGATTTCTTCGTTCTTTTGGTGTACAATTTTCTTTAGCTGACATGATAACTGATGACAATTTTCCTTGCTTAACTCTAATTCCTTAGAAACGTCTAGAAGGTTGTTCTCAGACTCTGCTATAATGGATTTTAGGTATGTAATATCACTTTGTAGGGTCGTAATGGTTCTATTTTTATCCTGTACGATCTTTTCTAAGTCAGTTATGGGTTTATAGCTGTCCATGGACGAATGTGTGTCAGAATTATCTACCTGGTGATGATGGTCTCGATCTTTCTCTTGTCCGGAGTATTTTGATGAACGCTCTTGGCTGGCTGCAGCAACTATAATAAAATTGTTATATATATATTTTAGAAGAAAATAATATATAAATAGTATAACTAGACACAATAAGCTAATTTATTACAAACTATGGTTAAACTATGCACTAAAGACCGTTGACATTATCGCAATGCCCGCTCAAAAACTTTACTTGTGGGTTCTAATTTCATTCTAAACAATGTTTAGATTTTTGGATGGAGATATTAATTTTTTTGGTGACTTAACTGAAATAAATTACTATGTAATATTGAACAATCCAATATGAAATGTCTCCAGAACGAAAGGAAAGGGAATATATATGGTGGAGGAACTTTTACCTGTTGGTGATACATGAAGAAGTAAAAAATGTTTAATATTATACATTAAAATTTAAAAGAAAACCAATTCAAGCTCTCTGAAATCTATACCAGACGTGTACATATGTTCGAATTTCTTGAGTTGGAGTCGTTTTCGGACGTTTAAATATTTATACGTATTCTGAAATATTTTTTTAAACCTAGTGTCATAAAGCATAATCAAAATGTTAAAAATATATTAACTCACAAGTATCTCTTTGAGCAATAGCCTTGATCAACTCCTCGTTTTCCTTCTTTAATATTTGTATCACTTCATCTTCTTGGTTCTTGGCGTCCATTTTACTTTTCAAACTAAATACTTCCGATTGTTTAAAATCCAATTCTTTACTCATACTGTGTATTTGTTCATTTAATATTACTATAACTGCATCTTTTTCTCTTACTTGATTTAAGTTTCTTTCATTTTCATTCAACACTTCTTGCATTTTCAATGTAATTGTATTTATTTCGTCTTGTAAATTAATTATATGTTTTTGACGATTTGCAAGTTCTGCTTCGGCCTTCTGTTGATACTCTTCTAAGATCGTGCATTTATTTATTAAATTTATTTTCTCTTTCTCATTGTTTTCATTTAGATTATTCAATTCGAATTCTAAGCGTTTTTCTAATTTAGCTATATCTGAAAGAAAAAAAAGAATTTGATTTTGTGTTCAGTTCCACGCTGTATTCCGCATATTGCAAGGCTCGACTGATCTAGTCGTGGCGCAGGGGCACAAAACGTGACTGTAACCGCGACTGGTTGTGTTTTATTTATTTAAATTTATATTTCCATTTCTTCGCTCTGATGTCGAGGCAAAGCGCGGCGTTGAGTTTCGCCATTTAACAAGCAATGCCTCCAAAATTCGGCGGAAAATGGGAAACGGAGTGTCATAACACTAAGGGTTCCTTTATATAATGTTAAGGAACTATGTTCTCCACTGTCCGTCCAACTAACAATGCATTGCGTATTGAGTGACGTAACTCAAATTTAACTCAACGCCGCAATGTGTCTATACGCTGTGACAGCGCCCCTCGAGAGCCTTAATATTTTATATAATATATTCATATTAATGTTATTTATAGTAGGTTTAGTGTTAATATATTCTGTCAATAAGTACTACCAAGGTCATGTAAATTACTAAAAAAAACAACCATTGAATGATTCATAAGCATTAAATATTTAAATTGTTTTCTAAATAGAAAACTAATAAAAATTGTTTTAGAAGTAAACATATTTGTTTTTAAAATGACTGATCGCAATATGTTCAATCAAAATTATCGTGTTTTCAAGTAATTTCAAGTATATTAATAAATGTATGTGATAAAATAATATTATAAAAGTGAATTGATTAAAATGCTATGTATTTTGCACAATTAGTTATTCACCAATCTTTTTAATATTATTTCTTTTTTTTAGGTTCACCTGTATTTCAAGGTAGGGAGATTGAACCTTGGAGCCTAGCGTTAAGATACTTCCTGACTTTTGAGGAGACTTTGAGTGACGGAACTCAACGTCGCGCTTAACCCGTTACCCAAGCAAGAAAATGAAAATATTAAATATATCAATTCCTCAATTGAGAATCGAACTTATCTGTCTAGTCTTGTCTACGTATATATGCAGAATACAGCGTGAAGCTACATAGAAAAATGATAAGCGAAAAAAACTCACCTAGATCTTTCTCATCAACCATTTTAAACAGTTGTACATTTTCATTCTTCATTTCATGCAATATTTTATTTTCATTCAGAATTTTTTCCAATTCTTCATTTAATTTAACAATTTTACTTAAACATTCATTCTTTTCTATATTTATATCATTATTATCTTTTTCTAAAACAACAATTTGGGTTTCTAGTGCTTGTATTTTTTCTAATAATGTAGTGTTGTCTAATTTCTTATTTTCAAGTTCTATAACTAATTTATTAGCATTTGTCATTTGTTGTTGTAAATCATCTTGTATTTTTGTTATTTTATTTATATTTTCTGTTTCAATGGAATCATTCTTGATTTTCAATTCGTTATTCTCTTCTTTTAGCGTGTTTATGTCTGAAATAAAATTTAGTAAATAACTAACAAGCCGCAAATCTATAAGTTTTTTATGCTTTTCTGTTTTTTTTTTAAGTCTGAGAAAATCTTCTAAAGTGGGTAGCAAATCACAATAATTGTATATTAATGGACAGGTGGAAAATTATTTTGATTATATATTTAACAGCGCGCTTTGTCTTCTTACTAGTGTGAAGAAATTGTAAATAATTCATTCTTGTGGAAATCGAACCGACACCTGTCGCTTTTATAGTCAGCTGCCACATATAAATAAATAACAATAGTAATAACTTATACTCACTTTCTTCAAACATCTTGATTTTTGCAACCAAATCTCTTTTTTCACATTCAACAGTATCAATACATTTGTTTTTGTCTAATATATTATTTTCTAACTCCAAAATGTTATTATTAAGTACTGCGTTTTGTGACACAAGCTCCTTCTCTACTTTTTCCTTTTCTTTACGAAAATCACTAAACTGTCTATTTAATTTCTCAAAATCATTGTTAAATAATTCTTTGGTTTCAGCTAATTTTATAACAAAATTAGCTTTATCATTATCGATGGTGTTTTCCAAAGTTTTTATTTCACTTTGTAGTCTATCATTCGTTTTTATATGTTCAGCAATTATTTTGTTTAAGTTAACTTTTTGATCCTCCATCACAGATTCCGTGACAGTCACCATGTTTTTAAGTACTTGCCTTTCGGAATCAAAATCAGTTATGAATTTATCTTGATTTATTTTTTGTGCTTTTATTTCATCTTCTAAGGATTTCATAGCTAAAATAACAATACCAATTTTAAGTTTACGTATTAAAACAGAAAAGCAGCAATCATCAAAATATATGAAGTAGATATTTAACAAGAATATTGTATACATACATATACATTGCAACAGTTTATAAAAAAAAATGTGTCAATATTAAGGCTTAAAAAATAAAATATTTTGTGTAAAACTTTCAACATAGCAGGATAAATTATTTTATTTTTACATATCTATTAAACTGTATATTTGACACAAAAACAATATTTACATTAGAAGTCTTGTCTTTTATTTATTTTCAATTTAAATGTACAAAACAAACCTGTATTATTTTCTTCTATTGTATGCTGTAATTTTTCTTTCTCATTTCTAACTGTTTCCAACTCTGACGTCTTTTCTTTTAGATAATTAGTCAGTTTCGTTATCATCATGTTAAGATTATCAATTTGACATTCATATGTTTTCTTTAATTTTTCCGTTAAATTTTCATTATCTACCAATTTGTCCTTCAAAGAGCGCACTTTGACATCTAACTGTTGTTTTAAATCATTTAACTCTTGGTTTAGAGAATCGTTTTCTACTTGTAATTGTTGAATTTCTTGTGTTTTTGTTTCTAACATGTTATTGTATGCTTCTTTGTGTTTTGATAGTTCTGAAAAAAAAAATGCATTTTTCTTAATAATTTCACGCTTTATTCCGGTCAAGGCAGCATGAGAATAGCCAGAAAGCAACTAGTGTCAAAAGATTCTGTTCTCCTCCTTCCGCCTGGATTAAAAACATTATGTGTTAAGTATGAACAATTACTTAAATATAATCAATCCCCTAAGAGAGGATCAAAGTCGTTGTGAGTAGCATAGCATTTACGGTCAAATGATATGCCACACTATGCTCTCAATGAATGACGAATATATTTAAATGTAATAAAAAATTACCTGTTTTAGAATCATTAATAATTGTTTTAAATTTTAGAACATCTGTTTGAAGTTGATAAATTGCACTTTCCTTTTGTTTCACGTTTTCTGACAACTCCTTAATAACAATATCTTCGTCCTCCAAAGCTTTTTCCAAATTCTTCTTTAGATGTAACTCTGAAGTCAAATCACCGATAAGTTTAAAAATAACATTGCAATTTTCAAAAGCATTTTCCTTTTCCATACATCCATATTGTTCTAATATATGAGAGGCAATATTATCACTCTTAACATTTTCAAGAACTTGGTTCAAACCACTATTCAATATGGCGACAATTTTCGTATTATCTTCTTCTAACACTGAAATAAACAAATAATCCGTATACAAATAATAAATCGACAAAACATTATATTATATGTTTAAACAAAAAACACATACTTTTGTAATCAGATTTCAATGAGTTTAAGTCTATTGACAACTGTTTGATTTCTTCTTGCTTTGTTTTAACTTCTGATGAACAATTATTTTTCATTTCTTCAATGTTTTGTTCTAGAATTTTCTTTTCTGATTTTATTATTTCACAGCCTTGCTTCAGATTTTCAAGGAAATTCGTAAGAGTTTCTTTTTCTTCGGAAAGTAACGTTTTTTCTTTCGTTAATTGTTCTTGAACGTGTTTAATTTTTTGCAAGTTATTAGTAAGAGATTGTATATGTGTAGTCATTTTGTGGTTTTCGGAATCTAATATGCCTATCTGTTCTTTCAATTCACTATTAGACTTTTCTAATTCTTTATTTCTAATGATTTCAGTTTCAATATCTTTATTTACATTCACAAGCTGCGTTGATAAATTGTCAATTTCGTTTTTAAGCTCTGTATTAGAGATAACTTCTGCTTTTAATTTATCAACTATTTCAGTTTTCTCCTCTCTTAAATCTTCTTTTTCCTTTTCAACTAACTCTTTTGAAAGTCTTTCGTCCACTAGTTGTTGTGTTAAACATTCTTTTTCCTGTGTCAATATATTTTTAATTTCGTCTACTTCCGACAATTGCTCTGCAATCTTTCTTTTTTCTAATAATATTGTTTCTTTCCCTTCGTCAGCGATTTTAAGTATAGATTTCTCTTCCATGAGTTGTTGAATTAAAATGGCCTTTTCATTTAGAAGACTGTCTCGTTCATATGTTACAGTTTTGTAATTGTCTTCTAGAGCATTCATATTTTGAACTAAAACATTGTTTTCTTGTATAAGAACTTTCTTTTCGTTCTCTAACAGATCTGTTTTAGTCTTTTCGCTTATTAGATTATCTTTCAATAGATCATTGCTGTGGGCGCTTTCATCATAAGTATATCGCAGTGATTCTATATCAATAGCAAATTTACTTTTTTCTTCTCTGAAAACATTAATCTGTCCTTCGAAAGTTTTAATTATTAGTTCCTTTTCTTGTAACCTAATTAGACTTTTGTGAATTGTTGCAGTTAGTTCCTCAATTTGATTATTATCTGTTGTAATTTGTTCCTGCATATCTCTTTTTATCTGTTCCCAAGCACGTTTTTCGTTTTCAAAATAATTTTGTAAATGGTTTAATTCAAAACTCTTGCTTTTTAGTTCACTTTCCATATTTTCTATTATTTTGTCCTTCTCCTTGATGAGTAACTCATGTGTACTATTATCTTCTTCTATTGTGTAATGTAATTGGGTATTTTCTTCTTTGAGTGATTCTATTACTTGAGAGTTACTGGTAATAATACTATGCAATTCATTCTGAGACTTTGTAAGTAAAATGTTTAGATTTTCAATTTTTAAGGAAAGTTCTTTAATATCAGTGTCCTTTTTCACACAAATTACATCATTATTTTTAATGGTTTCCTCAAGATTCAATCTCAAAATCTTAATTTCTGCAAAATTGAAAAAAAAGTTATAATTTTAATTTATTTTGCTTTATTAAATATTATAAGTATATTTTATTATATATATTAAAAAAATATTTGATTATGAATATGTAAATGATCTTACCTTCCACTCTAGCCACATTATCTTTTAATGCATCATCGAGATCATTCCTTAATTTATTAATTTCATTATTTTTAATTAGTATTTCATTATTGAGCTCATTAGTCATACCATTTAAGTGATGACACTTACTTAGATATTCTTTTTCTATGTTATTTTTGTGCACATTTATTTGTTCTAACTGTTGTAATAGATTCGTTTTCTCATTTTCAATCTCTACTACCTTTTGATTTTCATGTTCTATATTCTTTTGTAAACCATCAATATCAAGTTTTAAATTATCAATTTGTTCATTTTTAGCTTTATTTGCGGCACTTGATTGAGTAATCTGTTCACTTAAAGCTTCGTTAAGTTCATTCAATTTCATCTTAAGCATTGTGCTTTCAACATCATGATCTTTTAAAATATTTTCCAATGATTGTGTCTTCTCCGATATAATTTCTTCCAAATTTTTTATCGCTAAACGAAAAAAGTACACAAAAATATAATAAGATGTTTGTCTGGCATATAAGTATAAAATCAATATATGTATATGAAAGTTACTTACTCATTTCGTTTTCCGTAAATTGGTCAAACATTTTCTTAAGCTCCTTCTGCAATTCAGCAATTGTGTCATTACTTTCATTCAATTTTATTGTCAAGTCCTGTTTTTCTCTTATAACTGCATCCATATTTTGCTTAATTTCATTTTTCTCACTAATCTCAGTTTTTATTTTCATTTCAATTGAATTGATATGTTCATCTTTTTCACGACATTTTTTGTCAAAGTAAATTTTGGTTTCATTTATATCTTTTTTGGATATTTCTAAAATATTTTGGTTTTCAATAATATTATCATTCAACTGATGAACAGTTTTATTTAAGTCTGTACATTGTTGCTTTAAATTTGAATTAACTTCTTTTTCAGTAGCTAAAGTTTTGTTCAAATCTTCAATACATGCTGTAGTTTTCAACAATTCTGAGTTTAACACCTTAATATCTTTAGACAAATTTTCATTTATATCTTTAGCCTGTTGGAGTTCATCCTGAATGCTAACTTTATACTCGATCTCATTTTGCAGTTGAGTCTTTAAAGCATCAGTTGTAGCATTTATTTCATCTAAATTGTATTGAAATTTCTTCTTATCTTCATTATAAGCAATTTCTTGATTTTCAAATTCTTTGTGAATTTTTTCAATTTTCACATCACGATTTTGCAATTCTGCAATAAATTTGTTGTTATGATCCTCTAGAATTTTACAATTTTCATTAGATTTTGTTAGGCAAGCTTTTACTTCTTGTATATCTGTATTAATTTTTTCATTATGTATGGTATACTGTTGTATTTGTTTCTGAAGTTCTGTAATGTCATCTGTTTTCTGCCTCAAATTATTCAAATAGCCTTGTATTTGAATATTTAAGTTAGCCATATCACTGTTATATTTATTAGTTAGTTCCCCTCTTAATTCTTTTTCTTTTCGTACGTCACATTGTAGTATTTCAATCATTTCACCTTTTTCGAAAATTTTATTTTGTAACTCAACTAATTCATTGTTTCTATTCGAAACTTTTTCTTTCAAAGTCATCATTTGTTTTTCGTATTCGTCTCTCATTTTCAGTTTAGATAATTTTTCTGTATCAATATCACTTTTTAGATCTTTTATAATATTTTGTGATTTTGTTATTTCATCAGACAAACTTTCCAAAAGAGAAAGCTTTTCTTCTTGCAAAGTTTGAATTTCTTTCATTTTCGAATCGATAATCCTTCTAGAATTTTCTCCTGTATCACGCAATCTTTGTTCTAACTCATTTACTTCGTTATTTAATTTTGTGACTTCATTGTCATAACGAATTTTTAACGTGTTTTTGCTTTCTATTTCTTCATTAATGCGATGTTTCAAATTAAATATGTCTGTATCTTTCTCTAAGATAATTTGTGTCACATTTTGCTGTTCTTCTTGAGATTTTTTTGTTAATTCACTCAGTTGATCCTATAAAATGAAAATTTATATGTAATGTAAATATTTTTAAATTAATAATTATCGGCCATTGTAGTACAGTGTGACAGCAGCTGACTGTAAACACGATGGTTGTGAATTCTATCCCCACTAGGGGAATAAAAGGTCTTAGCACTTGTCTCCGTCTCTGCCTAACCTCTCATGAGAGAAAAATCGTAAAGTTGTTTTTTTTTAATAAATAATTTATTCATTAAAATATTAAATCTTTAAAAAGGCTAAAACTTTATTTACCTGCAACAACTGCATCTGTTGTTTAAGAAGAACTATTTTGGCGCGCTCTTCACTTAGTTGCACTTCTATCACATTAGCGCAAGCTTCACTGCATACAGCTGGAGAAAAAATATATTAAATTAGCATTAATATAATTATAATCTTATTAGCATTTAATATAATATAAAAAACGAAGATATTAAGGCAAAATGTGAAACATTTAAAATATTTAAATCAAAGTTTAAAATATTTACATATTCATTTCTAATTCTTCCTCCTTTAATTATTTTAACGTTTGATGTTTATGAATAAAACCATTTCATTAAATTATAATTTTCATACGATTTTGTTAAATTGTCAGATAGAGGATTTTTTTTCCAGTTTTGGTGTATTTTATTTTAGGTTCAACTATATAGCAGGGTAAGCAGAGGGAACCTAGCGTAAAGAGTCTGTGCCACATTTTCCGCTGCATTTTTAGACGAATTGCCTGTTGAGCAGTAGAACTCAACGTTTGGATTTATTTTCGTTTTCTCAAAACAATCCAAATTAAAAATCAAAAGAATTTTTAAAATTAGTGGAAACAACACTTACTTTTCTCTGCCTATATGCGGGATATACAGCGTGTTAAATAAAAACTTACATATATTATGAGGTAGTGATTGAGCACTCGCATCCAAATCATCACATTCAAGTTGACTGGAGTTGAGACCATTCAATCTGTTATGCTGTCTTAGTTCTGTCACCAGTTCTTTAAGAGAATGGATGTGATGCCGCTCGGTTTCCAATTCCTCAACTAATTGCGACACTCTGCTTGATTCTTCTTGACTTGTTGCAAACCATTTATCGCGTTCTCTTTTTAAATCGTCGAACTAAAATAAGTTGATATATTATTTGTTAAAATGATATCCCATTTTATCACATATGTATAATTGTAGGTTCAAGTCCCAAATGTCGGAAAATATAATTAAAATATTTTTTTAAATCTAGCTTAAGAAAATTTTACCATTAGATGTCATCACTAAAATTCAATGAAATGAAAAAATTATCATATATAAAATTATATAACACGCAGAAACTTAAATCAATAAATTCTTCAGGTGACTTCAACAGATATATTATTAAAAACATTTAATTAAATTAATTCTATGATGCAACACATTAGAACATATATAAAAAAATTAACATGGCCGGAATCAAATTTGCATACCATATGTTAGCATGGTCAGCACTTGGACAGTTTTCACTTTCTGCTGAAAGTTGGGTGGCAGAACTCAACGTCACGTTTTGCCTCGACACCAGAGCGAAAAAATTTGAATTTATATCTCTATTTTAAAATAAATAAATATTTCACTTCCTCGAATGGGGATCGGACCCACAATCATCGCGTTACAGTCACACCTTTGTGCCGCTGCGCTACGACGGCCTCATGTTCATATCCTTAGTGAATAATGTATATGTATTTATAATAAAATTGTAACTGATCATTGTCTGTTAACATGGAATATATATATATATGAATTTCTCTATATGAAAATCTCTTATAATGTAATAAAAACCAAAATAAATAGGCAAACATAAAATTCTCTATTTTATGTTTACCTATTTGTGTCTATTTGTCAGTTTGTGTGTTCGGTGGTTTGTCTGTGTGTTTGTGCACTCTAGTCTTAGAAATGGCTTAACCATTTTAAATGTTATTATTTTAGTTATTTATATATATAACTATATTTTAGTTATTTATATTTATAACTGTTTTATTAATTCAGTAACCAAATTAATAAAAAATGATGAAGCCAGGTTGCTAATAAAATATTAAATAATATATTAACATTTACCTTATTTTGAAACATATCCCTTTCATATTGTAAATCGTCTAGTTGCTCTTGCATACTAACTAGTCTTTCCTCAGTTTCTTCTAACTGCTTCTCTAACTTGACGGAGTTAATATTCGAAGTTTCAGCCTTAGCTTCACACTCTTGACCACAACAAGTTGAAATTTTCGCTTTAAGATTCATTATGTCCTGTTTGTATCCTTCTTTATCTTTCACTGTAATTCAAAAGAATTTAGTTAAAATCGAAAATACTTTAATATCTCATAAAAAAAATCTTCCTATATATAAATTATGTAGCAACATTTATCTGTATTATAATAAAATTGTAAAACGAATTCTCTCAATTGCTTTACTTAAGTATAATAAACATGTATAGAGTTAAGCAGGGGGTATATCTAGATTTGTTACAAGGGGAGCCTCGGCTTTAGTTTAAACAGATCTCTAAAATGTTTTATTATAATTATTCATTTCTCATTTTTAGTGTTCCGTATCTTTTAAGGAAAAAAGGAACCCTTATAAGATCACTTTGTTGTGTGTTGGTCTGTCAAAAAATATATGGCCGGTTATATTGCAAAATTGTGTGTTTCGATACTATAAAGGTACCAACATTAATAGGGTATTTCCGGTTGACCTAGAATTATGAAATTTGGCAACTAGCAACAGGTACTGAAAATTATACATTTGTGATTAAAATTTTAAAAAAAAATTGCCTTAATATGGGACAAAATGTAGTATGAAAGCTGCTAGATCAAGTTAGGTATAATTACAGCAGCTATGTAGAACCTAAAAAACAGTATCTTACATAATTTCTCCATTTTCATATTAGTCCTAGTCAACTCTTCTTGTAAATAGTTCTTGTCAAATCGCTCAGCATCCAGTGCAGCTTGCAATCGCCTTACTTCGCTGTGTAAGGAACGAAGAGCTGGCGGTGTTTCAGCTATTTTAAAAGGTTGTAGTTCCGCCGCAGCCGCATCCTGCCCGCAGGCCTCTGTTAAAATAATGTTAAAAATATATTTTTTATAATAAGAAAAATGTTTATATATGACTCTATAATCTAAATGTTTATGTTCTCTATGTATTATGTTCTATATGTAATATAAATATTTATGTTCATTGACTTTAAAAAATATAATTTAAACTGTTATAAATTAATTTTTTCCTTATCATACAATTATTCTATTTGAATTTTTATAAAATGTCATTTGAAAAAACAGAAATGAGAAAGAAGTCAACAGAAGAATAAACATAGCACAAAATTTTATATTTTATGCCCAACAAGGGCATCGAGAACTTTGGCGCACCCTGGGAGAGGCCTATGTCCAGCAGTGGACCTGAAAAGGTTGATTTGATTGATTGATTGATTGAAGGGCATAAAAGGAAATTACAATCCTTAACTGAGAAAAATTGTTATGGATTCATGTATACTACCATTCTTAACCTATGCTAGTCAAACATGGACATTCTTCAATAAGATTAAGAATAATATATTATCCTGCCAGCATGCAAATGGAAAGAAATATCCCGAAACTAAGAAGAATAGATAGAACATGTATCATAGACATACGCAACAAAACTAAGTTTAAAGATGCTCTGCTATACAGGCCATGACACTGAAATGCAGGTGGGTTGGCCACATAACTAGATACCAGGACAACAGATGGATACTGCAAACAACAAGTGGCTTGGCCCTTAGGGAAATGATAAAGGGGACACCAAAAGATAAGAAGGAATGATGAAATTATTAAAATAGCGGTACCAATTGGATTACCAAAGCTTAAAATAAACCAACATGTAGAAAAATGGAGGAGGCTTTTTACCCTAGAGGGGCTTTACAGTAAACAACAAATATCCGACATCATAATATAAACACCTACTTATTGTAGCGATGAATAAAGCTAAATAAATAAATAACAAATAATCAAACCTGCAATAGCCATTAAAACATCTGTAGATGTGATATTAGAACATTGCATTAAAGATTTTGTAAATTTCAATATAGTTTTTTGGTCACTGGCACTCAGATTACTGCACATAGCACTTTTAATGTCTACATCTTTTGAATTAATGCAGACAAAAAAGAGTAAAAGAGAAGCCGCCATACATATTTCTTCTTCATTATGTGGTTCCATTGTGCCATTTGGAAATGTAAATTTTGGATATTTTTCCAAAATAAACTCGTGGATTGTGTGTGCGTCTAGCAAAGAGGATCTTGATTCATCTAAATTAAAGTTTTCTCTCAAATGTGATATAATATTTATTAGAGATTCTAATGACACAGGAAATTCTTTCTTGTTTTCTTCTTCAAAGAAGCAATTAATCTGGAACCAAATATTTTAAAATTGTAGAATGTAAAAATTTTAAATTGTATGTGTAATATAAAATAATAATTTATACCGCACCGCAAAACTAGTTTTACCAATAGTTAAAGTTACGAAGATATGTTAATAATAATAATAAATCAAGCATATAATAAAAAGTTAGCGCGAACTTATCGAAAATATAAAGTTGAAGAATCTGCAAATAATATGCAACGGTTACGCACCTGGCGTTTCAATAGGCGGTTAGAAAAAAACTGTTACACAAAGAAGCCATATGAATGATATTCTATTTATATCTTTTCGTGTTCAATAAATATAAGAAAAAGGATTACTAGATAGCAATGTGTAATTTAATAAAAGTATAAATACTTTAAAGGTAAACTTACCCAATTTCCTAAGATGGTTTTCCATTCCTGAAGCATTTTTCACAGAATTTAAAATAATCACGTTTATATACACACTATCTAAATACGTCAGTTTATATTAAATTAAATAATTAAAATAATACAAAAAATGTATAAAAATATTAAGGCGAGTGAACTAAAGATTTATATAGAAATGTTCGACAGTTGTTATTACTTCGCCGTTGCAGTTTGAAATGTTTTTTTTTTCGAAAGTAACATTTACTTCAACCGTTCTATTACATATTATAACCGGTTTTTTCTACTGTATATTAGTATCATTTATAAAATTCTATTTGTTGTTTCTTGTAATAAATATTACTTTTATTCAATTTATTGTGTATTTTTCAAATAAAAAAATACGAAATAATTTTTCTATTTGAAATCACAACTTAATTATATTTTTACAGTAGCAGTCTCTATGAATACTACGCAATATTCACAACTAAAAGAATATTATCTATGAAAACAACAATAGGCTGACACTGACAGTGACGTGACACTAAACACTTGAACTTGATAATTGATATTGATATGACAACGACAAGAGATAATTTAATTAAAAAGAACAAGAGCTCGAAACGCTATAAATTAAGAACTGAACTGAATTCAGAACAAGAGCTTTTTTAATTTTTATCAGTATCAGATCAGTGTGTTTTTTAATGTTATGCAAATGTAACTTTAAATGAGCTATTTATTCGTCAAATATTTTTCCTCTGGAAGTTCTTAGGATCAAAGAAAGGTTGCTGTTTAAAAGGACACAGTAATTTTTTACTTAATGTTCTATTCTTAAAATATAAAAAGAAATATTTTTTCTAGAACAATATTGAATTAAACATGTCACCGACAAGGGCAGCTGGTATAGTAGTATTCAGACAAACAAATCAAATTATACAGTTTCTATTACTACAAACTTCTTATGGCGAACATCACTGGACGCCGCCAAAAGGTATATTATAATAGTAATAGTAATATTGTACAAATTATAAGTAATTACAATTTTTTTTGTACAAAAATAAGTAAGTCTTTCATCCTACTTAATGGAAATGACATCATTATAATAAATTAATATGATGAGATGAGATTAACAATATTTCATATGTTTACGTAAGGTCATGTTGATCCTGGGGAATCAGACTGGGTGACAGCATTACGTGAAACAAAAGAAGAGGCTGGCTTATCGGAAAAGGAGTTGGAGGTAAGTAAATGTTTTAATTAAGTTAAGCTTACAAGAGTATAGATTGTCGAACTTAATAACAATATATAGCTGTAATGTTGAATCAATTATTTTATTTGATGTAAGTACATTTGATTAGTAAAGCTCGGATCGTTGGCATAAATTTATAAAGAATACTATTTTTCTTCCAATTAGAATTGCTTCACATTATTTACATAGTGCAGCTCTTGTAATATATATTGTCTTAAAGTATTTGGAATTCTGACAGAAAGCAGATAAAAGAGTGATTTGGCACTAGGTTCTTTCTGACTATGCTGATATGAAAAAAAATTAAACAAATTGTAGTTTTCTTTTCATTGGAAGAGGTGGTAATTAACTTTCTTCTTTCCACCAAAATCTTAAAATATAGATATCTAAAGTTTATAATATATTCATTTTCATTCCATTCATTTTATTCATTTAAAACTATTTTTGCTGTACATGCTTTAAGCTATTTAAAATATTAAATTGTTTAATTCATACATATTTATTTTCAGATTTACAAAAATATATCAAAGACCCTTAATTATGAAGTAAAAGGGAAACCAAAAGCTGTGGTGTACTGGTTGGCTAAATTAAAAAATCCTGAAACAACAGTAACATTATCTGATGAACATCAAGATTTAAAATGGCTTGCACTAAAAGAAGCAAAAGAAATATCTGGATTTGATGATATGAAAGTTTTATTGGAAGAGTTTCACAAAAAAGCTCTTGAAGTTGTAAATGACAATAATTAGTCTTATAAACTAAATATAATTTAATTGCATAATGTTGTTCAATAGCAAGAATGTAAATACGATATACTAATAAAAGAAGTTATTTATTTTATTTTGTTTTCAATCAGATAAGCAAATAATTTATTTATGACCTGAATCTTGAATTTTATTTTAACCTGGCCTATATATTACTGAGGGATTTATTTTTACCACATGTCAAATGATAACTTATAAGTATTTATGCAAATATAATGTGACTGCAATAATATACAGAAAAGGAAAAATAAAAATTTTCATTTTCCTTTATTTCTAATATCGTTGCGTTTTGTTGCGGCTAGCTGCACAATAATAATAGCAATACAATATAGACAATAAAATGTAACAATTTGATACATACATGCTAAATCTAAAATGGGTAGAACAACAGGCTGTTACTTGCAGCTTGCGCTGCAGTAACTAACTGCATTTAACTTACAATAATAGGTAATAGCAGAAAAATTGATAAAAGCCTGAATGAGAAAATTTTATGAAAATATTATTTTAACTAAAATATTTCCGCGTGCCCACACATGACAATATTATTGATAATAACCCTGAATTCCCCAATATTGCCGTAAGAAAACTTTCTAAGAATCTACAACAATATCGAAATACCGACCGCATACAAACAATATTATTGACAATTTTATTGTACGTCTATGGCACGGCTATTTCTAATATATATGTATTATCTGTGGTTGTCAGTCACATTTGTCATGTTTACGTTTACTTTGAAAAACATATTTAGGATGGATTTCATTTCACCACTAAGTTAATATTCTTAATATAAATAAAATGACATTCATACATTGTATTTAATTACTTGCTAGTAATGTATTTATTTATTAATTTACGTATGAATTTGGTGTAATATATATAATGGATAAAGTTCAGGATAATTATTCTAAACCCTTAGATATAAATACAGAGGACGAAAAATCGTCCAATAATAATTTAAAGAGTCGTGGTGCTAAACGCAAAAGGTAAATATTTTATTTCTTACGGCATTAAATATAATTACCATATTATTAAGCTGTAAATTTCTTGTTATATCAACTAAAGGATAAACAGTAGCAGTAGCACTGATGGAGATGATGTTTTACCTGAGAATACTTTTGATATGGAAAAGAATCTTTACGCTTCAGCTATTAAAAATAATTTAGATGATGTCAGTGTAAAGAAAATTTTAAAGGTTAGTCACTATTTATGTTACCATATTGTTTTAATACTCTTCTACAATTCCTTTAAATGACTAATTATCTTTATTTACTAAGTACAATTAATATTGCAGAAAGTAGTTACAAATGATCATGTTCTGGCACTTGTTAAGTTACGTGAAGAAGAAGAGGAATCAGGAACAGAAGAGAAACTTCGTCCTAAAATAACAAGATCCAAAGCTAAGTGAGTATTTTGCCTAAATATAGTAAACCTATTGTTTTTAGAGTTCCTTCCATATCTTTTAAGGAAAGGAAAGAAAGGAAAAAAGGAACCCTAATTATTTTGTTGTCTGTTGGTCTGTCACCTGTCTTTCACCNTCATGTTCTGGCACTTGTTAAGTTACGTGAAGAAGAAGAGGAATCAGGAACAGAAGAGAAACTTCGTCCTAAAATAACAAGGTCCAAAGCTAAGTGAGTATTTTGCCTAAATATAGTAAACCTATTGTTTTTAGAGTTCCTTCCATATCTTTTAAGGAAAAAAGGAACCCTAATTATTTTGTTGTCCGTCTGTCTGTCACCTGTCTCTCACCTAATGATTCTAGTTTTATTCTTGCTTTGCTGCTAGCATATATGTTTTGGATTATTTTTATACATATTGTAGAGATCCTCTCAGCTTTAAGACTGTCCCATATTGTCTCCTGGATAATGCTGTCAAATGCTTTAGAGTAGTTGATGAAGGCCATGTACAAAGGTTTGTTTTATTCATTACACTTGTCCACCATCTACCTGACTGTATGTATGTGGTCTGTTGTGGCAAAATTTCTCCTAAAATAGCCTGTTTCATCGGTTGACTTTTGTCTAATGTTGTGCTTATTCGATTTAAAATCAATCAATCAATTTTGGTTTTGAAGCTTGTTGGTCGGTAGTTTCCTTTATCTTCTTTGGGGCTTTTTTATATATGAAAATTATGTGTGATATTAGAATGTCATTGTAAATTTTCATCAGTTTTTCAGTTGGTCTATTTCACTTCTTTCAATTTTTATTTCTATATCTTGTAGTGTTGATGTTACAAGAGCGGATAAATCTTCATACTTTTATTGGTTAGCCTCTGGCAGTCTAAATAACATTGTAATACAATGTTATTTTTTCTATTATTCATCTCGAGATTGACTATGTTTTTTATTTGAAACCTCCATCTCACTCCTTAATTTTTCATTCTCCACTATAATATAATAATATTTCATATTTTCAGAGAATTGTTGAAAGTATCCCCAGGGTCTCTTTCATGGAATATGGAACTAACACCAATAGTGCATATACCAGTCAACATCACACCTGAAGTGAAAGCCTTAATAGCTCAAGAGCTACCTGAAGATGAAGATGATGAAGAATATGAACCTGTAGGTAGAATAAATTTTCCAAGCAGTTCACATTATATCACATATACTAGGGTAGACAGAGAGAACTTAGTGTCAAGACACTCCATTCACCTTGGAAGATTCACATGGAAGTCAAGATCTTCTTTAGTACAATGTTTTTAAAGCAACATAAACTTTTTAGATAACATAAAATTTGGTTGAGTGGGGCTTGCTTATTATTATGACACAGGACAAAATATTTTTCTTACTTAAGTGTGGAATGGCACTTTAGAAATGTAAAAAAATAAAAGAAATATATATTACATTAAATAGCATTCTCTCTGACCAAATGATAATTCCTTGGGTAGTGGAAATTTGTAACAATCTTCTTACAGACATGCTGTAACAAGCCTATAAGAATTTCAATATAGTCTGATAAGAATGTACGGTTCAGTTGGCCATAGCCAGTTGTGGAATAATACTTTAAAAATGTAAAAAATCTCGCATGGTCTTAGAGAAGTGTGAAATTGGTAATGATTTATTGCTTTTTGATTGCCTCACCATGGTTTCAAACATACCCCTTAGAGAATTTATGTAGAATTTATTACAATTTATTTGCAGTTGTGATTTTTAGATGACCTTGCTTTTTCCTTGAATCTCAATATAGATCAAATGTGACTCTAGAAATATGAGATCAATGAAAATATATGAATTTGTTTATTTTTTCATTTAACAACAAATTGTTAATATTAGTAATTGTTGTAAATATACACAGTTGTCTCTGATAATATTATAAAAGTGTCACAAGGGGTGATCACTTTATGAGTTCGACATTTTTGTATCTTGAGAAAATCACTTTACTATTTCCCTGATAAAGGTGTTCATATTAATATAGACTACATACACATATGGACTACAGTATCTTGTACCACATATTACAGTGTAGATTCATTTGGACATACCATCATAATAGCACTTGGAATCACATATATCTTTTTGTTGTTTGGATAATAATTTAATTCAAAAACTGAATAAAAATAATGTTATTTTAGTTGCTGTTGTCTTTTATTATTGCAAAATTAACATAAAAGTATGTTTTTTCATAGAGTGACGATGATCATGGCCTGGAGTCATGTAGCGATATAGACTCACAGCCTCGGACGCCGGCGACGCCCAAAAATCAAAAGAAACCTAGTCCTAAAGTAGTTCAAGATGGTCCTTTTAAAGTGCCGCAGGTAAGATAAGTAGATAAATTTTATAATGTATAGATATCCTTTCTGTGTTTCATATTTTGTGTTTGTATTTCAAAAAGTAAAATTCATTATCGAGGTCAGTAATTGTAGTGCACAGTCAAAAGTGTTCAATGGTAAATTTGACAGGTTGTGGGTTCCATTTGCACTTGAAGGAATGAAATGTTGTTATTTCATTGCCCTAGTTAGAAGATAAAGCATTAAGTTTTACCACTCTACACAATGTCTTGGAATTTGAATGCTGTGTGGGGAATGGAGTGTCCTAACACTAAGTTCCCTTTGCCTAAACTGTTATATGAGGCAATACAACGTGCCAAAAAATATAAAGTAAAACATTTACAACTGACATTTCAGGAAGTCAAAACACCAGTGTGTAGAAAACTAGACTTGGAAAATGAAGAAGCCACCATAGCTCTACGTACTCGGTCAAAACTTTCCCTATCAGCGACTCCTATAGAACATATAGAGGAATCATTTGTACCACCTGATGACTTGCCGATGCCGGTCGTCGATGATCTATGGAGTGAATTCTTAAACGAATGCCTAAATCCCGCTTCCAATGTGAGGAACGAGGATGACGATGAAGCTGATCCGGAATACAATGTTGCTGCTGATCCGGATGCCAGTTAGTATGCCTTTTTATAATCAGCCAGGAGGTTAGGAGGTCAGTCTTGGCGCAGGGGCACAAAGCGTGACTGTAAAATCGACTGCTTGTCGGTGCGAACCCCACTTGAGGAGATGAAATATTTATTTAAAGTTATATTTATCAATAAAACCAAATTGTAGAAAAATTTGGAAGTAATTAAATTGTTGTTGCTTTGTTATTTATTTAGCGAAGTGATAAATATTTGCTCCATTTTATCGCTACTGAACAGATTTCGATGAAACTTTCCTGAATAATATACAAATATATTAAATGTATTCAAAATTTTGAATAGGAAACGGAGGTTCCATTATATGACAAGTATTATTATTGTTAAGGGACCTTAGGAACTTGAACTAGTCTTTAATGATAGATTTAATTTTCAGATGAAGAAGACGAAGAATCGTTAGAGAGTAGCATAATAAAGATATCTCGTAAGGAATTGAATGATTTAGTCACTGAGTTGTTTGATGTACTTCCAGAGGCTCCAGTGGAGCCTTTACAGGACATACAAAGTGTTTTAGATCAAGATAAGGGTTTTGAGGTAGAAATTTATATTGTTTTGTAACTTTATTTATGGGATAACGTTTGACTGTAAGTGTGAAGATAGTGAGGCCAATGGTGGTGGAATAAAGTACTTTCAGTACCCTGCTTTGACAAAAATATAAAGTTGGTTATGGTATCTTAGGATACTTTAACCTATCTACTAGATGAATGTTACGAGAGCAAGAAAAGTTGATGCGTTTGTCTCTCAAATGTTTCCTCATAAGATGAAAGGAACCCAGAAAAGACAAGTGTACGCTTTAACCAAAAAAAATCTCCTTTGTCATCGCCAGTCTCCCACAACACTCCCCTTATAGCGGCGCCCAATATCAGCACATTGGTCCTCAACGATTCGAGTGACTGCCAGTATCGCGATCATGTGGAAAGCAAGACCAAGTAGGCCTTGAAGAAACTGTGGGTCATCAGCAGAGCGAGACAGTACTTCACACAATCGGTGTATTGTGTTGTGATAATATAGGGCCCAGGTTCGGCCTGATATGGAGCATTGTTCTCAACTCTGGGCTGGTGCATCCTAGTATCAGCTTGAACCATTTGATCGCATACAACGTAGAGCCGTTCGAATCGTTGGAAACCCAATGTTCTGTGCAGGGCTTGACACATTGCGTAGAGCTCGCGCATTGCGCCTCGCTGTGCGTTCTCTACCGCATTTATCATAGGGAGTGTACTGGGGAAATTTTTGACTCATTACCGGCCGCGGAATTTTATAACCGCATAGTACGTTACAAACTAATACCATCCACACCATCTGGATACGTGGCACTCCACTACTGTGCGGTTTCGTAGGAACATCCTTCCACGCGCCACGGAACTGGAATGGCCTACCTGCCGCAATGTTTCCGCGCCCGAAACCTTCTAAAAGCGCGTCTATCTCCACATTGGCGGTCAGCAACGCACCTGTAGCTCCTTTAGTGTTACACGGGGTCATGGGCGGCGGTGATCAATTACCATTAGGTGATCCGCACGCTTCTCTTTTCATTAAAAAAGTTACCCAAACGCATCATATAAAGTTTAGTGATCATTACTGTTTTAAATTTTTCCAGTTAACTTCTCAACATTGGGAGGGCAAACAAGAACCGATATCTGATGAAGAACATCACCCTACTTCAACAAATATGGCGGCCAAGGTCAAAATGGAACCTAGACTTTCAATAGGAAAAACTGAGGTGGAGGAAAGTAACGAAATTATAAATAATATTATCGATGTTCCCATGCTTGTGCCAATAAGTCGACCTGTAAAGAAGACCACGTGGTTATTATTTTATTTTGTATTTTTTTAACTTATTTTAGCACCATTTAGTTGTCCAGTTATGATTTTTTATATTTTATATCAACTCAAGTTTTATCCAACTGGATCAAAATGGTGTAAAAATAAAATACTTNCTGGAATGGCCTACCTGCCGCAATGTTTCCGCGCCCGAAACCTTCTAAAAGCGCGTCTATCTCCACATTGGCGGTCAGCAACGCACCTGTAGCTCCTTTAGTGTTACACGGGGTCATGGGCGGCGGTGATCAATTACCATTAGGTGATCCGCACGCTTCTCTTTTCATTAAAAAAGTTACCCAAACGCATCATATAAAGTTTAGTGATCATTACTGTTTTAAATTTTTCCAGTTAACTTCTCAACATTGGGAGGGCAAACAAGAACCGATATCTGATGAAGAACATCACCCTACTTCAACAAATATGGCGGCCAAGGTCAAAATAGAACCTAGACTTTCAATAGGAAAAACTGAGGTGGAGGAAAGTAACGAAATTGAACAGAATATTATAAATAATATTATCGATGTTCCCATGCTTGTGCCGATAAGTCGACCTGTAAAGAAGACCACGTGGTTATTATTTTATTTTGTATTTTTTTAACTTATTTTAGCACCATGTAGTTGTCCAGTTATGATATTATGATGTTATGTTGTCGTTGCATTAGAAAGGAAGACAATAATAATGTTATAATAAATAAAAAAAAATATGAATAAAAAAAAGGGTCACGCTGTATTCCGCACACAGCAAGGTAAGCAGAGGGAACTTCGTATTAAGACACTCCGTTCCACAGTTTCCGCCAAATTCTGGAGGCATTGCGTGTTGAGTAACGGAACTCAACGCCACGCTTTGCCTCGACACCAGAGCGAAGAAATGAAAATATGAATTTAAATAATTATTTCCTTTCCTCGAGTAGGGATCGAACCCACAACGAGTCAATTTTGCCGCACACTGTGCCCCTGCGCTACGACTGGCTACTACTACCTATTGCTAACTATTATGATAATTATTCTTAAAATTAAACTATAAACGCGACGATTGTGGGGTTGAAATAATTATTTTTCTCATTCTGATAATAAACAAAACAAAGCACTGTGTTGACTTCCTTCACAACATGCAAATTGTCAAAAAATCGTCCATGCGTACGGAACAAGGTCTCTTGACCTTTGTGGGATACAGCATGAAGCTATGATTTTTTTCTTTCAGTGCAGAAGCCCAAGTACCAACTGAAGTTATTATTTCAGTGGAAGAAACGAAAGAAGTGAGACTTCCATCAAAAAACGGGCTGTCCCCGCCTGCACCTTTAAAGAACCTGGTTACCAATGAACCAACAATAGTTGAGATTGAAGTAGATGGAAATGTTAAGGTTATTATTCCTTTCTATTATTTCTTTTCAGCATGTGACAGAACGGACGAACGTATTATGCGACCGTTATAGGCTAGTTTATAATTAAATAGAAAGAATTATTTCGTATTTTCGTATCCTCGCTCTGTAAAAAATGACCAAACGCGGCATTCAGTTTTGCCACCCAATATGCATTGTCTTGAGATTTCAGAGGGGCATGTGGATAGGAGTTTCTCAACACTAGGTAATCTCTGTCTCCCAAAATAAAAAAAAATAGCACTATTATTTATTATTTAACAATTTTTAAAGTGTTATTGCACACTTAGGATAGAAAACCATATGTTCAAATGTATTGCTTAGCGGTTAGAGCGCTTGGACGGTTTCCAAGAGGCACAGGTTTAATTTTTTATATGTTTTCTTAAAAGTATTTATACTTCTATTAGTTTCCTACCTACAGATGTATCCAGAACAAATACTCATCTTTCAACAGCAACTACGACAACACGTACAACTGGCGGCTTCTAATTTCTTACAATTATACATACACCCAACTTTATGGTCTTATGCACCGCAATACAAAGAATATTTGGTATGTAGTTATAATTTTTTTATTATTACTTAATTTTCACGCTTGATTTTAGAAGTCATCCTTACTTTTGATTACTTTTCTTCCCGGGCATCAAAAGTTTAGAGAGCAAGCCTAGCTTCAAGACGGCCACAGCTCGTCAATCCTTTTATACAGCAATATCGCTATTTGATTTAATTGTAATATTTTTATCAACAGACATCACTCTACTCAATGGTAGTAAATGACAGTATTGCAATAGTCGATGTTTGTAATTTAAAACCAGCGTTAGAATTGGTGCATTGTTGGGAAAACACATTGTCAGAAAACACAAAGGAGTCTCGAGAGATGGTTAAGTGAGTATTTGTTGTCTTCAAGTAATTGGAAATAAAATCCTTTTTAAATAACTTTTTTGGATTTTAACTCGGACATTATGGAAAACTTCTACTATGAAACTAAATGATATATCAAATATTTTCTTTTACTTTTTCAGATTTCTCACTGATGAAGTGGACAAATGGTAAGAAAAACTTATTCTTTCTCATCATCATATTTATATATTTTTTTCTCAGCTTCACGCTATATACCGCATGTAGCAGGGTAGACAGACGGAAGTTAGCGACACGTTAAGACACTCCACTCTCTACTTTCGGCCGATCGATACTATCGATACTGCCGATACTATCGTTTCCTAGAAATTCAATAGTATCTATTTAATCGATACTATCGACTGTTGTATCGATTGCATGGGCTTTTTTAGATTAAAACTATCGATAGTTTGGCAACACTATATTATAATACTACAAAGGCTTGATCGCTACAAATCCCTGTACGCGTCTCCCATTAGTCCGCCAGTCGACCAATCAGCGAGTAGCTCGCCACTACCATTACACTAGCGATAGCGCTATTTCTGACTTTAGTTCACTGGAACTATACTTAATGGCGTTTCGCTAAGTTATATTATAAAACCTATATGCCGACATGTTTTTTTTTCTTTGTTTCCAGTCGTCGTCGCTCAGCCGCAAATGCAGTATATATGGGCAATTTTCATGAGACATTTAAAAAGGTGGTGGCGAATAATCCAGTGTTTTTATATCCGCATCTTTTACCACCTGTGCCTTACAGGTCCGAGTTTCATCATAAAAGGTTCAACTATTTGCCTTCCGAGGACAAGTGAGTGTATTAACATTTTTTTTAGTATTTTCTTCTCATCAAAACTGTCTTTAGTTTATGGCTTCGACCCCGTAGTAGATGGAAACAGCTGACGAATGACTCAATCTGAAAGCCCGAAGTAATTCTTACTAACTGTAGGGGCTAACGTTATATAAAATCTAGACCATCGTCGATAAATGGATTATTTAAGTTCAATAGTGCTAACAGTAGTTTATTTGACTAAATTATATTTTGAACTGAATTGAATTAAAAAATAGTAATATAGTAATAGTAGTCGTGGCGCAGGGGCCACAAAGTGTGATTGTAAATGCGACTGGTTGTGGTTTCAATTTGCATTCGATGAAATGAAATATTTATTTAAATTGATATTTCCATATCTTCGCTCTGGTGTCAACGCAAAGCACGACGTTGAGTTCCGCCACTCAACACGCATTGCCTCCAGAAATCGGTGGTTCCCTCTGCCTACTCGGCTGTACAAAAGAGCGTGAAACTGATTCTATTTAATATAAAAACTACAGATTAATAGTCCTCGGACTAGACCAGTTCTGGCGCCACATACAGTCCAACCCGAAAGTGTTCCGCCTGAAGGCGAAAGCGCGCGGGCGCGGCTGGCTCACGGAGGCGGCGCGTCTCGCCCGCGAATGCACGCTGCCCACGGGTCTGGTAACGGCGCGCGCGCTGCTGTGCCACGTACAGGTCGCCCGTCGCGCTGAGGACGGCGCTATATACGTGAGTCTTGGCCCTTTATACATGTGGGAGCGTCAGCCTGCTCCTTTTACGGGAACAGCATATAGGGTAAAATATTTCAAACCCGTACCTAAAGGAATTAATCAAGATACCTCAACCTCTTAGACGTAGGGTTTTTTTTGCATTTCACGATGTTTATCCATACCTGTATCTCGTGTGACGTAATTACGAATAGATACCAATTATAGATAACAATAACACCTACTACAAATGTTTGAAAAAATAACTTTTTTTTTATTTTTGGCATAATCTCTTTTCTTTTCATTGTATATATTGTATACTTTTTTGAGTAGTTAAAACTTTGTATTGTTATTACTAGAATTCGGACTTTGATTTTGAAATTGGTATAACTGATTTTTTTAGCTTTGATGAATTCTACTAATGAAATAGTATTTGAAATTGATGTACATCATCGTTAGTTATGGTTCACATTTAAGTGGGTCGATTCTAACTAGAAATAATAACAAATTATTATTATTTGACCGTATTAATGGAATACAATAGTTACTATAAGAATTGTGATGATACAATTTTCATTCATTTGTATAATAGTAAAATAGCTATAATTTGATACGAAATGATTTCGTTTTCCCATAAACCTGACGTCATTACCAATTAAGGTTAAATACATAAAAAATAATGTATTTTAACTTCGTATTTGTATACGTTAAAAATTGTTATTATCATATAAAAATTTATAATTTTCAGCGATATTTTAAATACAACGAAATACAGCCAGTGAAGCACAAATTATATCCATTTAACCCTAAAATAACTCTCTATGAACAACCGGAAATGGAAATGCCACGTATATGGATTAAATATCTGGCTAAAAGTAGTAAGAGGTTTAAAGTAAGTATCTAAATTAATTAAATTTATTTAATATTATTAGCTTATTTTATTATATATTATACTAGCGGACGCGCGCAGCTTCGCTTGCGTATTTAGGGTAGAATTCTAATAACCCGTGAAACATGTGTTCAATGAAATATTTTTAAGAGTCTAAATTTCAAATTTTATAATAATCGGTGGCGATTTAAAGATTTTTCCATACAAACTTTCAACCCCTTATTTGCACCTTTAGGGGGTGAATTCTAGAAAACCATGAAACACATGTTCAATTAAATATTGTTAAGAGTCTTAATATCATTTTTTATAAAAATCGGTGCCGATTTAAGACTTTTTCCATACAAACTTTCAACCCCTTATTTGCACCCTTAGGGGGTGAATTCTAGAAAACCATGAAACATATGTTCAATTAAATATTTTTAAGAGTCTAAATATCAAATTTTATAAAAATCGGTGGCGATTTAAGAATTTTCCCATACAAACTTTCAACCCCTTATTTGCACCCTTAGGGGGTGAATTCTAGAAAACCATGAAACATGTGTTTAATTATATACGTTTAAGAGTCTGAATTTCAAATTTTATAAAAATTGGTGACGATTTAAAAAAAACCTATACAAACTTTCAACCCCTTATTTGCACCCTTAGGGGGAGAATTCTAGAAAACGATGAAACACGTGTTCAATTAAATACTTTTAAAAATCTAAATTTCAAATTTTATAAAAATCGGTGCCGATTTAAATTTTTTTCCATACAAACTTTGAACCCCTATTTCACCCCTTTAGGGTTAAAATTTTTCAAAATCCCTTCTTAGTGGATGTCCAGATTATGAAAGTAAACATCTGTCCAAATTTCACGTTCCTACCATCAGCGGTTACGGCTGTGCGTGCGTCTTACCTCAGTCAGTGAGGACAAGTCCTTTTATATATATAGATAATATTTAATTTAATTTAATAAAATTTGCACTGAGATGTTGTCTGAGTGAGAAGGGGTTCTCACTCATTACAATTTATCCGTAATTTTTCAAAGGTTGTCTGGTAAATGGCCGTATACGCGACGATTGTGGGTTTCATTCTCTTTATGGTGAAGTTAATAAAACATTTTATTATTAATGTACGTTATCTCATTTATGTATCCGTGAATTGATTACTTTTACATATTACCTAAGATTGCAGTTATATATAGTTTTTTAATTGATTTAAATCAAATATCGTTTATAAAATTTATTCTAAAAAAATCTCTTTTGTTTTTAAAAAATGCTAATATTATTATAAATTTTCAGAATTATTTGTATAAACAGCGTCGTGGTCAAACTGAACCACAAGGTGTTGAAGTGGAATTTGGCAAAAATATTAATGCTAATATTGAAAAAACTCCGCTACCCATAGATTTTACCAAAGAAATCTTATGCACAAGATTGAATGTGTTGCCCATAGCTCCCAAACCAAATTTGGTGGACAAAGTCGATGTGCCCATACAAAAAACGGAACAGACAACGACTTTGCTATCGAGTAATATATATACAATTATTCATACAAGTAATGGCACGCAACTAGTTCCCATTCAAGTACAAACAAGTACTGTCAACAGTACTATAACACCCATTTGTACCCCACTCGTCACAGATACAAAAATCGATAACAGAATCGATTCGAATAATCAAAACGTTACAGCTAGTAATAAATCGATTATTTATTCGAACCATTGTAAATGTTGTCGGGTGTTTAGACAAATTGTAAAAAAACAAACACTTATCACGGATTATTTTAATTCTTACACAAAACGAAAAGAATGCTGCGATTGCACAAATAAAAAATATCCGAACATATCGAATAAATTAAAAATATTGATTAATAATTTTAAAAGGCTTTCAAATGTGGTTTATGACGAATTGGTAAATAAAATAGAAGAATGCAAAACTGGTTTTAGATGTAATGAGGATATAGCTGGCAGCAGTTCTAAGGATTTTGGTAATTATAGAGTATTTATTATACTAGCATATACATTCTATCATTGATCCGTCAATTCATCGATTCATGCATTTATCGATCCGTGAATCTGTTGATCCAACGACCAATCTATCGGTCGATCTCGATTACCAATCCATTTATCGAGTGATCTATCCAACAATATACTAATTTAAGCAGTATTTGAACTATCATCATATCATACGTTTTACATATTATTTTAATATTTTGACATTAAAATATTTTTTTATAATTAACTTAATTTATTAATTTTCAGATTCTGCAATAAAATTTCAAATTAAAGTGCTAGAGAGATGTAATATAGCGAGAAATAACATGATCAAAAGATCATTAAATTCAATATTTAACAAATTCGACGTTATAAATGGCAATGTTTTTGAACTTTTTAAAGACTTATTTCAAGCGTTCGATGTAGAATTGGTTGATATGTATAAAGAATTGTTAGGTTTCCTAACTGCAGAACAAGCTGAAACAATGGATGTCTTCAAAGATTATTTCGTTGGAAATTGTATGGAAGATTTGATGGAGAAAGTTGAGGTACTATGTTTTTATATTATTTCATAGAATTTGAGTGGCTAGTGTTTTATCACGCAAAGCAGGATAGGCAGAAAATAAGAAGTATTTGAAACATATATGTTTATTTCTGCTCGAATTGGAGACATCACATGTTGAGTGGTGGAACTCAACTCCAAAAATTGTTTACATTTCCAGTAGGAATCGAGTAGGAGATGTTTTCCTGATAAATAAACTATATTATTGTGTAAAGTTTCATCTAAATCCGTTCAGTAGTTTTTGTGCAATCAAACATCCATCCTCACACACTTATAACATTATTTGTAGAAGATTAAAATGTAAAAAGTTTACTGAAATTATAATTGCTCATACTGTATTGTGTTAATTACATATGCTAATGACAAAATACATTTATACTCCGAATTTTGACGTATAAGCAAATTTATATCATATTTTAAAATTGCGTAACAGCGCAATGAATTTAAATATAAAATTTTATGCTAGTTATTTTAATTAATAATATAATGTTTATAGGAGCAAGTACAAAGCAGAAAAGAGAAGAGTAAAATATTTGAAGTCTTAAAAGACATATATTTAGATAATTTATTGAAAAGTTGCGACATTTGTTGTAAGTTAATGGAATGTACACAAGAGTTTCCCAAATTAGTCAAATACATATACTCGTTGTTTCCTCATCGACGGAGAGAGTAAGTGATAATACTATATTACATTAAGATTTTTGATTTTCGCTATTATTATACACGGAACGGAAATATCTTAACCTGGGCAATCTCCCTCCTCTTCTCCTCTATTACGGGATACAGCGATCAAACAATCGCGTATTTTTTTATTGGAAATATTCAACGCGCTAATCGCTAATTAAGTTATACGAAATTTTTATATGCTTGTATCTGGTACACAAATAATAATCATTTGGTAAGAGAGAATGTTATTAATAATTAATTAAAAATATTTAAAATTGTAATTCATTCATTTGTCTTGGTTACTATTATTCCTGTTAATATTTAGAATCAGAATAAAAGAAACATGTCAGCCAGCCCCAGAAATAATATCAAATGAAATCCAGGACAACCAAAGCGACACAATCAGGCTATGTGACGAAACTACGGCTACTATGGATTATGAAGCTGAAGACTTGGACAGGTATCGATAATAAAACTATCATCAATTTATTTGAGGCCATCAGCTGTGGATTCGATTCCCATTCGGCAGATATATTTTTTTTCTCGCTCTGGTATCAGGACAAAAACGCATGGCCTTAAGTTCCGCCACTCACAGGTGGACAGTGGGAACGTAACGTCTTTACGTGTTTTTATTGCTATTGTATTCGTTATTGCGTATTTAAATACGCCCTTAATAGGAACTGCTCTAGAATGCTAAGTAGTTTATTTTTGCATCTGTTTAACGGCCATACCATACATTGACTTGAATTTATTAAATTTTAGACCGTCTTTGTCACAGCTGGTCACTTTTGTGAATCCCTCTCTACCTAGTGTGTAGTCGTAGTAGTAGTAGTAGTTTTGTAATTTTCCATCTAGAAATTATTTCATTGAGAATTGAGAGTTTTTTCGAAATTATGCTCTCCATATTATTCCCCGACCCCCCTTCCAGAAAGAGGAAGTATTTGGCAATGAACGCGATGGTTATAGGTTCGATTTCGTATTTTTAAATAATTATAGATTTTCTAATGGGTTGAAGTGTCACCTATGAAGCTAAAAGAAATGGAAAAGTAATTTCTCTACAAGATTATAAATATTGTTATTTAATTTCAGTGTAGAAAAAGAGCAAGAGGAAATTGACGAAGCCAAAAAAAATGACACTCCGTCATCACCCAGAGAGAATTCTTCACCGAACCGTCTAGTCATTACTATTAAAAGTGTATGTATTAATAAACTGGAGCCATCTGGCTGTAAACACAAGGATTGTGGATTTGATTTCCAATCAGAATTAATTAATAAGCAGTATTTTCACCATTCAACCCGGAATGTCTCGAAAAAAGGGCGGTTCGTGGGAAAAGTGTGGAACAATAACCTAAATGATGTTCACTTGAACAAAATTTCTTGTGTAACAAAATTTCCTGTACTGTATTGGGATATAATGCATGATAAAAATATTGTCAAAAATTGCAAACATTTAAATATAATTATAATTGAAAATTAATTACCTTATTATATATAATTATTAGACACTCAAACACGGCTTCGCTCGCTTACTTTTTTTTATATTACAACCAAAGATAATATATACGACTATATATAATCAAAAGTCGGTTGAGTAGTTTTGGTGTGAAAAAGTAACAAACAGACTTACATTTACGTGTATAATATTATATGATTACAGGAAAATGGTGATACATCAGAACTTATTATGACAGAAGACGAAGACAGTGACGACTCTTCAAATATGTCGACTTTAGTAATGTCTGAAGACGAATTGAAACATGAAGCTCCAGAATGGCGGCGAGATGAAGATAAATTAATTCTAGAAGTATTAAAACAATACCTAACTCCTGAAGAAATTAAAGATAAAACAATACTTGAGATTATTGATGAAAAAAATGTGATGAATATTATTGCTGATAGTTTAACGCATAAGTCCATGTGTGATGTTAGAGACCGAATTTTGTATTTATTACGAATTTTAAATGATAATGAAACTAGTAAATAATTTTTGTTTTATATTGTTTTTTTATTTATGAACTACCTTGAAAATATTCCAATAATTTCATCTATACTTATAATAAAATCATACGAGGGTCAGTGTGTACGCAGAATATTTAAAAAAATGTTATTGGGAACCTTTTGGTTTTGGTTTTTCTATCTACGCGACATAAGGGAAGTTATTTGTGGTCCACTGATACGCCTAAAAGACATAAAACAATGAAATAGAAAATTTACGTCAAATACAGCTGACGATGTCGTGTCAAAATATGACAATTGACATTTCCAAAATTTTACTTATTCGATTCGGGAATCAGAATTCAAATAAAATTAGTTAACATTGTGAAATATAAAAAATGGAACAATGGATAAGTGAAGGCTTATCGAAAATACTGGATTTCGAAGTTCCTGAAGACCTTATAAAGTAAGTTGTCTATAACAATTATTATAATATTTTATTTTAGCCATATGCCGTTGTATAAAACAAACGATTTTATTTCAGATACATTATATCAATTCAGAATGAAGCTGAATTAAATGATTATCTTAAGACATTACTTGATTTCGATAATTCACAGCATAAAACTTTCTACTTAGAATTAACTAAGAAGTTATTTCCTCCTAAAGGTTAGTATCCTTTAACTTTTTTATTTTGGTATGGTTACAGTAATTTGAAATATAATTAACTTGATTTATATAGCTGGATCGCTTACACGACAACAAAGAAAAAAAATTGTAAAAAATAAACAACAGCAAGATTTTGTAAGTACTGAAATACCAATAGTACAAGAGGAAGTTCAGCCTGAAAGTAAATCTAAAAAGAAGACAAAATTTGTAAACTTATATTCACAAGAGGGCAAAAATGCTCAAGTCATTTTAATAAAAGGTAGGTTTATATTATACATCTAATAAATCAATAATTTGAATTTTAACTCACATTTGATTTCTGAAAATTTAGTACTCTTAGTAATTCAGCGAGCCAGCTTCTGATTTTTTATTGTATTATTGCTAGCCTTACAGAAGTAACATTTAGAAATAATAATTGTTTTATAATTTTATAGTAGTTATCATTTTGTTATGCATTAGGCATTACTACCAATAAAAAGTGTGTGGTGGAATTTAATAAAAAAAACTAGCTCCACGCTGGTATCCCACACACAGGGTATTCAGAGGGAACTTAGTGTTAGGACACTCCATTCCCTGCATTCCGCAAAATTCTGGAGACATTGCATTTTGAGTGGCGAAACCTAACGAAGCCCTTTTCCTCAACATCAGAGCAAAGAAACAGAAATTTAAGTAAATAATTCATTTCCTAAAGTGGGGATCGAACCCACAACCAGTCACATTAACAATTACACTTTGTGCCCCTGCACCATGACTGGCCTAGCAATTTAGTAAAATTGTTATTTATCAGGCAGACATCACTGTGACTGCCAAGCATCTAAACATGAACTAATCAACAACTGTCTGCAATGTGGTAGGATTGTCTGCAAACAAGAAGGTTCCGGACCTTGTCTGTTTTGTGGTAACCTGGTAATTAAAAAAAATCATATTTTTTTCATTGTTTTATTCATATAATAGATATTTTTATCTACTTTCAAACATAAAATTCTGATTACATATTTTTTAAATTTAAGTATTTGTGTACTTTAAAACTATCTAATAAAGATAACAATATCTTTCAAAATATATGAGTATTTATTCGGGAAAATACTTTGCTGGTGGTAGATCCCAGTCTCCAGACTAGCTGCCAAATTTCATAATTCTAGTCAACTGGGAGCACCGTATTCATTTATATAATTTAAAAGGATAAGGAATATGATTTTTGCAGAAAATCAAGGAACTTTAGCTCTGTGTATATGGTTTTAATTTCAACTTGATTTCTCCAAGTGCTACTGAGATAAAGGGTCTAATAGACAGACAGACCGACGGACGGGTAGACAACAACGTGATCTTATAAGTGTTCCTTTTTTCCTTAAAAATCATTTTAAACCTAAAAATTAAAAAATTTCTTTTAAATATTATTTTTTTAAAACTATTTTAAAGGTCTGTACACCAGATGAGCAAAGAGAAATTAACGCGAAGACAAAGTCCAGTGCTAAACTTATGGAGTCATTAATGGAAAAGAGCCGTCCAAAAGGATGGGAAGCGGCGCTCTCACATAGGAATAGATTACTTGAATATGATAGAACTAGGTATGGTAATCATTTTAAATAATTTATATGTTTTTTATGAAGTGCGTTTAGCTATTCACACTATAATAAAACATAAAGAAACAATTTTAAAAATATCTCTTTCTGTTTGTTTCGGCTAATCTTCGGGTACATACAAGTATTTGTATGAACCTATTTTCTCTCAATGTTGTGAAACCAAGTGTTACTACAGTCTGTTACACCGTCCGCCTTATTTGCCAGAATCGCGTATTGAAAGACGAAATCCAACATCTCACCCTGCCATACCAGAATGGGAAAACGAAAATAAATTTGTTAAAATTAAAAAACCAACTAAAATTTTCATATAAATTAACTTTTTCTCAGTGAACGTCGAACTCAAGTGACAGACGACGATAGTGACTACTTTAACACAAACAGCGTGTGGCTCTCTTCCAATGAAAGGGAGAAATTGCAAAAGTACCAACAGTCACTGCATGATAAGAAACACGGTTCGAGGTTGAATAAGAAAATGACGTTTGATTTTGCTGGTAAATAATATATATTTTTTTTATTTTCACGCCTTATCCAGCATATAGGGAACCTACTGTTAAGATATCCACTTCGCCACGCACCAATCAATTTTCATTACCTACGTTTTGAGTGGCGGAACTCAACGCAGCGTTTTGCCTTAACACCAAAGCGAAGAAATGAAAACAAAATATTTCTTTTCCTCGAGAGAGAATCAAACCTCTTGCGTTTACAATCATAAGTCTGTCACCTGTGCCCCTGCACAACGACTGGCCTCTATTGTTTAATCCTATTATTAACATCCAAGGTAATATACATATTTTTTCTTTTCTTTTTCAAGGTCGTCAAATAATAGAAGATACAACAATAGAACATGAGGTGGATGTAAATCAAATAAGACAAATGACACAAAACACTTCTTTTAACAATCAAATGTTGAGAACTGATCTCTTATCCGATGCGTCAGCTGATCGTGACGTAGCACCCGGGGTCAATGCCCCTTTGTTACAGGTTTATACAAATATACATATAAATATAATATAAGTGCCTTAACTTCTTTTTTTTTTTTACGTAAGAACGTTACATCTTTTTTGTCCATCTGCCTGTCTTTCTGTTTGTCCGGGCTAAACCTAAACCTCTGGACCAGCTTAACCGTTTTTTATAATTTAACTGAAAAGTCACTTCTAATTAAAAAGAAAATAATAATCATTTCACTTTATTTACTTCTAGTTCGATCAAACGGTAGAAGTACAAAATTATACACCAAAATCGACCTGGCTCCAATCATCTCGTATCCAAGATCTGGAGTTACAGGAAATGAGTGATAACGGGAAATGTCTGTCGATGCATCAACCCTGGGCCTCCTTACTTGTTGAGGGCATTAAATTGTAAGTATCAAGTTGTTGAAGGTTTTTAAATGTTGGGGTCGACTTTACATATAAACTCGACTGTTTGTGGGTTCGATCCCCACTCGTGGTTCCCTCTGGTATTGAAGCAAAGCGTGGCGTTGAGTTTCGCCACGCAATACCTTCAGTATTCGGTGGAAAGTGGGGGACAGAGTGTCTTAACATTAGGTTCCCTCTGCCTACCCTGCTGTGTGCGGGATACAGTGTGAAGCTGAAGGCCGAATTCTGGAGACAAAGCCTCAGAATTCGACGGAAAGTGGGGAATGGAAGTATCTTAATGGGAATGGAGTATCTTAACACTATATTCCCACTTTCCCTCTACCTATCCTGCTATATGCGTGAAACTGAACACGTTTTATTACCACTCCCCCACATGTAAACCAGACACGAAGGTCGAACGTGGTACACGAGCCACCGCGGCCGGCTCTGGATAGCGGCAACCGTCAAACCGCCCGACCAAAACGTCGTGCGCGCTTTGGAAAACCAATATCGTGTTTTGTATCCAGGTATGGTTTACTTCTCTTTATTCTCCCGAATACACGACATTGTGCTTAATTTAATCCCGCTAATCAAAACACAAAGTTTCACAAATTGAGAAGTGAGTGGAGAACGGACTGTGGCACATTTTTTTCCTCCATCTATCCTGCCTTTGCAAATACCGTTTCCTACCAGTTTTAGTTTGGCAACCTTACTCCGAGATTTACTTAACAAAACCAGAGAAACAGAAGTATATTTTAAATTTAAATCGATAAATAGACAATAGATAAAGATTAAAATGTAAAGTAAATGTAATAACATTGTTATATATACAAATGCGATTTTGTTACAGAAAAACAATTCAAATTTCCATCTTTCTATCCGACGGGGTGTCTCCTCGGCTGTGTCAGTGTCGATGACTGTCTGCCGCAAGAGGAATATGCTAAAATGTAAGATTAATTTATTTTTATAATAAGATCTTAAATTTTTTTCTATATATAAGAAAAACTTTCAAGACTTTCTGTTAAACATAAGTTATTTGTTGTGTACAATATTCTTTCTGTTATATGTTTTTTGTGCTTTTATTTCTAATGTGGTATATAAATAAATGAATTTCTTCTAAATCCTTTGTATTTCCTGCATTTCCTATATAAAAAAATGGATAATTAAATATTATCATTATTTTAAGTTCAAATTCTTTTCTTCTAATTTTGAATATGTACTCTAAAAATAATATATATATTATTGTATTATTGTATTATATGAATATTACTATTTATAGTGCAGTGTGTAGTAGTTATATAAATAATATTTATTTTTTCCAGATATCCCGATGGTGAAAGTGATAGTCCATACGTTTTCATTTGCTCCAATCCTGTCAGTTTGAGATTGCGATTTCCGCTTAAAGGCCAACATAAGATTTGTAAGTTGATTTATTTTTTCATTTTTACATAATTGAATGGATAATTCATTTAGTATCAATCACCAAAAAAGCTTACAAATTATAAATTTTTTTGGGTTCATAAACATATATTTTTGTATATTATGTAAATAACATTTTTTTCCCTTTTTTAATGTATATTTTACATTTTTAGATGCTTTGGACAAATCAATTCACCAAGCTGCAGTAAAATCTATACAGAAAATGGCGAAAATGCAAGCAGAAGAAGCTACTAAATGATACAATTAATAGGAAATAGAGATTTTCAATAAAACAAAATGGCATTTTACTTTAAAGAAATAATTTATTTACACATCTACTACACTACAGTTTAACATAAATATTTAAGAAACATGCACTCTTACAAACAAAGAACTCAAAACAGCCATACACTTGTAATACTAATTATTAATAAACATTGAATTATATACACTTTTTAAAATATACTTTTATGTATGTTTAAAATATTTTTTTTATAAAATACTGCAATCTGTTGAGGAACATATAGAAATTATTTCTATTTAATTATATGAGTAATAATATCTTTATAATAAAACTAATATATTAGATAACAAAAAGTAAATAATGGTCCATACGCCCGTAGTAAATGAAATAGTAATAATAAATTAATAATATTATTAAAATCAATATTCTTGAATCCACACTAAATTAAAAATTATATCCAAATAAAAATTAAATTTAATCAATTATTATAGTTTGTTAAATCCTTTCACAATTTAATACAATCATCAAAACATATATATATTATTCTAAATTAATTATCTATCCAAGTGCATATAATCCAATGCCTAGTGACGTCATATCACCAGATATGAAAACTTAATACTAAAATGAGCACCGACAGACAGCAGGTGGGTATCCACTGTAAATGCTAGTTATATTGCGGAAATTGAAAACTAGAAGCTTTGGCAGTCGAAGTTTAGTTCTTAGGAACATTACGATTCCTTCTTTTGGTTAAGTTGAGGGAAGAAGGCCTCAATAGGCAGTATTGGGTCGTCTGTAGCGATGGTAAAGTAACTAGGTATCCTTCTGCTGTTGGAAGAAATTGTTTTGAACATGCCAGGCGTGTTATAGTCTTTACTGGCTGCAAGGGTTAAGTCTGATACTCTTTGGGAATGTTCAAACAGTCGTTCTATAGGCTCGTGGTGCTTTTTATCAGCTATTTTCATGATGGCGCTCTCTGATTTTGTTCTTTCGGTTATATCGTTTCTGTGATCGCCTGTTTCTGTCACTGATATGTCTTGTACTGATTCCCCTGTATCTGAGTCTTGGATTCTCTTCCTTAATGGACGTTTATGGGGTGCATGAGTAGAGGTCTCGGCGTTTTCTTCTTTATCAGCAGGTCGGCGTCGCTGCCCGTTACGTATCCGCGAGGATATCCGCTGTGTTGAAGTTTCAGCATTATCCGAATTCTGTTTTTGTCTTGAAGCATGTCTTGAATGTATTTCTTGTTCGTTGTTCTCTGTTCTGTTTAATTTGTGTCGCGGTTCTTTTGGTGTAAACTTTTTCCTTTCTGTAGTAGTTTCGATGTCAGTAAAAATGCTTTCAGTATATGGGTGTTTTCTCTGTGGATATCTTGGTTTGGGCGTATTTTCTTCAATTTTCTCAGTAGTGCTTGTAGTAGAGTTCAAACGGTTTCTGTAATCTTTAACGCTGAATTTAGGCCTGTCAAGTTTGTTCTTAAGTCTGGGTCGTGATATTTTTCCTGGTGGTCTGGAGCTCGCTTCCAAGCGAGGGGCGTAAGTCGTAATTTCATATTCAATCTTGTCCTTTACAGAGGCGGTAGTTGATTCTTTGATTTCTACAGGTCTAACATCTCTATGGAATGAAAATTCCTTTAAGGTGTCAGCTCTGAGCGTGTCACTAATACTTACAGAGACGTCACTAGTTGGAGTATCTTTTTCGTCCTGCTTGTGACTGTAATCAGGTATATCGTTATTTTTAAATTGGTACGAATTTAAAGGCGATTTTGAATGCTGGGGACGTGAAGATATTTTCATTATAGAAGACTCTCTGCCGTTATCTTTTTCTTTGGTTGCTTGTGTGGTCGTTTCTAATCTATCTAATGGCGTTGTTAGTGGGCGACGATGACCGATCATTTTTTTCTTCAGAAGTGTTGGTCTTGTTGGAGCAGTAGTGGGTAAAGCACTTGTTGTCAATTCAGTGGTTTCGTTAGGTGTTGTCACTGTCGCTTCCGTTCTTGTTTTAACTGGTCTGACACGAGGTCGAATAGTATGAATATCTTCAGCAGTCGTTGTAGGGGCTTCTGTCGATAGAACTTCTTTGTGAGTACTTGTTTCTTCTCTAGTACGGTTCAATGGTCTCCTTCTTCGAATTTTATTCCGTTTTCTTATCTTATCTGTACTTGTAGATTCAGTACTAGGCCGCTTAAAATGCCTATTAGGTGGTAACGTAGGTAGTGACTCTAACGGAATTTCAGTTGTTTCTCTTACAACATATGAAGCTGACGTCGTCTCAGTTTTAGGAGCTTCAGTTGGTTTCTTAGTGCGCCTATATGGTTTATGTTCAGTGTATGTTGGTGTAGATACTTTATAGTAGTATTCTTTTAATTTATTTTTTCCAATTGGTTCAAAGTCGTCACCTAACGGACGCCTGCTTTGAGATTCAACTTGACTGTCGTAATTATATACGTTCTCATTATTATCGCTTTCAGTTACAATAGCGTACTCTTCAGGTAAATCTGGCAAGATTGTTGTGGGTTTTTCGAATAAATTGTTAGCATGATCTGCACTAGTAACCGGTTCATCAGGCTTTTGAGTTTGGGCGCGTGATTGTGGAGTCACGGTCCAAGGGGCAACAGATGCGTGGCTAGTGACGTCATCAGTGTTTTCTATTACTGCATAAGAAGGACGTTGAGCATGAGTCAAGGCGTTCAAACTGCTTTCTAAGTCAAACAGTCCTGGCGCACTCGTGTATTGCTGAGATAATTGTTGCGTTAAACCTACATTATCAGATACTTTCTGTTTTGTTTTATCATAATTTGTATTCAAGTAATTTTGATTTTTGTAGTTTTGGAACACAGTATTTTGAGCTAAAAGTCCGTAGTCATTGTATAAGGGACTAGCCAAGGATGATGTTTGTACTGCTGGGGGGCTATAAGTTGTAATTTTATTGTAATCAAAGTTATGGAAATTTTTAATAAAATGATCTTGAGGACTTGCTTTAAAATTAAATTTAGTACCAACATTAGGATCTATTTTTAATGAAGACACTGGTTTCGTTTGCGGTGTTGGTACATTACCTAGATCGTTTAATGTAGAACTAAAGAAATAATTGTAGTTTTGGGCGGTCGTTAACTTAGGAGTGCTAGTAGCGAACAAAGCGGGCGTCGATTTAAAGTTAGGAGAAAAATTATAAGTATTAAATAATGTCTGCTTTGTAGTTTGAGGCGGCAAAAACGTAGTCTTAGTAGTGGGGTATACTGGATCTCTTCCTTTGACAGGTTGCAGGCCAAAGGATCCAAATGTACCTGAAATTAATGATCAAATAAATATGTATCCTTATTTTTACCTGTGATGCAGTAATACTTTTAACTTTAGTTACATACCTAATATACTTGGCGGGAAGACGGTATCTCGGAATGGATGTCCATATTGATTAATAGGGAATTTTGACGGCGTGTAAGATTGTTGTTGTGCTGTTTTCACAGATTGGCTTATAAATTGAGACGCTGTGTCCGTATCGCCGAGCTTGAAGACTTCTGGCTTGAAGATTTCCGTTTCTGCCGAATGTGGCCGCTTGCCATCCGGTCTTGAGTGTGCATTCGATTTAGTGAATATATCTAATGGTTTCACGGTAGAATACTGCCCAAATTGAATCGGCTGAACGTTCGTCAACTGCTGCAGTATGTTATTGTGATATTGAGGCTTTTGTTTCGTTTGCTGCTTCTGCAAGACTGGACGAGCGGCGTAAGCGTTATTCGGATTCCTGATAAGGACGCTATCGACTGGATAGTTCTGGATGAATTTGTAATGATTCAAATTATTCGGTAAGGCAAAGGGATTTAAGTATGAATTTATAGGTTGGTTAGCAGGCAGAGGGTGGTTAGAGACAGACACGGTTCTATGTGTCGTCGGTTTATAGGATTGAGCTATCGATGTCAGTTTAGTAACATCTCTTGCGGCTAGCGGTCGGCTAGAAGAAGGATATAAGTCTAGCACGGGCACAGGTATTTTGTATGACGGAGCATGAAGGGGAGCTGTCCCTAGAGGATTATATAAAAGTCCACCTGACCCTATAACCGGTCGCCATCCTCCTTTCGAAACTGGCAAATTCTGGAAAAAAGAATACAAAATTAGCACACATTATTTTGAAATATTTAAAAAATCTATACTATTTTGTTATTGTGGCAGAACTTACTCCTTGCTGGACCAAGGAACGACGATAATGAGGCGTTTTGCTACAATTTGCAATTGACAGTAAAATTTGTATTGTTACCGCGACCAACCATAGCCGCGACCCTGAAATTAAAAAAAAAGTTATTTTTAATAATAATAATATGATTTTATTCTCTGTAATATTTATCTGAGCAATACAAAGAAATAATACTCAAAATAAAAATTATATTAAAGAGTTGGTAACTAGATTTGTTTATGCAAATTCCTGCAATGTAAAATTGTTTGAAACGGATTTTGGGTCACACTTTCTATTTACTTCCTTTGTCATTATGTCAGTAAAGACTAACGGGATATTACACTCTTATAATTAATCAGTGCACTCTTGAAGTATGAGGCCGAAAATTTCTCAGCCGAATGCCTCACAACCACACCAGGGGCAAGATCTCAAAAATAAGTCATTCAGTGAACGTGTTAACTTAGAATACATTTGTTTTTTATTTTCGTTTAAAAATGAAGCACATCATTTCTTATTTTTAATAATATAATTTGACTTTTTCTTTATATTTTATCTAAGCAAGTGTCAGTTTTAATTGTTACGAGTTGATTTCAAGCATTATAGCAATATTTCTCCAAAAAAATGAAAATCAAAACTCAGCTTCCCGCTGCATCCCGTACACCTGTGTTATTAAGACTCTACACACTTCCGTCGAATTCTGGAGTGCAGTGGCGGAACTCAACGCCGCGGCACTCGACACCAGAGCGAAGATTACAATTTCGAAAACTGATTTGTATTCTGTACCGTATGAAATAAAATAAAGGATTGACCTTTATTATGTATATTTATATTTCTTTTCACATTTTTGCACGGTATAAAAAGGTAAAAAAATGAATTTCTTTTTGCCTATTGATTTTAACGACTTTTCATATATTAATAATTGCCTTTTATATTTTTTTAATAATTCCATATAACATTCTTATATTATAAATAAGAATAATATGAAAGAAACAAACGGAAGCACAATGCAGTAGCCAGCATACGCCGGTATGCTAGATGTAGAGCGGAACCGGCCATGACCGCGACCGTCTTCGCTGTTCCCACGATTTTGGATACGCTTTTAGCGGTAAATACGATCGGATGCCATTTATAAAACTATTATGACATACATTTTTGGAAATTTTGAAAGTGTATGCATTTTTGCGGCGTTCAGTTCCGCCACTCATCACGCAATGCCTTCTTACCTTATCAACAGGTGATATAAACACTCTTTATCTTGTTTTTTATAAATAGAAAAAAATAAATACAGAATTCTAGGGTACGCCACTCGTTGTTGGCGTTGTTTACAATCCTTTGCTACACTACTGTACTAACAATAACAACAACACATATACATTGATTTATTTAATTTAAATAATTTCCCTATATTTTCTATTTTCTATACATAATGTTTTTCTATGTAATATTATGTTGTCGAGCGTATGTCATATATAAAGAAGTAATAAATAATTATGGTGGTATCACTTTCTAACAATTGCGTTATGCTGCGTGCTTTTAATTTCAAATGAGGCACGTAACTCCATAGCTATTTGATTGTTTATAATGGTTGTAGCTATGGGTTTGTCAATCGATGGGAGTCAATCGAAAGTGTTTTTGATGTTGCAATAGGATACATTAGTTGTATGTGTGGAAAATATGTATGTGTTTTATAGTAGACTAGTGGACCCGAACGCGGCGACGCCCGCTTGAACTATACGAATATTTATTAAATATAGTTTTCAATTATTACTGTTTTTAATAGAGAGATGCGTTAAACAAGCTCATTTTGGGTGACGTTTTCTAACAACAAACTTTGCAAATCGTTGCCTAGCAACGACAGTTGTTATTAACATGGCGGAATAAATTGCATGTCAAATTAGTAAGTATTTTAATATATTGATATATATCGATAATAATACAAATATGAGAAAAAAAAGTATCCTATGTTCATCCCGGGAACCTCAAGTATCTCTATATGGGTATTTTATCACAATAAAATTAGCGGTTTGACCCTGATTGCGTAAAAGACAGACAGACAGACAGAGTTACTTTCGAATTTATATAATTTATATAATTTATATATAGGTATGGATACATGCTATGCCATTATAATGTTATGAAAATGACATCTTATGCCTTTTAAATTCGAATTTTGTTATAAAATTTCTTTTCTTAAGTCCAATTTTCTCAAAAATGTAAAACAATACGTTTTTCTTGATACAGAACACTATATTTACTCTTACATATTAATAATAATTTGCAATATTTTTCTAGAAAAAAAAAATATGTTTCTCCTCCATGCTCAAGAACTGAACGCCAAACGCTACGATCATGATCTCTTCATACATGCCTTCCCGATCATGTTTTTACGGAACCTTCCCACAATATCTTTAACACTGTATTTTCAAAGGTCAATTGAACTGTGCCTGCACCACAATGAAAACATAATTTTAGGAAACAGATTCGATTTTAATCCGTCCCAAGAGCTGCAGAACATCTCGTGCTGTTCACCGACCGTTACACGTTTCACTCTAGCTATTCGAGAAAACACATATTTACGCGTCTCTACATTTAGTAAATGATAAAAGTATGCCGTATGAGGACGAAAATAAAAGTAATTTTTCAATACTAATATTTCAGGTTGATGGACTAACGACGCTCAGGTTGCACGAAATTACTCATTTTGCTGTCAATTACTTATTATGATTCGTTTCTTATTGAAGTTATTGGCTCATATTATATTTATGTATGGATATTATCGATATATGCCAGCAAATGTATTATTTGCAATGTAAATCTAAGTTTAGCAAGTTAAAATTTTACGCTTGTATAATATAACGTAATAGTTGTACGTGTGATATTAATATGATGACTATATTTCTGCGTTTTCTTGATAATTTTAGAAGTTTTAATTATTATATTATTATTATTATTTATTACTAATGTCTTATTAATATATATTTTATATAGTATTACATTAATAAGTCGGCCTTAAGCTTAATATTTTTTTAAATTTAGGCAGACTATAATTCAGTTATTGGTTCTTCTTTCTTAGAGCATTTATTTCTATAAATACATACATTATCAATTTTTGTATTTTAGACATATTATGCTATCTACAAGGGCTAAAAAGAAGAAAGAAGAGTAAACTTTAATCAATAGCAAATACAATTTAATTACATATGTATACCATAATAGAGGAAAAATATATAACAGAATATAATCAACGTTATTTATTATATTCGATTTAAATTTCTAAATTCTTAGGATTCGAGCAAATTTGGACTTAACGTACAAAGCAAATAAGACCATTTCCTTTTTAATCCAATTTAACAGTAGATTATTATTATAATTATTTAAATACAAACGAGTAAAATTTAAAGTGGCTACGGATTGTAACCGTAAAACGAAACGATATGCAAAAATGTAATTACCGAGAGAAATTTCTGCTCTTACTCTTTATCCATAATTGTTTATTTATAATAGAATATTATAATGGATGTTACATATTATTAAGCATTTTACGAACTGGTATGTTTTATTTTTATTATTATTTATATTTGTCGTATATTACTAAGTAAGCATTATCCATTTCTGAAGGAGACGGAGAGTATAAAAAAACAGGTTAAGTGCGATTAGAACTCTCACAATGAGAGTTTCGTATCAATTTCAAGTTTACAGGTCAGTGGGAAGTACAGCTTATACCATTATTTCAAATGAAATTAACTAAGTACAATTATAAATATAAATTTCCGTTTTTCGAACTTTGTTCGTATTATAAGTTTAAATTTTATAACTGTCGGTCCACAGGTTTCGATTGTGAATGAAGTGAATTCATACAAAACACTACAAAAAACTTGACACCTCCACGCAATCTTGAAATAAATGGTCTTGAACAGACAGACAGACGGACAAAAAGTGATTCTTTGATGGTTCTGGATTTTCCTTTTGAGGTACGGAACCCTAATAAAATGATATGAAGTCTCTCGTTTCTATATGAATCCATAATATTGTACATTAAAGATAGATGTTAATTTATTTAGTCCAATTTTTTATTTTAGCAATCGAAAATATTATTCTTAGTAATAAATAGCAGTAAATTATTATTAATAATCATAAAATATTATTTTTTAGTAAATAGTGAGCTGTTTATAATTTTGATGTCTCACGCATACTTACAGCAACTTACTATACGACGCGTTGATGTCTAATATATGAACGTTGTATAAATACACAAAGACTCTATTTTCTTCATTCTTATGGCATAATTAGAATATTTTAAAACATGTAACATATAAGATATTGTACTTATTATTGTATTAAACATATATCGTAACTTTTGTTTAAAAAAGACATACGAATTAAAAAAGATTATGATCTTATTTCTTAAGTAAAAGGCATTTTCATTGAATATTAGGTAATAAAAGTATGTCAATATGAAGAAACTTCTTATTGTTTTCTAAAACACTGTCAACGTCCGGAAAATTAGCTTTATGGAGATCAAGTACCAAGCAGAGCGGCAAATAGCTAGGAAGTTAGGTGGAAGTTCACTCGTAGATTTAAAATATATAAAGTTAGCCTTATAAAAGTTTATTAAAGTTAAATTATGGCGTATATTATGTTTTTATTCTGTTTTGTTTTTTTTATTGATTACATTGCAACAAATATTCAAAGATACAAGAAAAAAACGATTGTTATATTATTTCTTAGTGTTTTTTAACGTCTCACTGTTTTCCGCACACAATGGGTAAAGGGAACCCAGTGGTAAGATTTTTGGTTCCCTATTTTCTGCGGAATTCTCGAAGCTCGACACCACAGCGAAGCAAATAGAAATACTAAATGTTACATTCCCTTGAGTGGGAATCGAATCTACAACCTGTCGCGTTAGATTCATACTGTATCACTCACGTAGTAGGGAAGGAAGTGTAAAGGAAGTTTGTGAACCTGGGAACCTAACGTTCAGACACTCCGTTCTCATTAAAATACTTCTGTCCTCCACTTTCCGCTAAATTCTGGAGGCATTGCATATTGTGCTTTGCCTTGCTACCTAGAATGACGAAAATAAAAATATTAAATATTTCATTTTCTCGAGTAGAAATCGAACCCACAACCTGTCGCGTTTACATATAAATCATAACTACACCAGAAGTACGTCGAGACGACAATATACTAAAGTACACATACATTCGTACAAGCAATTTAAACTGTGCCATACGAACCTAATGTGTTTTTACATTTACAAAAGAAACACACGTTTGTTTAACGTTCACATATAATTGCGAAGTAGCGGTTTACTTAAGAGAGTTCGTGTTTTACGGCAATTCCCCTACTGACTGTATATGTATAGTTTTTTATTCTATTGCTTAAAAACTTTAATATATGAATATTCTGGTTAGTTCCGTGAACTTCTCACGCAAATCTTATATAATTTATAAACATAACGTTTGTTGTTGCCAAAGTTAATGTTGCTCCATACTGTGTTTTCAGTAATGTCTGAACTGAATGTTCCGGTTCATTTAGATATATGTTACGCTCGTTTGCTTCTTGTTAATAATTGCAACGGAAAATTTTATTGCTTGTACAGTTTTTTTTGTATTTTTTCGTTTTTATATTAAAAACGGATTTGAATTTAAAAAAATAGACAAATTTATTAGTAAAACTACAGTATTTGCAAAGTACAGAGACTCTTCTATTTAAAATATGTCGCAGCATTATTAAAAAATAGTAATTCAGTATTTTATATTTATTTTTCATAACAAATAAAGAGAGCAAAGTATTTCCTACATGGAAAAATTTATGATTATTAATGCACGTTGTTTTAGAAAAACTTATAAGCAAACGCTTTTTTAGGTCAAAAAAAAATATCGCTGTTAAAATGAACTTGTCATTAAATAAATTTAATACAATTACGTCGAATAAGACAAATAGCTAAAAATAAAAATGAAGATAATATCTATTTTTTTATAAGAAAAGGCAATTTAAACTCAATTTGACAAGTTTCAGAATGTTTAAACTAATAATATAATAATAGTGCAATGTACTACAAAATACTTCCCACGTCAATCCCCTTGATGTATTATCATTGTCTGTTTACGACAAAAATTCCACTTTCAGTTAAGTAAAAAGACCTACAAAACTCTGTGAGAACCGTTTCCATTGAAATGTTGTAGAAAAAAATTTACGTTTGTTAAGTAATTCTGAATACATAATAGCTATCATGACATTAACGTGCCATTTGATAATTGAATAACAAATATATAAACTGAATTATAAATTCAAATATATTTTTTTTCAGCGGGATATAGATCCCGCATATAGCAGGGTAGGTAGAGGAAGCCTAATGTAATGATACTTCTGCTCCTCACTTTCCACCGAATTCTGGAGGCACTGATTGTAAAATGGGGGAACTAAACGCCAACTTGTCTTATTCTTAACATAAATTCCCTAATAGACAATATAAATTCTTTGCATTGAAACATTAAATTTACGTGAAATATACATTTTTAACCGACATCGAAAAGTGTGGGAACGACGTGTCCTAGCACTAGCTTGACGGCAGAGGGGAACCTGGGTTCCCCTCTGCCTATCCTGTGTATGCAGGATTTAAGCTAAAAAAGCGTAAAATAAAAAAGAACCTTTTTTTATTTATACAATACAAATATGAACGCTAGGAGATATATCGATATCGTTATTCTTTAAGCAGGAGGAAGTTCATTACCATGCAGCGCCCGTGACCTTCGACGGCACTACGGTCACTTTCATTCGACGTGATGCGCTTACGCACAGACCGACGCTTTCTTATATCCTCAGATTTTTATATAGCTATATCTATGTTTTTGTATTTGATAATTATATCTATCTACTAGCGGCCCGCTCGCGGTTACACCCGCGTGAACTATGTTATTATTAATTTCTGTCTCCATGACTACGTCCTAGTGACGTCTATGCAAAATTTGAGACTCCTAGCATTTGTAGTAACGAAGTTTCATACAAACTTTCGACCCCAAAAACAACCCCTTAGAAGTCGAATATTGCAAATTCCCGTCTTAGCGAGCACCTACGTCCTATAAGTAACTCCTATGCAAAATTTGAGATTCCTAGCACTTGTAGTTTCTGAGATTTCGTGATGAGTGAGTGACCTTTCGATTTTATATATATAGAATAAATGTAGATATATAGATAATATTGTATTTCTTTTATTTTAGGAATTGGAATAAAATAATAAAAATAAGCTGTGTTAATAATTTAAAAAGCGCACGTTATTATTTATTTAAATTTGTTTTACTTGCTACAATTTTGAATATGTATTTTTGTAGAAGGTATTTAATCAATCAGTCAAAATATCAATATTTAATAGCAAGACATTGATTCTTAGTTTGCTTCTGAGATTGATGATTAAATGAAAATAAAGTACCAGATATATAATAAAGAAAAATATAGATGTTCATAATGCTTATTGAAGCTTTAGAATAAATAATGAAATTTATGCTAAAAAAGAAGTATTGAAGGAAATTCTTGCTACAAATAAAGAGAATTGAGGCTAACAGTAAGCGCGACGGTTCTGGGTTCGATTCCCATTGGGAGGAATGAATTATTTTATTTTTTGCGCTATTTTTAATAAAAGGTCAAAATTTCAGTCAATATCTCGAAAGATATCTTGTAAGGAGGAAATCGGAGAACGGATACGTAAGACATTTCCTAACAATAAGTTCCCTCTAGGTTCCTCTACGTATACTGCTATATGTGGGACACAACTTGAAGCATCCACTGTGAATATCTCAATGTAAAAAGAAAAAGTTTAAGTGTCTAGATTATTAGACTGTATTATATGCATTTGTTGCAGATTATAATATTATAAATGCTGACTCACATTAATTATATACGTATTGTAAAAGTAAATGATTGACAGATATATTCGTTTCTGATAAAAGTTACATATTTTTATTTAGGAAGATGATCGTTTGACCTGTAAATTATTTTTAATTTAGTGCCTACTAATTTAGTGCCTTTATATAAAAGAGAAATCTAAGCTTGTATTATAAATGCAAAAGAAACTTTGTAGAAATACAAAAAATATTTCAATTTAGAAATTCGTAAAAAAAAATAAAGAAATTCCGAAATTTTAATTCATATATTGCATAGCTACCATTTACTTCGGGAAATGCCAGATTTTCCTAATAATAATTTGGATACTATAATACACACATAAAATGATTATTACACAATAATAAAAGAAACATAAAACTTGTAATAATACTGTCATAACTCAACAATAAAAGTTTATACCTACCGCCATTCCAAATTTAGACGTGGAATTACGACAAGGAAGGGGTCATACATACGGGGGTACATACGCATGTATTACAAAACCTCACCTATTTAGGTTCAGTACTTTCGTTAGGTGAAAGTTAATTAAAATTGTTTACCAAAAGTGTTCGGTCTGATTAACATCGAAGCACTAAGCTTAGATCACACACGGTGTCCGTCCACCGTAAAAGTGAAATGGTATCATCTTTAATACTAAAACCTATACTTTATTTAGTTCATTTCAAATAATCAAATGGATTGAGTGTGCTAGTATTGGTTTTAAAATTTGTTTTTTCCTAGCGAGTAGGTTTTTTAGGGTTCACTTCTGTTGTCCGTCTGTTAAGAACATTTATCTCGAGAATGCATGGAAATTTTAAGCCTATTCATTTGATACTAATATCAAATATTTATATCTATGGGCATTTGAAATAGAGAAAAAGTAAAGGTTTCAAGTCAACGTCATCAAAAAATAATAATAATAATAATAATTTTGTTTCTTTGCTATTCTAAAATCTCAATTAAATGATACGTTCACACTGATATAATGAATGGAATGGACAGGTACGTATGGAATACTTGTACAAGATTATTATAAACCTATACAAGTAATGTATTATTATATTCATATTAGATTTGTTCTAGAAATTTGCTGCAGAATATAAATAAATGTCAACATATTCCATGTTCATTATTATTATTTACCTACTCCGTAAAAAAAGCCTTTATTATGTCTCACTCTCCTAAACGAAATGTCGCCAGAGAAAAATTATATATCAAAAAGTTTAAATGAACATAGAAGTCAAGTAAAAGTTATGTAAAACATGCAAAATATTTTTTTTAAATATAAATATTATGTACCATATGGTAAACATAACACGCTTAATATATAATAATTTTAAAGAAACTTGCTAAAGTATATACTAATTTATGCCTAGTTTTCCTAGTTTTCCCATAGCTATTAGAAAGCGATCGAGTGTATAACGCGGAAAACCATTGAAAAGTATTGAATGACGTTGTATTAAAGAAAAATTCTATTCAGGGGTAGTTTGCAGTTCTTTGCTATTAGTTCCCACAGCTAGAATAGATGTTCTTGTGTAATGTCGGCTAGCAAAATATTGTATTGTTTTAATATATATGACATAGTTGATAAATATTTAATAAATATTTTATAGGCACGCGTCTGACTGTAAACATGAAGGTTGTGGCGATTCGATTCCCACTCGGGGGAATTAATTATTTACATTTCCTCGCGCTGGTTTACAACTTAAAAACAGAAATAAAGGTTTTTTTTACGGAAAGTGTGGAACAAAGTGTTTCGACCTTAGGTTCCCTCTGGCTACCCTGCTATATACCTACGAGATACAGCGAGAAGTTGGGCTAGATTATATTGATTTTAATCAAACTCTAGGGAATGCTTACACAATTTACATTATATTTACGGATGTCCTATACATCCGCTAATAATGTTAAATATTCATTACTTACGGATATAAACAAATATTTTATTTTAAAATAAAAATAAATATAATAATATTTCTTTTGTTTCCAATAAAATTACATAAATAATAGTTACTAAAACTTTCATACGTAATATATGAAAGTATAAATTGCATGAATTACTTTCTTTTAACAAAACCCTAGAACAAGCGTGTGTAATTGGTTCCGGGGACATAGTCTATATTTTTCTAAGCTACAAGTGGATTTTCCACTCGAGTTACTATTACGACAGACTATATTCTATATTATTATGATAAACTGTGAAATTATATGTCTTTAATGTATATCAAATTTCCATGTTGGTGCTTCCGATTGTGTGACTAAATAAAGTAGATAATTTTACCAGAAAACATAGTTAAATTTAAAAGATAATCGTCGTCGATCCCAGTCGTGGCCAGAAGTCTAAACTAGGGACTATAAACTCGACAGGTTGTGGGTTCGATCTCCACTCAACACGTTTATTCAACAGTCAATAACTCCAGAATTCGGCGGAAAATGTGCAGGATACGACGAAAAATAAAAAATACTGGCTTTTGGTTCTTATATAGTAAAGGTTACAGGTTCATTTCTCACAGATAGATAATAGCAAAATTAGCTGCATTAACAAGATTTTCTTTTCAAATACGAATGATATTTTTGTCAAATTTATTTAAAAAAGCTATCATATATTTTTAGTCGTTCGATAAAAATTTAGGCCTATCGTCAACATAAGAATCGATCTTAATGTTTTTTGTAAGTATTATTGTAGAGTTATTGGTCTAATATATATAAATGAAATTATTTAAAGTAGCGAGCTATATAAATAAAATGTGGATTGTTTTATATAAACAAACAATATTAATCTCAACGGACAATTGAAGAGAAACTATGAAATCAATCACGTTTTGCTTTCTTTAATCCGAAAATGGTATTCATAATGACAATGACAATATTGCTCGTGAATTTACATAATTTGTAGATTTTTCCATTTTTTTTTAAATTATGTTTCATTTGTATTTAAGAGTATTTAGAATCTGTAAGTCTTATGGTACTGTTTATATAGTTATCTGGCTAGCAATGGTACAGGGACACAGGCGTGCGATTGTAAATATGACAGGTTGTGGATTCGATTTCCACTCGAGGAAATTAATTTTATTTTCATTTTCTCGCTCTGGTAACAACGCAGAAAGTAGAGAACGAAAATATCTTAGTGGGAACGATGTGTTATTATAGCAAACGTCATTCTGCCTATCAATATTTTAATTTCTCTGCCTAATATACTTACTAGTTTTAACAGAGCATGCTAAATGCATGCTCTGTTAAAACTTGTGTATTTATTTACTTTTAAGTTAATAAATTCAGCTCAAAAATAGGACATTATATTTTGAACAAAGAAAGGCAAAAATCCTGCTATGAAAACCGTGCCTTCCAAACAGATATTTCAAGATTCTCGTACAGGAAAAAACATATAGATAAGAAATTAGAAAATGTTTTGATTGTAAAAAACATATCTAACAAGATTTCTTGGTTATTAGAAGCTACTAGCTACGACTCTTAACTCGTAACTAAAGCGCGTTTCTATTGATTTTACATTATAATGAAAACTAATGACTTATGTTAACAGTAATATAATAATAGTTTTAATAATCACATTAAATAAATAATAATAATAATTTATATATATTTTCAGTTTATAAATGTAAAAGTTCTAGATTGGTTTCGTGCTATAGTTATCTCGGGATGCACTAATAAACAGTAACGGTTAAAGTTGCATATTAAACAAGAATAATCGAGATCTACGAGTATTTACGTCAGTTAGCATATATTATAAATGGCTAATTTATAACAATATACAAAGATAAAAAATCCAAATATAAATCAAATAAATCAGCTTCTCGCTATATCCCGCGTATAGCAGGGTAGGCAGAGGGAATCTAAGTGTTAAGACACTCCGTTCCCCAATATCTTTGACGTAAATTTTATTAGCACTTTTGTTTTATCAAAAAAAAGAGAATTTCTTAAAAGTAATTACTTACCGCAAGAGTTGCTGCTTTAAAATATAATTTTAAATATATCGTTATGATAATCACTAGCTTTCCCGCGTGTGCACAGTATTTAATACTGCTTAGTTGATAGTATTTATTTAAATCTACACATTCGTATCTTTAAATCTAAAAGGTATCTTTAAATTATTCTTGAAATTACATTTTTTTATTTTATTTTATATGCTTTTTATCGTACCAATCCGATGAAGGGTATTTTTTCTATAAATTCGTAAAGTTTGTTCCTTAAATGATATATTAAATTTTCAAACAATAATTAAAAAATATAATTTCAATTTTATTACTTAAATTTAAATCCCAATTAAATGTTTTTATTTAAAAAATATTTTCCCGCCTTTGCAATGTGTACAGATAAAAATATACTCATACTTTTTTTTTTAAAGTATTAATTATAAAATATTTTTATTTTATTATTTTTTTTTATTTATTATTTATAATTAAAATTAAATATTAAATTAAACAAAATCTTACCGTTCATTTTAACACGGCTATTCCGTTCACAATATAAAGCGGTGTACACACGCTAGCATCACTGTCACAGCACTCGCGGAGCACACGCACTGATGCAATGGAAAATCGCGTCTGACTACCACTACCAATGCAGTGACCACTCAAATGGTGGTAAGAAGTGGTATTTGAATTAAATATCACGTATGCCTTTAGAAATTGGCCTCCAGTGGTTTGTTGCTTTATTTATTAATAAATGGATTAGACGGATCATAATAAATTTAATATGGAAGTATATTAAAATTATATGCAGATAGGATTTTAATCATCATTGTACGCGGTAGTGCAGATCCTATCTTAATTGCTCGCTCTTCCGATAATTAAGAAAATAATTGGCTAAGAGTCAGTGATACGTATGGAGGAGACATGATAAATCTAATTTCTAAGGCGAGAAATAAATATATAAAAAAATAATAAGTATTTTAGATACTCCTACGTCATCTCACTAAATAGAGTTAGCGGTAAAATAAATAAATTAATTTTCACTTCCTATAAGATTTTAGTGGTGCAACCGGAAAGTATTTTATGATAGTTTAACCCATATTCGATTCTCGCTTAGAGGAATGTTAATATTTTTTCATTAAACGCGGTATTAAATGGGTGCCGGTTACCTAGCGCTCCATATCTCCTAATAAGCGAAAAGTACAAAGAATTTCGATATTTTTGTAATTATTTTAACTGTTATTGGTGATAAAATCAGCACTTGATAAAGTCGGAAACTAACTTGTTTTTTGACCCACTGGTTGTCTGGCGTAACCAGATTGTTATCAGTCTAAAGTTTAAGCACAGTCTAAAGTTTAATAGTATCAGTACAGGTTTTTCGACAAAAATTGGTGTATATTTTTGTCTCCTAATCAGCGAATATGTAGAAATGTCGTCCTTTTTTTCACAACATATAAATATAAGAAAACGCCATAGTCGTCACATTTAATAAGTTATGATCTATTATACTTTCTTTTATACTCATTCCTATTCATTGCGCACCCTTGCGCATATAGAAGCGTGATACTATAATTTCTCCCGTCCCTTAGAATTTAAAATGTATGGAAAGTAGTTCCGGAATATTTTTGGACAATCGATAAAATAGAAAGTTCATTAGTTACATAGTATTATCATTGTTATAGCGACACCTTTGTTTCGTTGAATTCGACATTGGCTTATGCATACGTAGTATGGTAAACATGTTTAGGTGATGACATCGAATTTTAATCTAAAAATACAATAAAAAATTATGAATTTTGGCGGGAACTATTTATATTAAATAAAGCAGCTTCACGCTGCATCCCCAAACAGCATAGTAGGCAAAGGGAACCTAGTGTTAACCGTTCCCCACTTTCTTCTGAATTAGATTTCGAAGAAATGGAAATATAAATTTCATTTTTTTTTTTTCATTTCTTCGAGTGAGGATCGAATTCAGAACCAGTCGCGTTTACAGTGACTCTTTGTGCCCCTGCGCTGTGACTGGCTTCACTATTTATATTAAGAAGTGACTATTAAAATAAAATTAATTAAAATAAAAATTAAAATGAATAAATATCACCAGAGATACAAGCATTCTAACTACATTATCTATTAAACAAAAAATTGCTACTTAGAATTAGTTTATTTATATTTATATCCAAGCCCACACCAGAATTGTCTTGTGTCCGTCCCAGAAATTTTACTTATAACACCTAAACTCTGATATGAAGACCGGCCCATAGAGATGTCTATGGTTGTAACTAGGGATGGGACTAAAAATCTCATCATGTAGCAGATAAACAGAATGCCTGCACTAGGCCCTCTTATCCTCATTTAGTAGTTATGTATTAATTTAAACAATATAATATTAAAACGCTCATTTATAACTTAATAACAATATATTTGTGGCTATCAGAGGGAAGCGATGAAGTCAAACGTAACGAGCAAGTCATGCAAATACACACGTAATATGCACCTGAGTAATCAAAGGAAATCAACAATGGAGTCGAATCATTAAAGTTATCTAATTAGTTCGGGAATTGACTCTTCCGCGTGTGGGTACTTCCGGTTTGTATATTACGTTATATTATGTATGGAGATTTTTTAGTATGTAATAATTGGAATTTGTATTATTTGTTATTTATAAAATATGGATGGAATACTGGATTCTATTATTGTTAAATGATAAACAAAAATTAAAAAAAACAGAAAGAGAGAAAAAAGAAAGACACACAAAACAACACATTTAATTTTCGGCATTACATTCTTCTAAAATTTCATTCGCAACAGCTATCACTTTATTAGACGCATCTTTTAATTCATTATTACTCAAACGATTTTTCAATAAAAACGCTGTTTTTATTATACGACTATCCTCAGAAATATATATTTTAGTTGTCTCCCTGGCTTTTTTTAAGGTTATTTTTAGGAAAATTAACCAATTGTGTGTAAAAGTTAGGAATTCAGGGGTAATAGTTAGTGTTAGTTGAAATTCGATAAGTGCATTAGTCCAAGGTTGACTTGTTAACATCGCTACTAAGTTCGGATCGCTTCTGTAGCTTACAGCATGTTTAAATATTGAACTCAGTGTTTTCCAACCACCTTCGCATTGGTTTTCGGAGTTCTGGAATAGTTTTAAATTAAATATACTATAATAGCTATTTAAAATATGTATGTATTTATGTATTTTATTATTACGTTAAATTACAAGTAAAAATTTGTGGTATGTTATTTGGATTTTATTTTACAAACGTTCGCTATGTATTGCAAGCGGGTTTTGGATTTTTAATATATTATTTTTCTTTTTTGTTTTACGTCTTGGTGTTTCAAAACAGTACAACTGAACTAACGTTAATGGACCGTTGTGGGTTCAAAGTTCTATGATAAAAAATATTTCCATTTTTTAGTACAGTATATTCTATAGTCTTTACTAACAAGTTTTATTTTCCAATTTCTAAATTATCGAAAAAAAAATATTTCCACATACATATTTTAAAAAGAATACTTGAAATTATAAAAACTTACACGAGAACACAACATAGTTTGTATCCTAAACATTACAACCCTCAACACAGTCCACTGTCTGTCATCCCCCGTAACTCCCGCACCCAGGGACAGCGTTAGCGGCGTGCTCTCGGCGTTAAGCACCATGTATATCAGTTGCAGTAGTAGTGAGCCGCGCTCGCTGTCGCTGTCGCGGCGAAGAGACTTTACTATTATATCTGTTCCTATTTCTAGTATTGATTTTGGCTTTAATTAGAAAGAAAATAATGAAATTAGTTTTATTTTAGGCCAACTTAAGTGAATAGAAAGGAATATAAACTAACTTATTCGTAATTTTTATTAATATTAGCAATCTTATTATGGGAAATTTAAAATATTTAGAACAACATTGTTTTTCAACTATTAGTAATATACATTTAATTTGTAAGTTTTTTAGCATATTTTATGTATGTATGTATATTATTAATATTAACTAAATACAAAAAATAAGAAAAAGAACATACATTATATTTATACTTCGCGAAATAATAGACCACTTGAGATAATAATTTTAGAGCGGCGCATGCGACTCTATCATCAGAGCTGTTTGTTGCTGTCAAAACGCACGGAAGGAAGTCCACGCGATATATGTATGTCAATAATACTGTTGAATATTTAATAAATAATTTTTTTTTACCTTAACGCAGTATCCCGCACACAGCAGGGTAGGCAGAGAGAACCTAGTGTTAAGACATTCCGTTCCCCATTTTCCGCATTGGAGACATTGCGTGTTGAGTGGCGGAACACAACGCCGCTCTTTGCTTCGACACCAGACAAAGAAATTAAAATATAAATTTAAGTAAGTAGTTCATTTCCTCGAGTGAGAATCGAACCCACAACCAGTCACGTTTACACACTTTGTGCCCTTACCCCAGGAATGGCCTCAAATGGGTTGAATATTTAACAAATTTTAATTGTTATTTAAAAATCAATATAGTATCAAGTACAATTATTACATAGGATGTACGAAAATAATAATTCATACCCGTACATTTCCATAAATGAATTGAAAATTATTATTAAAAAAAACATATATTTCCATAGGAACAAAAGAAATGACATAACTTACCCTTGTTATCATCAAAGTTTTTAGAAATTTCCAATAATAACAAACATACTTCCAAGCAGACAAATTCAAAGTGATTTCTGCATTCAGTATTAGAATGCGGTGTATTTTTCGAATATAACGTTGTTATAAGAACTGCTATTTTAATGCAAATCATTTGTTCTAGTTCCAGTGGAAACTGTTCTATAGCTATATCCAGTAAATAGGTTATGTTTGTGCTAGCTATAATTAATATAAATAATCAATTAATTATTAACAATGCCTGTATATTTTTTATATATATGGTGTTAAAAAAAAATTGGGTTAAGCTGAACCGGGCAAAGGAAATACAATTAAATATATAAAGGTAAATTGCGGCGTTGTGTTCCGCCACTCAACACTGAATGCATCCAAAATTTGGCGGTTAGTGGGAAACGTAGTGTCTTAGCAGTAGGTGGCATAAGCCACATTATATTTTTTACACAACTGGTCTACACCTCTGGTATCTACTAATAGCAATATAACATATTTAATTATTAATATTTTATTTTTGTGTTCAATTTATTCAAAGTGAAAGATATTTTTTTTTTATCTCTGTGCAGCTGTGCAAAAATGTATGTAAACTAATATCGTAGACACCACGCTCTTCGTATTATGGGAGCAGAGTTACGCTCCAAGGTTCCCTTACCCTACTCAAACCTTTTTTTTGAACCTGCGAACTTAGCATTAGCGAGTTCTGTTCCCAGTTAGGACAAATATTCGTAAAATATCAATAGGGTAAAACTTACCTAAATTATCATCATTGTCAATTAAAGCATTAGACAAAACAGACGGTAGTAACGACCAAATCAATAAAGAAAAATTATTTCTGGAATTTTCGTCCACGTCTTTTACGCAATTTTTGAGGGTTTCAATACAATTTGTTACGATAGTAATATCTTTACTTTGTATTATAATGTTTAATAGTAATTCCCATATAATTGGTTCTTTTGTTAATTCGTTTGGTAAATTATTTTCAATTTTGAACCATTCTGATAGCTGTTAATAAGTAAAATGTTTCATTATTTTCAAAGTATGGATGTTAACACTTAGGAAAGATTTTTTTAGCTTGATGAGAACGTATCGCTTAGTGGTAAAAGCGCATGGATGGTTTCGAAGAGAGGCGGGTTTAAATCCCGCGATCAAATTATTAAACTTTTATTTAAAAAAAAAGGAAATATATTATTTTGATTTATTAATTTTTTTTCATATACTATTAAATATATTTGTAGGTTGTCGTGGCTTGAAGTATAATAAAATTAAATTATTAAGTATATTATATATATTACTTACTACTTGTAATTTTAATAGATTAGAGATCCTTAGTGAAGTAAAAGACCAAAACAAAATGACAGGATTATGAGTATAGTATTTAGATGGTTCCGGATACAGTAAAGAGACGAGACGATCTATGGCTTTCTCCAAATAAACTCTTTGTTGTAATGATTGTAAGGTTCCGTTTGAAATTGAAGACATCTTTATAGAAAAAAAAAATTAAAATAATTAGCTTAATAATGGAGTGTCTTAACTGCTGTGTGCGTAAAATAAATTTTTTTTTTATTCTTCCTGGTAACAAGACAAAGCGGCGTTAAATTCCGGTATTCAATATACAATGATTCGTAGTTTGGGTGGTGCGTAGGAACTGCAGAGTCATAACACTAAGTTAATTCAGCTTACCCTACTTTATACAGGATATTACGGAAAGCTAAAAAACTAATATTATTATAAAATAAAAAAATATTCTATTTACAGCAAAAACTAGCCATAATGCCTTTATTATATGTCCTGGTAATGTAAAATTTTTAGGTATCTTTAAGAGATAGTCTACTAAGTATGGCAATAAGAAAGAAGTCGATTCTTCGGGGCTGAAAGAAAAATTAAACTTTTATAGAAAATAAATAACAAAATCATTTATACGGTCAAGAAGTGTTATCCGCTAAGAGATTGCGCAGAATGTGCAAAAGTTCAGAAAATTTAATTTAAGAGCGGCCACAACTTGTCGATCGTACTGTACGTATAAATTAAAAATATATATTGTTACTTTTCTGATGACTGGCAGTAAAAATAAGTATAAATTAAAAAACTATAGGGCTGATTTTTTTTCAACAGCATGTCTATGTTCTGTTTCATTTCTATTCCGTATTGTATATCCACTAAATCCATCTGTAATTTAATTAATACGATATTATAGCAAAATATATATATTATATACAGGGTGGAATTGTCAGTACCACTTTAAATGAAACCACAGTTTTAACTACTCTATAAAAGCCTAATATAATTCAGAAAAAAAATAATTCCCAAAAATGAAAAAGTTATTTTTCAAACAAAATAAAAAATAAAACGCCATTTGTAAAGTACAACATAAGCACGCACACACTTACCTGTCAAATCGGCAATGTCGTACACTTATGTTGCGTCACACGAAATACATGAATGGATGGATAAAAATCGCGAAATAAAAAAAAATCCTTCGTCAAAACTGTCGAGGTACCTTGGTTATTTTTTTTAGCTCTGGGTTTGAAATATTTTACCCTATATGCAGTTTCAGTAAAAGAAGCGCTGCCTCTTCCACCCTGTATAAGTCTTACTGTATCGAAATAGTTGTGATTTTCAACTGAAATGAAAATGGAAAACAGGGTGTCATGACACTAGGGTAAAGACACTCCCTGTACACTTTCCACTCAAATAGACAATAAAGTCCAAGTATGACACCAGCGTGAATTGCAAAAATTTTAGAAACGTAGATAAAAATTGAAATATTATAATATGTATTCTGTGAACTATTTTCAGGATACTCTTTTTTTATATTTATTTATATGAGAATGGAAAATGTCGTTTCAGCCAGTCGTGAGTGAAATTAGACTCCTTAAATATTATTACTTAGAGCTCCTAGTAAATAAAGGCATGTTAATATATAAAAAAATCTATATAAATATCTTACATCAATATCTTTGTTGCAAATTGCATTTAAATCGCTTCCCTCTACATACAAGTATTTTGCTGTTAAAGTTTTAAGCATTTCTCCCAAAACTAAACTGCTTAATTTGCGTACAGCGGGATCGTCTCTGTTAAGTGAAAAAAAATTTTTTTATCTATTTAAGTATCTATTTTAAAATTTACTATTACTACCTAAAGCATTAAAAAGGCTAGTTAAATGTAGACATTTCCATAATAGATTTCCCAAATCTTTACAACCTAGTGCGAAGAAACTCTGTTCTCCGCTTTCCGTATTAAATGGTGAAACTTATCATACCAGCGTGCGAAATTGAAAATAACTCATTCTCCGAGTGAGGGTCAAGTCTACAACTATCGCAATTACATATATCTGGTCCACTGCGCCACGATAGCGACATAATATGAAAAACAATTAAAATATTTTTTAACTTATTAGAACAAGTAATTAATTTAATTGATAAAAATAAAAAAATTATAGCTTCTATTTATAACATTATGTATTTTATTATAATGTTAATGTACCTTATAATTTGTGTTTGCGGTAAAATTTTTAAATATCCGTTCGAATATAAATAATCGCAAAACTCCGTCATAATTTCAGCTTTTGCGTTTTCGTTCATAAAATTGAATAGGAATCTTAGAAATATTCCATATTCCCCTGAAGCTAGTACATTTTGATGGTCCTGGATCGTTAAATGGATAAAATATATAAAGCGAAAAATAGAAAATGGAAATAAATAATAACAAAATATTTTTTTAAATATTTTACTGGAAATATTACAATTTTTACCAGAATAGAGTAATCGTACTAGAAAAATATTATATTAACAAGCTTAGCTTATATTTATAAATACGAGCCTGATTCCAGTTACTTACCTTAGTTAAAATAACAAGTTCTTTAATTAACTTGTGAATCGATGACTTCATTTTGGAA
>JAKRZM010001084.1:119983-148400 GCA_036379175.1 Heliconius cydno galanthus | reverse complement strand
AAAGTAAACATCTGTCCAAATTTCACGTTTCTACGCACAGCGGTTACGGCTGTGCGTGCGTCTTACCTCAGTCAGTGAGGACAAGTCCTTTTATATATATAGATAGATATAGGCTATAGGAGCCAATAAGCCATACAATTGATCATATTTTAATTTCTTAATTACGATGTTAAATATCTGTAAATTATAAACAAAATACTACGAAAATTATTAAAATATTCACCTAAGAGCGTTCATTCCCAATTGACAAGTCACATGCAGCATCGACCCCACATCCCCATTCTCCCCTACCAAAATGACTCTACTCATAGTATTCCCGAGCATTTCTAGCCATTTATCTAGGACCTCTGCCAGAACCACTGCGATATTACCTCTAATATCTAAAGAAACTGGTTGATATGATATTAGTTCGTGTAAAACGAATGTACTACATAAAATAGTATTTGGCTTATTTTTAATATGAGAGGATAGGTTTTTAAATGCTCCTAATAATTGTTCTGTGTTGTAAGCGCTTTGGTGTGAAAGGGGTGATGTAGCTTCATATTCTCTTATTCTGTGTGGAAAAGAAATGTTTAGTTTTTTATTACTCTTTTAATAGATTTATATTATGAATTCGGCGGTGTTAAGTTTCGCCAATTTCTCGAATAATACACAATTTCTCGAAAACTAGGTGGAAATTGAGGAATAGGGTCTGTTGGAATTTAGCGGCATTTATGGTACACTTGTTACTATGAGAAGACTTTTTTGATTTATATAAAATGTTGTGAAGAAACACTGGTAGGATGGATATAAAAACTAAATAGAACCTTTGCTCTCATAAATTGCATAGGCGTTTTGCATGAATGAACGCTCCCTCTGCCTATCCTGCTGTGTGAGCGATACAATGTAAAGCTGATTTACTTTTATAATAGCCCCACAATAAATGTGATAGTGGGAGGCAATATACTTGAACCACGAACCACCAGCCAAGTGCGATACAGTATGAAACGATTGTACCATATAGAGATGTCTTTGATTTTTATATTTAGGATTCCGTCGTAGTTAGTAACATTGCCAAATAATAATTAATAGACAAATCCTTTCGCTACCTTCCATCAATATAATAGCGTTTAATTTATCAAATAAATAATTGTAAAATAAGGCTGGGTATATAAATTTGTATGACCCCAGAGATTGTAATTCAATCAATATGAATTAAAACTTTCATTTATCTATAACTATAAAAGGTCTAAAAACTGAAAAATTATTAAATAATATAGCACATACCCTATTAGAAGATGACAAATGAAATGTAAGCATGTTTCTACAGCATTAATGGTGTCGATCGCTGAATAATGGACGAGACACCTTATTATAGCAGATAATGCGTGAGTCGAGTGTTCTTCATCGTAAAAACGTTTAATTCGCCATAATAAACCGATACATTGCAAAATGGATCTATTAAAATATATTTAATAATGTAAAGTTAGTTATAATAAGTCAATAATTAAATTAATAAATAGTCTTACCGAAAAAGAGAAAAATCCAAATTTGATGTTCCCTCACATAGAAATACAACTATGTCATTATCCAATAAATATTCTATTACTCGTATTCTCTCATTAGAATTAAAATTGTATTTGTTAATTGCTTCAATAAGGTAAACACATGCCCTACTCTGGGATTCTGTGTCTCTAGAAGTTAGAAGCCTTTTTATGTCGCTTAATACATTTTGTCGTCCATGTGGATTATAAGTTCGATTGAAATTTGTATTAATTAAGCTATGCATTTTGATAGAAAAATAAATATTTATTTCACTAATTTTATCACAACCTGAATTTATTATGAAAATATTTTATAATTATATAGAATGTTCTCAAGCAACTACTTAAAATTCCCGCTAACAGATTTAGAATTAGAACTAAAAATAATGGCAGCATTGCTTTTTAATTTTTTAAATGATAATTTGATTGATTTGATAAGTCAAAATCAAAAGTATCACTTAATTCTACTTTATACAACATTAAGTATAAAATAACTTTCAAATATATATATAAATTATAACCACAAAGTGACGATATATTTTGTATACCTTCAATATAAAACATAAAAATAAGTATAAGGTATATACCATATTTTTAATTTAATAAAAATGCGGTATATTACTATAAAACCTCTATGTTCTAAATAATGAGGCAACATTTTCGAATGTCATTCTCATCTGGTTAGCTATAGCGACTAATAGCCTTTACTAAACATTGGATTTTGTATTAATTTATCGCTTATAACCTTTACAACGTTGTGAAACATTGAATTTTAAATCTGGGATTAATTAAAATAGAATAACAATGGTATGAGGACGTTAGTGTTAACGTTATAATGTTAAATATGGTGGTTTTGTGAGGTATATTAAAAGCATTCCATCCATGTTTAATGCGGGGCTATTGATATTTGCAGTCAGTCATGGAGTTTTTAAAGGATTTGCCGTCGTACGATGAACACAACTTCACGTTATTTAACACCGATCACGGCATAAGAAACTGTTCAAAAAGACCTTCAATATACCTCCCTACCAAGGATATTCCTTCTGAACAAAGTTGAGTATAAGATTTCGTTTTTTGAATAGTTAGAACTTGTTAATTGTGATCATTTCGATGACATCTAATTAAATAATCAATGTATTTTAATTGTCTTTAAAACTTCTTATATTTTCAGTTATAGTGACAGAAAAGACTAATATTCTATTAAGATATCTACATCAGCAATGGGAGAAAAAGGTAAACAGTTTCTTATTGGTATAATACTAATAGCACCAAGTACAACAATATTATTTTACAATTATGTATTGATAATTAAGTAATTTGTTTGTTAAGAGCTTCAAACTATTTAGTCCAAATGAATGTTGGCATACTTAATGTCATTAAGTATATAAATATATGAAATTCCTTCATGTTGTGTCTTTACATAAGTGGTTTTATACAATGTGTTCATATTATGAAGTTAAATGATTTATTTCAGAATAACACTTCACCTAAAAAACGTGATCAAAGCCACATAGAACAAAATGGTGATGAGAGTCGACCCCGAAAAAGGCCTTGTTTAACATCTCCAATCAACTGAAAATATTTGTTTGCATCACTTCCTTTGTGCTTCAGTTACAGACTTTGTGAACACTCGGGCAGTTTTGTAATTATATTTGTATATCACATTTTTAAATCTAATTATACATTAAAGATTGAAACTCACTGGTTCTATGTTTTCTCAAAAGTTAGCTAACATTGTGCCATTTAGCAATGTCTAAAGTAATTGCGCCTATGCTGATTAATTAAGGATTATATTCAAATATAATTAGCACCATATTTGCAAAATGATTCATTCCATAAACAATAAGCTAACATCATTATTTTTTTTTAAATAATTCTTATGCTAAAAGCTTCAATATTATGAGGGAAAACTAAGGGTCTGCATACTAGGGGAAACAATGTGTTCAGTATTTTTATGTGGATGATATGTTTGCCAGGTCAGGATATAGACTAGGTTAAATATTAGCTTTTTTTTAAATAAACTTGAACATTCAAAAAATACTCTCACAATTACATGATTATATTTAATCTATGTTATTGACATAGTAAGTGATCAAGAGGCATGTTGAAGATTTATTTTAAACATGTTTACTGTTAGGTATTATATAAATTTTATAAATATAAGTTTTAGCAGTTATCATTTCTTACCAATATTCATACAACCCAATTACAATAATTTTATGAGTAAATTGTATGTAATGAGAAACTGAAGCAGATTCTGTTTAGCAATTATAGTGACACATTACAATACTGTCATGGTAAAGAGGCACAGAGTGCGACTGTAAAGCTGACTGGTTGTGGGTTCAATCCCCACTTAAGAACATGAAATATTTATTTAAATTTATATTTCCATTTCTTCGCCACAGCGAACACTGACATCGATACCACAGGTGTCAAGGCAAAGCGCAACGTTGAGTTCAGCCACTCAAGACCTCCAGAATTCGGCAAAAAGTGGACAACCGAGTGTCTTGACACTAGGCCCCGCTGCCTACCCTGTTGTGTGAGGATAGAGTGTGAAGCTGATTTGATTTTTTTTTAATATATTTGAAATTATTTCTTCTCTCATATGTATGTTTAAGAATTTAATTGTGTCATATTGCACTTGATTTTTATTAGTTTTATTCCACACTTAGGAAAGGCAAATATCTTAGAAAACAATTTGTTAACTATACTATTATAAACTTTCAGAAATTTTAAAATTTGAGTTGTTTAACAATTTTAAAAACAGAACAAAGCACATAAGTAGTATCAAGTAAGCTAAAGTTACTGTAAATTTTAAGTAAGTTATTGATAGCAGTTGGTAATTTTGTAACATTTTCAGTATAAATATAGTTCTAGCCTGACCTGTAGTGCTGATTTCAGGATTTTGGTTATTTCTATAACACAAAATGACAAATATATTTAATATACAATTTAGTCTTTTATTTCTTTTTTATTTAAACATTTGTTTTAAATCCAATTGTTTAAGAACTATTATAAATTTATTCTATAGTTTATTATTTATTTGGTCAGTTTTGATTCTATTCATTGTTAAAATTTCTATAAAAAATTACCCAACCATAATTAAATCATTAAAGATTTCAATAATACTACAGATAAATAAAACTACATATTTAGAATGAAAAATAATTTTATTCTAATTTAAAAAGTTCCACAAATTGCAGAATCAATCCACAAGCCATGAACAATGTTGAGAAAGGGTATCTAATGGAATAATTTCTCTTAAAGTTAATAGTGATATCTTATTGTACACCTAGAACACCAACTTTAAAACAAGATAGCTAGTAAATATTGTTTAAATTCCTTCTAGCCACTTAACTATAAAACATTAACACTAAAATGGAGTTAAAATATTGATATTCCAATTAAAATTTCAAGATTTGTCCAGCTCTGCAATAACATTAATGTCTAATGTATTCATTGTAAATGTCTTATTTGTATAATAAACAACTTAATCTTTAGCAGGCACTTCAATAACTCGGGGTTTGTCAATAATTCTAGCAGTGCGGTTACCCTTCTCAACAATTCCGATAATCCAGGCTTGATAGCCTTCTTGTTTCTCAATATCTTTACAATATGCTGCAGCTTGCTCACGGGGTAAGCAAATTAAAAGTCCACCAGAAGTCTCAGGAGCGTGTCCTTGTAAAAGCTGGAACATGTTTCCACATGCTTTTGCAACAGCTGCCATTTTAGCAATTACTGGTAAATTATGGATAACAAAAGATACTTCATTCTTTTGGTGTGATGCAAGATTTTGGGCATGCCCCAAAAGACCAAATCCAGTGACATCAGTAGAACCATGAGCATTGTACTTGTGCATGAGACGAGCAGCAATCCTGTTAAGTCTACTCATCGAATCCATAGCACGATGATAAGCTTTTCTTACATCTTCTTCTGATACTACTAATTTAATTCTGTTCCAACGCTCAGGTTGGTCAAGCCATTGGTGAGCATTTACTGCAACTTGAGTTCCAAGAGGTTTTGTGAGCACTAACACATCACCCATGACTGCATTATCCGGTACGATGTATTCATTTGGCTGACAAATTGTGGTAGCTACCCCCCCAATAGTGCACCAAGGATTGATTACAGTCTGGCCACCAGTGACAGACGTGCCGGCTTCTAGTGCTGAATCTTTAAATCCTCTCATGATTAGTGGTATTACTACATCCCGTTCCTTTTCAGTCATTTTTGTGGATACTCCGAGTAACATTAACATATTGTCACATTCAGTAACACCCATTGCATATAAGTCGCTTAGTACATTGGCACACGCTATTTTACCCATCATGTAGGGATCGTCAACTAAAGGATAGAAAAAGTCAGTTGTTTGTACCAAGCAAAGCCCACCATGTCTCAGCGGCGTTACCGAACAATCCAATCCAATGCCGATGCGCGGGATAGCCACATGCATAAACTGATCTTGGTCCTGTTGAGAATAATCTTGCTGCAAGGATTCAACGAGCTTAGACAGGACATCTTGTGGTACTTTGCAGCTTCTTCCTTTTAAGTCGGCGAATCTAGTTAGGCGGAAACTAGCTTCCAAGTCGTGAGCCACAGGGTCGAATGGCCGACGCAAAGCTAATGCGTTAGGGTTACCGGCCATTTCTAGTTGCGCTGCAGATAGTGTATCTTGCGCTACACTAGATTGATACGACATATTACACAAAAACAAATTAGTATTTTGATCCGCCTTAAGGTAAGTTTATGAAAAATGCCGAAATCCGACACGCCGCCAAGTGACGCTTGCAAAATGGCGTCTCCTTTACATAGAGAATATGGGAGCCAAAACTTCATTCAAATGATAGATTCTTATTGGTATTTACAATATGTAAACAAAGAATACTCGGTTTCTATTGGCCGATATTATTTTAAAATTTCAATTGTACGTAGAAAACTGACTTAAGTAGAAAACTACCAATATTTATAATATTATGAATAATATGTTTTATATATCAAATTTAATTATTTAAAAAAATATATTTATCAAATTTAATAAATTTAAAATTATTAGATATTTTATATTTATCACTTTAAATGTAGATAAAAATGGTGTGAGGATTTCTATATATTATCTGTAATTATGTTGCATATTGCTTGTCTAGATAGCGACTAGTTGAGTTGACCAATGGCAATAGTAACAAAACTTTTGTAATTGGTGTATGTCATTTCAGAAAACAAGGACTTTTGTTTTTATTGGTCATTATATTATGTAATGGAATGTTAACCTTCTATATTTGAATATTTGTATTTTTACGGCGGTTAATTTTTACAGATTAGAATTTAGAATGTAGACTGTTTGTTTCTAATTAATAAATAATATTGCGTAAATATACAGATTTATAACATGAAATTACTCCAATAAATAAAAATGGATAAGTTACAATGGAACAAAGTAGAAAATGAAGCGGGTTATCCATGTTACATTGAGTAAGTTATCAACTTTCACTAACATTTAAATTTAATGATAATAAATAACAATATATTTTATTAAGAATGCTTTTTTCAGTAAAAACACCGGGGAACAAAGTTATGACCATCCAAAATTTAGTAAAATTTTGAAAACCTTAAACGAATACAATGACATTAAATACAGTGCATACAGAATAGCATTTAAATTATTTTCCTTACAAAGGAGTCTTCAAGGTAAACTACAGTGTATAACTAGAAATTATTCAAATACTCCTAAGATATTACCAACATTTTATAATATATGGAAACATATTGAACAAATTTACGTAAATATCAATTTTTTACAGCTATAATCACATATTTGCAATACTTTAACTTTCAGTGCCACCTTTACGTATAAGTTCAGGTGTATTTGCCCGACATCAGCTCAGCTTGTCTGAAAGCAGCTTATCTCTTGATACAGCAGAACTAGAAGCTGTTCTTGCTGATATTTTCTTTGCTGCTGAAAAAGAAGGTCTTTTTTCTGGAGATGTTGACTTGGCAGTGGACCTTTTAATTAATCTTTTACTTAATGTTTATGATGAGTAAGTGTTTTATTGAAGTTTTATTCTGCAACTCGAAAATTAATTTTACTTGTTTCGAAATTCTTGATTTTCACTTTATTTAAATAATATACATACAATATTACAATAGCAATGGTTCCCATAGTCAGAGATTTCATTTAAATATACTTTTACTATTTCAAAATAAATTTAACAAAATACTAGCTAGCTTAATTGGCCAGAGGCTTAGAGTTTTTTGTATGTCTTCCTTCTTTAGTAATTCTGTAGTATTCAGTGGAGACTCAAATTTCTGGCTCTTAATTGTATGGATTCAGTATTATACAAACCCATTAACAAGACATGTATTTATTGAAAGATTTTATTTCTGAAATTCAGAAATATTATAATTAATACTTAAATTTTATAACTATATGTACAACTTGTGTATATATTTTATTTCATGATTAAGCCCAATATTTATTAATTTTCTTTAAACATTATTATTAAACAGCTATTTATCCCATGAAATTAGTCTGGTTTATGGAGTTTTTATCATACCTGGAACATTCATTGATCCCAATCTCTTGTGTCATCCACCATTGGATAAAAGCCATTTGTATATTTTGAAATATATCATACTAAGTTTTTTAACTTTTTTTTACCTTTACACTGTATTTTGCAGATAGTTCCATTCCCTTTTTCATTGCTTGGCAGAACTTAACACCCTATTTTACTTTAATTACTTAATATATTATAATTTTAGAGACAGAAAAACTCCTATACGAGTGCTTGCAGCAAAAACCCTGTTAATATTACTAAGTGGGGAATCTATATCAGAAAAATGGCTGGCGCTCGCAAATTGCAGTGCAGACCACAATGGGTGTGTGTCACCAAAAAGACTAGCTGCATTATTAGCACATGTAACAGCATTACCTAAATACTTAGGATGTCAGTGTGATTATATACAGAGTGATGTTAATTCATGTTTTGAGAAAGTAAGTTGTTTTTATAATTCTACTTTTTTTAAATTTTACAATGAAATTAGGTATAATTTTAGTTAACGATGACCTTAATTTTTGCATTTCATTTTAAAATATAAGTTAATTTAATTTTTTTATTACTTTCACATTTTATTGAAATTATATTTCCATTACTTTCAAACATTATCAAATCTATTAAGAATTGTAATTTTGAGTTGCCAAACCCAACTTAATTCTCAAAAGTAATAGAAGTACCATATATCAAATGGAACCATGCAAGGGCACACAAATGTGATTGTAATGTGACGGTTGAGGGTTTCCATAGGGGGAAGAAATTATTATTTAACAATATTTTCATTTTCACTTTCACACCAAAGCAAAAGCTCAGTATTGAGTTCCACAACACAATATGCAATGCCTCAAAGAAGTTAATAAAAAGTGGGGGACCAAAACTTAACACTAGGTTCCCTCTGCCTGCCTACATTTTTATTCATTACAGAGCGCAGGTATGCTCGGTATAAGTGCACAAATAGTAGCTGAATGGGGCACCCAACATTGTGCAAGCACTCGATGCCTGACCGTAGTCCAGAGGGTTATAGCTAGTAGGAACTGTTCCAATGCCAGTGCCACTTGTGTTATATGTACCCAGCCTCTTATACAGGTAGATAATAGATTTGTGAAATTATTATTGATTTTGACCTAAAACCTTGTGTTACTATTCTATAAATGTCTGTAAACACGATGGTTTTATATATGAAAATATTATTTTCATTCTTTCGTTTCCTCGCTCTGATATCGTTACCAGAGTGGTGCCTCGTGGCAAATCATGGCGTTGATTTCCGCCACTCAACACACAAGAGTGTAGCCTCGAGAATTCAGTGGAAAGTGGAGAATGCGTAGGTCTTATGGGAATAGAGTATCTTAACACTTGGTTCCCAGGTTCCTTCTATCTATTTTGCTATTGGCGAGATACAGCATTAAGCTAAAAAATATACACTATTTTTTCAGGTGCTAAAATTTAAATGTTCAAAGTGCAATAATTTATTCTTTTGTGAAAAGTGCTATCTATATGACAAGGATGCATCGAGTATTTCTGGCCACAAGAAAACACACGTAGTCCAAGAAATTATTGATGGAGAGGTAATATTTTAAAAAGAATTAAGAGTTATTGGTGTTTTTTGTATACAGTATTACACACTATAAATGTGTACTATACAGTGCAGTCGGCGAGTCGTGGCCGCCGGGGACTTAGCAGTACTTGATTGTAGGACTATTCTTACTTATGATCAATTTCTTCCCAAATGAATAATGCGGAAAAGTTCGGAAAAAAGATCTAAGGGTGGCTACAACTCTTTGACCATATTGTATAGTGTGTGTTTTTTTTCATGAGAAATAAATCAAAAACCTAGTTTTAGATGACACAATTTTTAACTTTGTTTTTTTTTATTTTAAAATATGTCTTATTAAAAATTTATTTTTTGTCTGTTTAGTCTGACATTCATAAAAATTGTTTTGTTTTTTTTTACTTTCAGGTTAAACCTACAGAATGTCTAGGTTTCATGAAAAACATGAAACGATTCTTCTTTTGCACTAAAACGAAAAAGAAGAAAACAAGCAAAAAGAACAGCAAAAACAAGAATTTAGTATCACAAGGTTCTGTGAAAAGGAAAAACGAGAAACCCGCTATTTATACTTCTACTGTAGGAAAAGCATCTGGTAATAAAACCAATCCGGCTTTTACATTGCAAGATGTTATAAATCAATTGGAAAACGAAAATAAGTAAGTGAAATATAAGCATTGGCTGTTATTTTAGCCGTCGTGGCGTAGTGGTACCGCGTTTGACTGTAATCACGTTTACAATTGTGTAAATCGATTTTCATTCAAGGGAAATTTGTCGCTCTGGCATAAAAAAAGAGTTGCACCGCTAAACACACAATGTCTTAAAAATTGGGTGGAAATTTGGGAATGGAGTGTCTAAATTCCTAAGTTCTCTCTGCTCACCTGCTATATGGGGGTTCGTGTGACGTTTGAGGAAAGAATGGCTATAACTAAATGAATAACGTACTTAATAACTCATCAGCATTGGTGTAAGCGAACTCAATAATGTATAAAGGAACTAAAATACCATAAAAAGAGATCGTGAAGATAATAAAATCAATATTTCATGTTGTTTTTCAGAGTAATTAAAGAATTAACGGACCAATTGGAGACAGTAGCTAAAAGTGGTAGTGACGAACTAAAATCTAAAGTAGACCAACATTATAAGCAATTATCTACGCAAATAAATAGGCTTAAATTGTTAAAGGTATATAATATATTTTTGCTATTATTGTATTATCTATACTTTTGCATAATTCATTTGCTTTTCTAGTAATATAATGTTAACCTAAATTACTTTTGCGATATGATATGTGTCAGGTCATCGTGGCACAGTGGTAAAGCGTCTGGTTATAAAGTTAAGGATTAGGACAATAGTTAAGGATTTGATTCTCACTTGTGGTAATGAATTATTTTCATTTCCCCACTCTGACACTACGACTAACGTGGATGGGCATCGTAATAAATATTGCGTTAATTTTTCACGCGATAAAGTGAGTGGGTACACTTGCAACGGTCAAAGTGAAAGCCCTTTATTCTATTACCTATCTCATTAATTGAATATTCGGTACGAGTTGTGGTCGCCCTGAAACTAGCTACAGATGGCTGCGCAGATTTAATATTAGATTTTTTTTGCTTTGAAGAATGCGCTTATAATAAGAATTATACGATCATATTCTTAACAGGACAGCTTACTCAATCAACAAAATCTGCCTGCGGAATCAAAAACAGATGGAAATGACAGACCACATGCCTTCGATCTCTTCAGTCCCATACCGTTGGTGGATGATAAGCAATCAAAAGTTACTGATAACAAGCAGCCGAGGGTACTTAGTTTGGATTCCGGAAATTTCTCTGTCACCTCTAAGAATCAGAATCTATTGACTATGTCAGGAGATGCTTTAAAACCTGTAGTGATGCATGCCACGTCTGATAGTATATCATCTGTGTCTATGAATGATATGAGCAACTGGTATAATGGTATGCCATTTTTTCTATTTATGTTATTTTTTTATATTTTTTTTCTTAGGTGACAATCCAATGTCAAAAACACTTTTTCCCTTTGAATTTGTAACGTGATTGATTGTTGCGTAATTAAACGCCAATTGAATATAGTTCATTTCAATTCAATTATTCTGTGTCTTCTGTCACATAATAAAGCTCTACCTAAAATAGTGACAGTATGATTGTAAACACAATGGCCATGGGTTCCATTGTTCATATAATGTGACATAGGTGAAATAATTTTGTGCTCAACTGGCACAATCGAAACACCTTAATTAAAGAACCGAACTGTTATGGGTTCTATCCCATTCAGAAAATGATTATATTTAATTTTTTAAATTTAACTCGCTCTGGTTAGGTAGAGAACGGTGTTGAGTTCGGACACTTTACGAGATGTTTCGAATTCAGGCAACGAATGCTAGGTTAAAAATGTCTCTAATCTCCTTTGTAGAATAAGTTGTAAACCTGAAAATTTATAAAATAATAAAATAAAGTAATAAATATTATTATTGCATTTAAATTCTCAATAATTTCAGAAACAGAAACAATCAAGCACAACCAAACACAAATAAACACACAAAGTATATGTGCAACGGAAAAACGCTTCGCCGCCGACTTACAAACAGTGGAGACCAGCAACCACAAGATGAGGGCGTTAAACGCGGATCTCGATACGGTCTTGGATAGATTACAACAGATATTAACGCATAACTTTGCAATGGATGGTAAATTGATTTTTGTCATTATTACTATATTGTTTGAGGCTGTCGAGGCAAAGGTCGTCCCGTTGTTGTAAACCCGACGGTTGTCGATTCGATTCGATTGTGGGTGATACTGTCAGCGTATGACTGTAAATGCAATGATTGTGGATTCGATCTCCTCTCAGTGGAATGATTATATTAATTAATTTTTAACTTAACAACTTAACTAACTTACATTTAACCAACTCTGGCGGACAACACTAGGTTCCCTCTGTCTACACATACGGGAACAGACGTCAAGCTACAAATAAATCCACTACATTCCCACAACTTCCAAAATACGGTAAAAAACATTTACAATAGTTAAAAAATATAAAATTTGAGCAAAACCTGTTTTTATTTCAGATTCGTGTTTCGATAATACTCAATTACGTGAAACAGCAAACGAAATGGAAGGTCTTTTGGGTACATTAATACGAGGTGTGGAACAGCGCGCTACTTTAAACGCTACTAAAGGACTCGTCTAGGTTATAGATATGGAAAAAAAACATAAATATATAGTTAACCATACATCTCATATGATGTCACTAAACCGCTTGTTTTATAGTATAATTGGAATTTGTTGTTAAATCAATAGAGAAAACTGGATTTTAATATATTATAATATTAGTTTTTTAATAACTATATTATTAACAGATAAGCATTGATATTAATAATATATTAGTGGTTGTAACAAATGATAGAATATACACAACTACATTTCTTACAAATTTTTAAAACTTAGAAAATCTGGTTTTACTTAATTCTGGCATAACCGTTATTGAGAGGGTGTAATTCTATATACCCAATAAATAAAATAAACCGAGTAATATTGATGAAGTTTATAAATCGAGTGATGTCATATATATGTTTACATAGTAATTATTTTTAAGATGGAATTTGTACTGTACAGTTATATATGCTCGGTAGGTATATATATATGGTCGTTAGGGAACGCGTTTTATATTTAATTGATATTTTTTGAATTCTCATAAAATAAATTAAATTTTACTACTTACTTTCGCTTAGTATAATTATATAGATTCGCTGGTAACGAATTTTCTTTAAGTTGACTCTTTATTTAGTATTTACTAAATAAAACTTGAAATTATTATTATTTGACTTAAGTATTGGTTGTGTTTAAATATCTATGTTACTATATTACAATTGAGGAATTTGTTTGGCACTAGTCTCAGGAACTATTGCAAAAATCTTTAAGTTTTAGATAGTCCATTTATTGATAAGTATTGTAACCCATTGTATCTGCAGTCAGTTACTTTGTTTTAACGAAACAGTAGGTTAAAGTTAGTAATAAATAACTGTAAACTAAAAACATTATGCAAGAAAATCCGTCCCACTGTATTTGGTGCTCAAATAATATTAGGTTAAAAATAAAATAAAATAACTAGAAAAATAACATGCCATTATATTTTATATAAAAAAAACATTTACATACGGTCGTGTATTATTAAAATAATATAATATAAATTACGTCTTAATAAATGTTAAAACTGATTTATTATTACTAAATTACTTTATCGTGTTAAGCGTAAGAACAATATTCGAGAGTTAAAATAATTATTAAATCCTTAATGAGAAGTAAAAAGTACTTTTATAAATATTATTTGAAAAAAAAAAACAAAATATGATATAATATTTATTTATGTTATTTTAATTGCATTTAATTGGACTTAATTGTATGCCATATTTAATGAATAATTTGATCATAAANTATATGCTCGGTAGGTATATATATATGGTCGTTAGGGAACGCGTTTTATATTTAATTGATATTTTTTGAATTCTCATAAAATAAATTAAATTTTACTACTTACTTTCGCTTAGTATAATTATATAGATTCGCTGGTAACGAATTTTCTTTAAGTTGACTCTTTATTTAGTATTTACTAAATAAAACTTGAAATTATTATTATTTGACTTAAGTATTGGTTGTGTTTAAATATCTATGTTACTATATTACAATTGAGGAATTTGTTTGGCACTAGTCTCAGGAACTATTGCAAAAATCTTTAAGTTTTAGATAGTCCATTTATTGATAAGTATTGTAACCCATTGTATCTGCACTCAGTTACTTTTTTTATAACGAAACAGTAGGTTAAAGCTAGTTATAAATAAATGTAAACTAAAAAACATTATGCAAGAAAATCCGTCCCACTGCATCTGGTGCTCAAATAATATTAGGTTATAAATAAAATAAAATAACTAGAAAAATAACATGCCATTATATTTTATATAAAAAAAAACATTTACATACGGTCGTGTATTATTAAAATAAAATAATATAATATAAATTACGTCTTAATAAATGTTAAAACTGATTTATTATTACTTAATTACTTTATCGTGTTAAGCGTAAGAACAATATTCGAGTTAAAATAATTATTAAATCATTAATGAATATACACAAAATTGATTTATTATATAGATAAGTAAAAAGTACTTTTCTAAATATTATTTGAAAAAAAAAAAACATACATTACAGATATGTTATTTTAATTGCATTTAATTTGACTTAATTGTATGCCATATTTAATTAATAATTTGATTATAAATCTTTATAAAAAAGTTTGTTATTAATAAAAACTTGTGTCATGGATGTCTCAATCTGTAGAAAATTGTAATGAAATTAGTTTCGATGAAAAATATTTACTTATTGTTCAATGAATTTTCTTATTGTTTAGAATAATAAGTAGACTATAAAATTTGTATAGTTAAAAATAATAATAATTTTCATACATTTGTGAAAATAATATTTTTACACTTTTCTTTTGGTATATTCTTTTTTTCCGCTTGAATAAATCGAAAAATGTTTAATTATACATTCCTAAGTGCTTCTTACCAGAAAACTTATTTTGTCTTTCCTATTCAGTACATATTATGTTGTTTTATCAAAAATCTTATTATATTCTATAAATTTCCTTTTCTAAATTAAGGCTTTCTTTTATGTGCGCCATTAAAATTATAAAAAAATATGATTGAATTATGTTAAAATTTTCAATAGTGTATGTTTAAGCTAAAAAACCATTTAATAAAACATATATTTTTTTTACATTATGTCAAAATGTACTTATATCTTCAAAATGTAAAATCAATATTTCAAAGTAACTTATATATGTCTATAAATTGCAATTGCATTGCACAAACACAACCTAGAGTACTTAAAAATAAAATCATATTACTATTAATATCATTTACAAAAAGATATGTATATTATAATAATATGTAAGTATTAATAATAAATGATTTACAAATGGACGGTTTTTATTTCACTATTATTATCTACATTTGGATACAATTGTTATTAAGTTATATTATATATGTATTTCTTAAATCTACTTCGCAATAGCGACTAGCTTGAATAAGCTGATATAAAAAGTTAATTTATTAATTTACTTCAATATAAAATCGGAGTGATTGAGCTTTATATTGTTTATTATTATAATATAAATGAAAAATGACAAAGCACGGCGTTGAATGAACGCAGTGTCTTAACACTAAGTTTCCTCTGCCTACTTTATAGGCAGGATATAATGTGAAACAAAAAAAATATTTCAATAAAGATTTTGGCGCCAAATATACAGCCATTATGATACAGATTAATGAATATTTCAATCCATTTTTTAATTGTCATATAAGTTGCAATGGAATTTTGCATTGATATTTAAATAAATATTATAAAGACATTCTGTAAATTTCTCTTCGGTAAATATAGTATTAGTTTCTTTTACTACTATTTATGAGATATTTGCAGCAGTGTGTCAGTAGATGTTTTTCTTTTTCAGTTGATCCGTTCTGGTGTATGGCGGTGGGTCCGCCGCGTTCTCGCGTATAAATGTCCAATCCGTATTGACCTGAAATTTACAATAAAATATTTTTTGTAGTAAATATTTAATTAATTAAAACTGTAATTTTCTGCATACTACGATGTAGATGTTCTAAATTACTATTTAAAGATATATCAAAGTGATTTTCTATAGTTTTTTTCGCAAATGTCTTACAAACCACGATCGCTTAGGGAGAATTAATCACATCATATTTACTTCCAAGAAATTAACTAAAAAAAACACTTCCAAAACCCACCTTCCTCTGGAAAAGTAATATAAAACGTGACGATATCATCAGATACGTTTTGCTGTACGTATTTCGAGAGTCGTTTCTCGTCCACGCCGTTTTTGTGTAACGTCGCCATGAAGTCTGCGAGGGGGCGCGACATACGGAACTGGATCTCCAGTTCACGACCCGCGAATACTAGCGCTTCCTGGAAAATTTTATATTTTGGTAACTTTAAGATTTAGTCTTTGATTTCGATTCGAATTTGAGGCATTGAGTCGTGTTTGACCAAAGTAAAGCGGTAATAACATCATTTAATTATATTTCGAGTGGGGGTAGGAGTCAAACTGTCCCGCGTCCCTTACGGCCAAAAAGAAAATTAGATTTTGTATGTAAAATTTAAATATATTCTTATACTTTTGTCGGTTTGTATGCACTGCACACAGCAGGGTAGGTAGAGGGAACCTACTATTAAGACACTCCGTTCCCCACTTTCTGCCGAATAGTTAAAAAAGTATCTATCCATTTATTTTAGAAATTGTGGGTTACTTGTTAACTTATTATATTAGATAATTTGAATTAATAATAATATTGAATACCATCTTAGAGTATCAAGATTTATATCAATTTGTTCAATCAATTTCCACAAAAAAAGTATACTGTTAAGGAATGTTCTACAAAATTACTTGATGTGTAATAGGCACGAGTCCAAACAGCCGCGTCGCCTTGGTGGGTCCCCACTCGCCGCTCGCGCAGTCCGGCAGCGGCACCATCACCGTCTGTAGCTCTGCGCAGCATATCTGAAATTATATTTGTATTATTAAATTATTGATTACTGGGAAAATGGTATTTTAGTCTAATCTAACTTCACACTGTATCCCTATCTCGGTAGTCAGAAAACGGAGCGCCAAACCCTACGATTACCCCCTAGGAAGACGGAGCTACAAATGTCATTCTTAAGTTAGTTATAACTTAAAGTTTTAAATTGTTTGATTTTGTAAAAAAAATGTTTATATTATTCGTTTATTTAAATTAATAAGTGATAGAATTTATGTATAAATATTGCTAAGAAATAAAAATAAAATTAATTTCTTAAAGTGTAATAAACTATTGCTTTTAGATTCAACTAATTAAATAAAATAAGCACAAAATTTCTAGATAAATAATGAACAATTTATCTATAAAATACGAACCAAAGCTCCATATCTTGTGACAACAAAAATATATCAAAATAAAACTTACTTTAAATTTACAGACACTCTTGAACTTCATGGGTTCCCCCGTGAGGTACTCTCTCGGCGTGACCGCGTTCGCGAAGATGTCCAGCAGGAAGGCGCCGCTGCAAGGAGCATGGACTCGGAACGAGACAACGTTGCCTACTACGGACTGGAAAGGAAAAAAATAAAAATATAATGCAAATCACAGTATTCGGCGGAGAGTGGGAAACGGACGGACTAGTCCGTTCCCCACTTTCCTTTTTGAATCCTGGAAGCATTTCGTATTATGTGGCGGGGTTATCAATAAACTTAAAGTTATAAAAGATAATACAATTACAGAATCTTATATAAAGAATACAAACCTGCATTACAAATCTCTTCAGGCTAACGCCGTCGAACCCGTCACCCTCGGTGTCGTAGAACTTCAAATTGTAGTGGAATATGAGCGAGCTCTGCATGTGTGCTGGCATCGCTATACGCATCGTCGCCGCACCTAGAAATAAAAGTAGTTTTTTTTAATTTCTCCGTTTTTTAGTTAAGTCACTACGTTCCCCACGTTGAATATTGAAGAAAGAATATATAGAGTTATAGAATAGCATAAGCAAATCATATTAATCAAATAGAAAGTATCTTGATTTTCGTCATATCAATCTGTGCATTTCTTATTAAGTTAAAAAAATAAATAAGGATCTAAGCAAACTTCGAAAAAAATTACAAAGTCTACAAATAAAGAAATGTGGAGCATAAAATAATATACACCTATACTCTTTTATATTACTCAAGCACAAAGAAATCCCCACTTATGTAATAATACAAAAATATACATATGAATAAGAGAATGAACACTAGGTGTTCTTCTTTAATGCCAAACAAGACAGATATTAGAAGTTAAAAAAAAACTAAACTCACCAGTAGAGTCAGTAAACATTACAGCTTTGGTATTCGGGTCACTAAAATACAACCCATATCTGAAGAACAGAGATCTGACGAAGGGAAGTTCTTCAAAGTCATGTAAGGTTATCGGTGTCTTCAGTAACTGCCAATCAGGTTGTAGTGGGTAGAACTCGTATATGAACTCTCGAGGATCAGTTAAGAAGTAGTGATCGTCGTATTCGTATCTATAAAGGAAAAAAATGTTNGTATTCTTAGTTTGCCACTACCAAAATTTAAAATATCTGTAAAAAATATTCTAACAAGTAAAGCTTATTACACTGTTCAAGAATATTTAGAGGATAAACATGTATGGAATTAATGTCTATTGAATGTCAGGCAGGACAGCTGCCAGCTAATGTAATAGTAAAATATACCATTGACTTTGAAAAGAGCAACTGTTGAGTTTCTTGCCGGCTCTTCTCAGCAGAACTGCCTTCCGAACCGGTGGTAGCTTTTTGTTGACATGTACATTCGACGATTCAAAAGTGCTTTTATAGTTTATTTGAATAAAGAATATTTTGAATTTGAATAAAAGAGAGAATGAACACTAGGGGTTCTTCTTTAATGCCAAACGAGACAGATTTTTGAAGCTAAAAAAAGCGAAACTCACCAGTAGAGTCAGTAAACATAACAGCTTTGGTGTTCGGGTCACTAAAGTACAACCCGTATCTGAAGAACAGAGATCTGACGAAGGGAAGTTCTTCAAAGTCATGTAAGGTTATTGGTGTCTTCAGTAACTGCCAATCAGGTTGTAGTGGGTAGAACTCGTATATGAACTCTCGGGGGTCAGTTAAGAAGTAGTGATCGTCGTATTCGTATCTATAAAGGAAAAAATGTTTATTTATACAATTACAGAACCAAATAGTTATTGCTAGTTTTTATAAAAAAAAATCAATATTTTCTGTTTAAAAATCTAAAAAATAAATTGCCTATGCCTATGCATATATGCCAATGCCTCCAGAATTCGGTAGAAAACGGGGAGTCTTAAAATTAGGTTCCCTCGTCTTATCCTACTGTGTGCGGGATACCTAACAAAAAAACATCACCCACCTCAAACTATCACTCTTCCCTCTATTCCCAGGCTTAGGAGCGTCCTTCGCGTTAACCAAATGCCTCGCGCCCCAGTTACACTGGACGAAGCGCCACGCGCCCGCAACATACACCGCGTTCCAAGAGTTCCTGAACCTGTTGTCCTCGAACCTGACTCCTGGCTGGTACCCTGCTGATTTGCTGTAACCCTTTATTACTACGCAGTGGAGACCGGCGTAGCTGGAAGGGTAATTAGGATATTGTTACCGAACTCGTGTACAAAAAGTTAAAATATTCTTATTCATCATTTACAGATATCGTTTCTTTCTTAAAGCATTATTTTTTTGAAAAAGCATAAAAATATATTAATTTTTTAAAATAAATATCATTTTTTCCAAAATCTCTCCCAAATACATTACCTGCACAATCTCTTAAACAGAACGTGGTAACTCTCCGTTCCATGTTTTATTCCTCTTAACAGCCCTAAAGGTGAATCTCCTCTCAAATTGTCATCAAATTGAATGTTATTTAAATTCTTGACTGTTATCCATCTGAATATGGTGCGAGCTTTTTCTACGTCGCTGGCACATCTCCCTACAAGCTGTCTCACCAGGTCTGTGAAGGTTTTCTGGTCTTCTTGAGCTACCTGTTAGGAAAGATTAGAAAATTATTGTTTATTTTATTTAAGTATGAAGAATGGTCTCTTAGAAGTAGTAGATGTTTATAGTTGAGGAGAGTTATGGAATTATAATAAAAACCGCTAAATAAATCCCTATAAAATGATTTTCAAATCTGGAACTACATTACTTTTCTATTGAACACTAAATATGCCAAAATTTTAGAATTATAATTGAGCTAAAAAAATCGTAAAAGTTCCAACTCACAGAAATAGCAATTTTATCGACATCAGTGAACTCCGCAGGATCAGTATAAATATGGAACTTCGATACAAGCGGTGGTTGTGGGGGCGGTGCTCGTGCTGGGTAGGGAGGTGCTTCTTCCCCGTCGAGGTACAGGGAGGAAGCTGCCATGTACTCTGATCTTCTTTCTTGGATGAGCTCCATCATCTCGTGGCTTTGTTTTTCTACTAGGGCTGCCGTGGCAGCTCTGGAATTTTAATGTGTTTTTTTTTATTTTCAGGTGGCTTTCAAGTTTTAAAGGTAGGTGGTGAAAATACTATGTATCTGGTTCACTGTATCGAATAGGTGTGTGTTACTGGCAGCGCTATTAAAGTCATTAAATTATATCAATATTTTTAACAGTTTTGAAATCATTTCTAAAAAATATAATAAGGCAAAAGAGAATGATGAATGATGATGTTATTAAAATATTTATTAAATCAAAATTAACCAAGATTTGTTAAAGAAAAAAAAATTGTAATTAAGTTTCAACATGTAATGCTTCAAAAATTTGGCGGAAAACGGGAAACGAAGTGTTTTAACACTAGATTCCCTCAGCCGACATTGCAGTATATATTTAAAAAAAAAATTTACCTAGCACAGATTAAAAATTAATTAACCGCTATTCAGGTAATCTATTCTATTCTATACAATTTATATTCTCATACGTTTTATTTAGCATCCGGTTCTGTAAATGAGTTGTAAATGAAAGTGGCTTCTCATCGGGCTCTCTTTAAAGCTGACCGCCGCCATTTTTACGACGTGACCCAGCTTATTTAAATGTTAAACATGATGTAAGGTATTTTCTCCTGGCACAACACTGGTTAATTTTATATTGTTTGATTTGTGCATATGATATGGTAGTGTGAAAGAGAATTAACTTTAACTTTAACTAAAAGAGTTACTAAATTATGTTTTTGTTAATTTTATTATTGTTGTTTTATTTCATAGATATATTTACTTTCAGGATAGAGATTAAGGATTGTTTTAAGTTTTTAATTGTTTTAAGGCGTTATTATTACTATTAATAACAGAAGTTATATTTGAATTTATTCCTTTAATAATTTACGGAAATTTAGCGAATAGAATTATTATTTTTAACATTTTTTATTCTTTTTTATCTCATGTGGAACTCTTCAAAATTGAGAAAGAAATGTCGAGGATTATAACTGATATCTCTTGGACTATAGTATACTATGTATAATGAAAACCCTTAAACACATAAAACGACAAATTTTAGTTAGTTATTGAAATATTTATAGTAGATATTCTTAAAAAAAATGTATTATAACTAAAAAAATACCTCTCGTGTTCCAACATTTTCCTCGTCAAGCTCTCCTTTTTCTTATCTCTCCGTAATGTCATATTCTTTTCCAAATCAGCTCTCTCTTGCTGGTGTCGCAGAGTGAGAGCACCTATTTCAGCATCAGGTCTTCTCTTCTTCACTTGCATTTCTTGCTGGAACCTATTTGTTAGTCGCTCTAGTTCCCTTTCCCATTCGTCCTGGAGAAAAAAATAATGTCAAAGTTTACTTTTATACAGTTTTAAAATATTTATGCGAACCGGCATCGTTTGACTGTAAACAAGACAGTTGTGGGTTCGATGCCCACTCAAAGGAATTAATTATTTAAATTTCCTCTAGCAATAAGACAAAACTTGATGTTATGTAGGTAGGTACTAGATACGCAGTGTCTTAAAAATTAGATGGTATTTGGGCAACGAAGTGTCTTAAAATAATATTTCTTTTGTCTATCCTGCTGTATTCTGGATATAATGAGAAGAGAAAATTAAAAAAAATAAGATTACTGAGGTCGTGGACATTTCTTTAAATAATTAGTTCGAGCCTGCGGCGTAACTCTTTAATCATTTGTATGAAAACCAAGTATGTCAGTCAATTTACGGTAATTTAGCGAATTTAGCAGTTTTTCATCTCATGTCAGAAACAAGGTGTTTTTAATAATTTAATGATCTTGAATATAAGGAAAATCGTCGGTGAAGCTTCTTTTGCAGTATCAAAAAAATTGCTGTCGTAATTAAGGGCAACCCGAGCAACAAAAAATGATCGATTTCTGGAACAGTCGGTCGGTAATTTTGTTCCTTTCACAAAATTAGATGATATTATTTTATTAAAAAAAACGAATATCGTAAAAAATAATAAAAGAATTGAGAAAGAAGAATAATTTGTTTTTAGCCCTAATATGTCATGTTTTCTTTTTTCAATTAGTAGGTACTTATAGAAGTATTGCATAAAAATTACATTATATAAAACTAGCGGACGCGCGCAGCTACGCTAGCTTATTTAGGGGTGAATTCTAATAAACCATGAAACACGTGTTCAATGAAATATTTTTAAGAGTCTAAATTTCAAATTTTATAAAAATCGGTGGCGATTTGAACATTTTTCCATACAAACTTTCATCCCCTTATTTGCATCCTTAGGGGGTGAATTCTAGAAAACGATGAAATATGTGTTCAATTAAATACTTTTAAAAATCTAAATTTCAAATTTTATAAATATCGGTGCAGATTTAATTTTTTTTCCATACAAACTTTCAACCTCTATTTCACCCCTTTAGGGTTAAAATTTTTCAAAATCCCTTCTTAGTGGATGTCCAGATTACGAAAGTAAACATCTGTCCAAATATCAAGTTTCTACCATCAGCGGTTACGGCTGTGCGTGCGTCTTACCTCAGTCAGTGAGGACAAGTCCTTTTATATATATAGATTATAGCCTGAAATCCTATAAAATAAGACGATGCAATATCTTTAATTTTAATAATTTAATATATTTAATAAATACCTGTATTTCTTCTCGTATTCTTCTGTTTTCCTCTTCTCTGTGTTTCGAGAATTTTCTATATAAGTCATCTTCTTCTTGTCTGTGTTTCATTTCCAGTTTTGTTTGTTCATCTCGATCCTGAAAAGAACAAAAATAATACTTTATTATAAGAAGTCTTTTAAATTAAAAGTAATGCAAGGTTTAACGCCGTTGTTTTGACACTATCGTGGCGTAACTGGGAAGCGCACATCAGGGCCCGTATTTATAATTCGCTGTCAAATCTGAGAGATGGAAATGTCATTTAAGAATGGAAACGGCATCTGAAGATCGATCTCATACTTGAGAGCAATTTATAAACACGGCTCTTAGTTTGTGGAATCGATTTTGATTTACGGAAAATTTATGATTAAAATTGTTTTTCCTATAATTTACATAAAAAACAGTATTTCTTTTGTATAATATGCACACAATATTCTAAATTGGGGCGAAATAGAAGATCTATTTAGATCTTACCTACCAAGTTATTTCTTCCACAAATTTCGTGAGACGCTTGAAAGTAGAAAAAACATTACTAATTTAGGTTAGCCACTTTGTACTAACAGCTTATGGCACCCACCGTGACATATAGATATTTAAACCATATTGACGTGTTATAAACGCGACTTCCGCGTGACGAAAGTTTTGCTTACCTACTAACTACTAACGATTAGATATTTAGAGTGTGAAATCTTAACGAAATAGTTCTTGGTAAGCTATTGTGAAATTGTTCCTTATTTTGCAAATGTTAGTATATGTACCTTTATTTATTTTGTTTCACGTAGCAGGATAGGCAGAGGGGAGCTGGGAATCTAGTGTTATAACACTCTGGTCCTATTAAGATATTAAGACACTACCGTTCTCCATTTTCCCGTGAATTCTGGAAGCATTGCGTGTTGAGTGACGGAATTCAACGCCACGCTTTTACTTCATCACCAGAGCGTACGTTTGTGCCCCTGCGCCACGACTGGCCTCACAATAATTTTAAAGAGCAACTGTTGAGTTTCTTGCCGGCTCTTCTCAGCAGAACTGCCTTCCGAACCGGTGGTAGCTTTTTGTTCATATGTTCATTCGACGATTCAAAAGTGATTATAATAATTACCTATTTGAATAAAGAATATTTTGAATTTGAATTTGAATTTGAATACTAAATTCATTTATTATTATATTTATATAATATGTAAATTAAAAGAAAATTACTACCTTAATTTACTAGAAACGTGAAAGCCATTTGTTATACACTCGTTAAAAAATAAATCCGAACTATCTTAGCAATGATTTATGTTGTGAGAACATAGTTTGTTTCGAGTAACCTTTCACACCACATGCATAATGGACGTCGCTCCATCGCCGGTACGCTTCCTGTATTATGGGAATGAAAAGTGGAAGTAAATTTGCACAAGCAAATATTAGTATTGTTTAAAAATGACTCTTGTAGCGCAGTGGAATTTGAAGCACAATTCCCTATAGGCTGAAGGGGATTCAAATGCCACTCGATTGTATAATCATATAATCTATGCATATAATACATTTGGAACTTATCACTGTCTATCCATGAGCGATTTATGAGAAAATCTATTGAAGTAAAAACATATATATATTTCTCGATAATTATAATTGTAGGTCTACGTCAAGTCCGAAGGTACCCATAGGAAGTTGGTAAGGTTTCACTCGTAGAATTTCACACAAAATGCATCAAAAACGATGCATAAACGCTCATATCTTTTGATTGCATTGACTTATATGGAAGCTTGATTTTTTCTGAGCAACAATGAACCGTAGACCTAAATATCTGATAATCCATCAGGAGGGATAACAAAAGTGATCCTATAAGGGTTCCGTTTTAACCTTTTGAAGGGAACCCTAAAAAGAGCAATATGTAAATATTTAACAAATGAAGTAAAGTAAGTAAATCCATAAAATTATGTTTCGTCCATATATCTATACATATAAAAGATAATCTAAACGTATATGACACAAACGACCTGCAAGTGTCGCCCTCCACAGAAAGTGAATCGGGTCGTTGAACCCGTTGATGCCATAAATTGATATGATGTACCTACTATACAAACACCTTGAATTGAATTGTTTATATTTATAACTTGTATGTGGATATTTGTATTGTATTTAAATTCCATATAAATATTAAAGTTAGCATTATTCATATGACCTTCGCCAAATTATTTATAATCCCAGAATTCGGTGGAAAATGGGGAACGGAAATGTTTTAATGGTAACGGAGTGTCGTAACACTAGATACCCAGGTTCTCTCTGCATACCCTTCTATAATATATTTGATAGAGCGTGATACTAAAATAAACCGTAACCACAGATTCTTTTATCACTTCAAGCAATAAATGACAATCCACTTTTCCAACAAGTTTATTCAAGGTGTGTTTCATTCACGAATCGAAAAAACCTCCTAAGCTTACGTCATCCTCAACAAGTAGGGCTAAACATTTTATTTTAAATTTTATATGCGTTTACATTACCTACATTGAACGAAAAGCGTGCCATTGTCGTTTACTTCACTGCATTTTATTATGCGAAGATGCACCTACGTGGCTTATATGAGAATTTTACGATTGTCGATAACGAAGCAAGTTGTTGATAATATTTTATCTTTTAAGTATATGAAAACGTATTTTTATCAGCGCAGGTCAAAATTGACGAAACGAAATTGTTTTCGTATGAACTAATTACTTTGATAAAATATCTACATATATTGAATCAGTACCGAGTCGCAATCTGGTGGGTTGGACGTGTTTATCGCGGCGTTAATTTAATTGCAAAAATGATTAAATTAGTGAGAGGACTCAGGCGATTGAACGCACGGATGTACAGTTATTCCACGGTGATAGGGAGTGAACCAAACAAGAATGACCCCTATTATCAAGAAAATAAAGCTAAAATGGACGAGCTCGTCCAAGAACTTCGTCTCAAAACAAATGAGGCTATCAGAGGCGGCTCCGAGGAGGCGGTTAAGAGGCACACGTCGAGAGGCAAATTGCTGGTTCGGGACAGGATCAACCGGTTAGTGGACGAAGGAAGCGATGTTTTAGAACTGAGCGCGCTGGCCGCCACCGACATGTACAAAGGTCAGGTGCCGAGCGCCGGCATCGTGACTGCTATCGGTAAAGTTCAAGGTCGGGACTGTATGATTGTTGCGAACGACGCTACCGTTAAAGGTGGGACGTATTTTCCTATCACCGTTAAGAAACATTTACGAGCTCAGGCGATTGCCCAAGAATGCCGACTTCCTTGCATTTATCTAGTCGACTCCGGTGGAGCGCATTTACCTGATCAGGCGGACGTGTTTCCTGATAGAGAACACTTTGGCAGAATATTTTATAATCAAGCAAATATGTCATCGGAGGGAATTCCTCAAGTATCCGTCGTTATGGGGTCGTGTACAGCGGGAGGTGCTTATATCCCGAGCATGTCTGACGAAAGTATTATTATTAAAAATCAAGGAACAATTTTCTTAGCTGGCCCACCGTTGGTGAAAGCAGCAACCGGGGAGTCAGTGTCGTCGGAAGATTTGGGGGGAGCTGATTTACATTGCCGGCAATCTGGAGTAACGGATCATTATGCTCAAGATGACGAGCATGCATTACATTTGGCTAGAAATGTTGTTGCTAACTTAAATTGGAATAGTGGCCAACAAGTTATAATTGAAAACAAAAAAATTGATGAACCTCTACACGACATCGACGATTTACATGGAATCGTAGGGGCCAATATTCAAAGGCCTTTCGACATTCGAGAAGTGATTGCAAGAGTTGTCGATGGAAGCAGATTCCATGAATTTAAACAATTGTATGGTGAAACTTTAGTATGTGGATTTGCATTTATATATGGTCATCCTGTTGGTGTAATAGGTAATAACGGCGTTTTACAATCGGAAGCTGCTTTAAAAGGGTCCCATTTTATTCAATTGTGTGCAGCTCGTAAAATACCGTTATTATTCTTACAAAACATCACCGGTTTTATGGTAGGGAGAGAGGCTGAAGCTGGTGGGATTGCTAAGAATGGTGCTAAAATGGTGACAGCAGTTAGCTGTTTCAAAGGACCAAAAATAACAGTTTTAGTGGGCGGTAGTTTTGGTGCTGGTAACTACGGTATGTGTGGAAGAGCATATTCACCTAGTTTCTTATATATGTGGCCAAACTCGAGGATTTCAGTAATGGGAGGACCACAAGCTGCCACCGTTTTATCATTGGTAGCTAAAGATAAGACTGAAAGAGATGGAAAAGTGTGGACAGATGAGGATGACAAGAAAGTAAGAGGACCTTTAGAAGCTCAATTTGAAAAGGAAGGTCGTCCTTATTATAGTACTGCCCGACTTTGGGATGATGGTATAATAGCACCAAGAGATACAAGAAAAGTAATAGGATTAAGTTTATCAGCTGCTTTGAACGCCCCCTTCAGAGATAGCAAATTTGGTGTGTTTAGAATGTGAGATATATGTGGACCTACGGTACATACTTATGAATGTGATAAGAACAGTTAAGAGATAACAAACATACTGTAAAATATAATAATTAAAATAAGTAACTCGTATTTGTCTTTTGATTGCGTTATCTGTGATTATATTTTTAATTTTTCTTCTTCGTTGATTTAATACAAAAATACGTACGTGATTATATAATTTATTAACATTTATTATGTAAAAATAATAAATATTTATAGTTATTAAACATAGCTTTAAAGAAAAAAAAATGTTTATTTTAAATATAAATAGTAATTTAGAGGTAAATGAATAAATGTTCATGATAATCTTACATAATATACTTATGTATGTATCCTATACTAGGTTCCCAGGTTCCTTCTGACCCTGCTACGAGGCAGGATACAGCGTGAAGCTGTTCCTTCCTTCCGAAATGGAGGTCTAGCCTTCGACCTTTAAACAAAGAGTGATTGACCACAACATCAACAAGCCGAGCTAATTATTATATAATTTATAAATTTAACTAGCGGACCCGGACGCGGCTACGCCTGCTTGAAATATAAGAATATAATTTCTATAGAAATATAATTTCTATCTAGATGAAATGCTAAAAGTGACTATTATATTTATTTTCATAAGGATGAATATCAAAATGACGCGGTAA
>JAKRZM010001084.1:94932-117133 GCA_036379175.1 Heliconius cydno galanthus | reverse complement strand
TTTATTCATACTTATAATAAAATCAATTAAGCATTAAATAAAATAATAATATTAATTAATTTTGATGTTGTAAATTCGATAATCGCCTGGAACACGTTTAGTGGGTGGTGAATAATTGGCAACCCACTAAATTCGTATACTCGTACAGGCGCTATAATAACTATAAAATGCGTCGGTGTTTACTTTGTGTTGAGAGATATGCTATCTTTTGTTAGATTTTAATCTTAAGGCAATTTCGAAAATATTATGAAAACTGTTTGACTAAAATTAATTAATTAAATGTAGGTCTCATCTTCATCATTATGCAGACAGAAGAAAGGAGAGTATCTAACATAGTCTTTTTTTAGATGTAATCGGGTGGAAGAGCTCAACGTCGCACTTTATCTCATCGGGGAACAAAGAAATAAAATTTAATTATCTAATTATGGGAAGAGATGGGAATTGTAGTGGAACTGGATTACAGTATTTGTTTATAAAAAAAATATATACAATAAAATAATTAAATTAATATTATTAATAATAATATGGGAAGGAAGGAGTAGCTTTTTATCAATTTTATCTATTAGCACGATTAATTAAATGTTGAAATAGTTATATTACAATATAATTATATAAATATTAAAGTTAAAAAAGAAGCTGCAAAATAGCGATTTTGCGACATACATAGGTTAGGCCGACAAGACCGGGAACGTTTAACTATGAAGTTGAAGAAATTTTCCCAATTTTCAAGACAGTTATATATATTTTCAGTCTTGCCAGAGCGAATAGCGGGGGAATTAGATGAATGAATCTCGAAATTAAAATAATAAATACAATAACTAAAACTGTAAAAACAAAAACCTTAAATATTAACTAAAGTATATTTATATTCTATACTTCTAATATTCCATATTAGAAAGCCAATAAGTGATATACAATCAATATTATCAGTATTCCCTATATGTAGGTGCTAATTAAGCAATAAAACGAGTTCGATAACTATATTAAAATATCAACGCACTTTATGTAAAACAATTATAATAACTTAAGATGATAACGACAACACAATACCAGTTAGATATGCAACTAGTTCTCACCAGCGGCTTCACTCGCATGATCAAATGGAATATTTTTTAGCTTCACGCTGTTTCCCGCAAGTACCCCGCTAGGTAGCCAAAGGAAACATAGTAACCCAGTGTTAATACACTCCAGTCCCATTAATACACACTTGAGTTGCAGAACTCAACGCCGCGCCTTTGTCTCGTTACCGCTAATCTAACTTTTCCCAATAAAAGAGCTTTCAATATATTTTTTTATTCGAACCAATAGTTCCTGAGATTGGTGCATTCAACCAAACAAACATTTCAACTTTATAATATTAATATAGAAGTGTAGATTAGTTGTAATAAGTACATATATTTATTATCATAGCATCCAGCAGGAAGCTAACTTGACGCCATAAGCTAATTTTCATGTACACACACGTTTACTACCGCTTATTCAAATACACTGGTTAAAGGTCCTTATATAATGAATGGCCATTTATTTAAATTGACATTTTTAAAATTTTTTTTTAAATGCGAACAGGCAGAGTAAACTTAGTGGTGAGACTCTCCGTTACCCAATGTTTACCAGTTTCTTTAGTACCTACTTTATTTTTATTTATTTTTAATATAATTTTAAATGAATGCTTATATGGTAGCACTATATCCATGGATTATTCAAACCTAGGCAAAATTAAACCTAAACGTGGATAAGTGTGTAATATTTTTAATAGGTAATTGAAGAATTCTATAAAAAAAATATAATGATTTTCCTTAATAATTTGCTAAGCAAGGCTACCAGTATCCGTTTTATTATAAAACCACGTTTAAACTATTTTATGAAAACGGTCTCTTACACCATATGCATTTATTCCTCTAGTGTAATATTTTGTAATTCAAATGGACATTAACAAGATGTCTTGCACGTAATTCCTATTATATTTCTACTGTACATTCCTGTTTCATACTGCCGCTGTGGCATTAGAGATACAGCATCGGTTATGCTTCTAACACTTATAAGTTAAACTTTAAATAACTTGAATAACTTTAAATAATAATTTCACAACAGAAGAATAAATGTGTTAATTTTTGATAAATATGACATAAATCAGGTAAATTATCTACGGTAAATGAACAGACGACGACCCCTAGAAGGTTGCTAGCTCCGACTGTATGCGGAAAGCGGAGGATCGGGAGCTTTGGCGCATCCTGGGAGAGGCCTATGTCCAGCAGTGGACCCGAAAAGGCTGATTTGATTGATTGATTGATTGAAATGAATAAAAAAATATTAGAACTACATTTTCGTCTAGTTTTTGTTTGTTTTAATTCAATTAATATCTTTAATTACTTATCCATTTATTTAATGTAGGTAGTTTTCTGTAAAATGTCTGGTAGGTACTTAAATTGTTTTGTTAATTAAGGTTTATAGGTTAATAGCGTCAATTTATTTTAATCGTTATTGTTGTAACAATTATAAAATCCGTATAATACACAACACATTTAAAAGAAAATTACGCATAAAGAATAATTATTTACAAAATGAAAACTCCAACGAACCTTTTATATGATTGTCAGTTCAACCAAAAATTCTTGTATAAATATTTTTTTAATACAAATCTATACATGTAACAAATGTGTAACTCATCACTCTCTGTAAATGAAGCAGACTCGTTAAAAAAATATGAAATAAAATGTCACATTTTAGTGGCATACTTATTTAAATGATTATTAACTTACCTTCACTTCAAGTACTTTCATTACCATATTAAATTAATTATAGCGTAAAAATATAACTTTTTACATTTTCGATTCAGTATCAATCCAAAATGTCATCGTAAACAATACGTCATATTAACAATCTGTCATTTAAAAGCGCGGGAAAACAATAACCTAGTGCAGTTTTTTTTTTAATTTTTTGACCAAGGCACTACACATACTTACTTAAGGTAATAATTTAATTAATAAAATATTGAAGAAAGAGTTATCATTATCTATATCCTAAATAACATCCAAATATGCATACATAAATGTATAAGTTACAAAGCGTAAATACCGCGAAGGTACTACGATCTGTTACGTCGTGTTACACAATCGAGCCGATCACTCGCTCCTAATTAACAACTTTCTCCAGTCATTGAACGCCGGTTCAACGCTTACGGCAAAAAATGATATTCAGACAGAGGCCTTTTGGGCGATCGATGGCCTTTTTTTCTTGAGATAAAAAAGTAGTGATATAATTCACTGTTATTTCGATAATTTAAGTATGAAGTGAACTCATCGGAATGCGATGAAATGTTTTTTTGGTTTTTTTTTTAATTGTGNTTTAATCAATTTCAAAATATTTGTCATTAAAAATATTTTTATTTACTATAATAATTATTTTATACTTATTTATTTAATTTAATTTTAAAAATATTTTTAGGCTACATAAATATCCATATTATTTACTAGACTTCCCTGACACATTGCGCATTTGAACTACACAATAATTTATTTACTAATTTAAATTACCGCCGCGTTCTAATAACTATGTTGACTTCTACAATTATGGACATAGACAATGGATATTGTCTTTAAAATAATTAAATATAATATCCTTATATTGAGATCTGAAGTTTCAACCAATTAAATAAAATATGTTTTTTTTGTACCAACTTGTCGTTCAAAATATTTTATATTGATATGACTTTTTTAATTATTTAATAAAACTACACTAAATGTTAAGGGAAGAATGCCAAAATACAATAATGAAAACTAAAATTTTTTGGGCTTCTATTCTAGATTTCATAGATTTTCGTATATACATAACTAGCGGCCCCAAAAACAATCCCTTAGAAGTCGAATATTGCAAATTCCCGTCTTAGCGAGCACCTACGTCCTATAAATAACTCCTATGCAAAATTTGAGATTTCTAGCACATGTAGTTTCTGTGATTTCGTGATGAGTGAGTGACCTTTCGATTTTATATATATATAGATGATTATATTTTTTTTAGAGACAGCGATAAGTTACGATTTTATTATATGTGTAGAGACCATGTTGAAATATAGTATAGATTACGTAATATAAAATAAGCGATGTTTCAAATGTAAAATAAATGTAAAGTTTATCCCACACGTTGACCCTAAATATGTAGGGAAGGCTGTATTAATAGTTATCTTTGCCCGTATACGTTATAAACAGATGTATTTTATTTTATTAGACCAACCTACAATGTTGTTAAGTAGAAAATTAGAATATTAAAGCTACTACTACGTTCTTTTTATAGGTTTGACTATTTTAATTTTATATTAGAATCTTTATCTATTTTTAAGCAGGGTTTTAGTGAAGTCATAAAAAATATTCTTATTCGTGTTTACCTTTATGTTGTATCACGCATATAGGAGGATAGGCAGAGGGAGCCTGGGAATCTAGTGATGAGACACTCCGTTCCCGTTAAGGCGTTGGCCATTTCGCGCCGAATTCTTTGGGTGATGGTGTATGGTGTATTGAGGAACGGAACACCGAATAAAACTTGTGTTTATTATTTGAGTTCTAACTTAATAAGTTTTGCTTAATATTTTCATGTTATTTTTTCACGACGAAAAAGTAATATATTTTTAAAAATTAGTTGTAGATTAATTTTAACATTAAACTTTAGGCAAGCTATAGAACTCTTAATCCCAGACCACCAGGACCACTAGAGAGTAGTCTACTCTTAAACAATAATAAAAATATTATATACTTTCAAACTTAAGTTTGCCCTTTTATTTTATAATCTTTGAAAAATCTAATGAACTATATCGTTCACGTATCTAAGAAATCAACAGAGTGTACTTTTAAATCAGTGTTAAAATGGCAATAGAAAATGTCACGGCGTGCTGTTGACAGCGTGTACAAGTTAATAAACTTATCTACGTCAGTTATTGTTAGACCAGACTGTTAGAGAATAACCCAGGCATTGCCTTCCAGGCCAGGATCATTTTAATTAAATATTTAAAATAAGCGAATTACCTAAACAAGTACTTTTGAAATAGTTAGTTTTTTATATTTTTTGTAACTGCTTGTCATTGTAATAATGGTAAAGCTACTTTTCATTTCATACAAATACTTTTATTTTTAGTTTACTCCACAGAAAGTTGGGCAACGGAAGTATCTTAATGGAAACGGAGTTTAACGCCAGATTCCCTCTATTTGCCTTGCTATGTGCGGGAAACAGCGTGAAACCATGCTTAACATTATTATCGAAAAAACAAACAACATTTATATAAATATTAAAACGCATTGAACTATGTATAAAAGATTAAAGAACCATATTTAGACATCAACAAATTTATAAACGATCGATAGTTGAATAAATCTATACAATAAATAATATTAAACGAAACAAACGGGAAGTCGTTAGTGCTTAATGAATTTTAAAAGAGCAAAACTATAGCAGAGCTGATAAAGACAGTTGAAAGGATGTTATTATCGCTGGGAAAAAATCTTCTAAAGGAATCATTTCGCGCGTGTGGAACTAACATTATGATAATATATCGCGTTGTGTGGGAACTGCGTAGGTAGGGCGGTATAGGTAAGGCAATTTACAATTAATGCCGTTATGGCGCAGGGGTTAAAGTGTGTGGCTGTAACGCAACAGTGGGTTCGATTCCCACTCGAGAAAATGAAATATTTATTTAAATATATGTTTTTATTTCTTCGCCCTGCAACCAAGGTCAAAAGCCCGGTGTTGAGTTCGGCTCGCTTGAAAAATTCGCCGGAAAGAGGGAAAGGGAGGTTACTAGGTTCCCTCTGCCTACCATGCTGTATGAGGAATACGGTGTGATGCTTATTTAAATTAGATTTTTTTTTAACTGAGAAAAGATGTGTGGTGGGTGGGTGCTTTGTAGCACCTTTATCGTGTTCCATCGGTCAAGGATCGATTGTTTAGATATATTGAATTTTGTAAATTCTAAGTGATTTGTGTTTCTCAATATTTTTTCTTTGTTTGGTTCTTTGATTTTCACGGTTATTGTAATAACTATAAACATGATAGTTTAAAATTTTTATTTTCTATATCTCTTACAGAGTCGGTTAAAAAACATCAAAATGTCTAAATAAAACTCCAATATAACACCAAAACTTTACTAATATTTCGTAAACTTAAAAAAAACTTTAAAAATATTAAAGTTCTCAAGAAATTACAGTTGAGTTGAGTTCGTTGGGTGGGGTTTTTGCTTCGTAGTTTGATTTATGTTCGCCTTTGTACACTGTGTGGGTAAACGGTAAAACGACCGCTATTCTCACGGATGGAGTCGAAGGCAATCACTTGTTTACAATGTTTTGAAAATTTTACTATATAATAAGCTTGAGAGGACGTCATGGCGCAGTGGAACAGCTTCTGAATGTTAACGCGACGAGTGTGAGTTCGATTCTTACTCGGGAATTTAATTATTTTATTTTGTGCATGTTGCGTTCGTGTGGGAAGAGGAGAATCTTATTTTGATCCTGAGAAATTATAAAGTATTGATATATGATACAAGATAACTTCATCATTTTTCATCATCATCATCATCATTTTTTACAAGTTTCATGAGAAGACTTATAGAATTTGAAAGGTTATTTGGGCTTTCTGTGATTTTAAAATTAGGCTTTGACATAATTTTTTTTTCAAATTAAAACATGCTGTAATATCTTCTAGTTTCTAATTCAATGTATACTTCTTAAATCCAAGCACCCATTTCAACCTATACTCACTCTTTTAAATGTATCTCTAATTTTTTTAGAAATCGGTTAAAAAATGAACGTAGCGGGATTTGAANTCTCTTACAGAGTCGGTTAAAAAACATCAAAATGTCTAAATAAAACTCCAATATAACACCAAAACTTTACTAATATTTCGTAAACTTAAAAAAAACTTTAAAAATATTAAAGTTCTCAAGAAATTACAGTTGAGTTGAGTTCGTTGGGTGGGGTTTTTGCTTCGTAGTTTGATTTATGTTCGCCTTTGTACACTGTGTGGGTAAACGGTAAAACGACCGCTATTCTCACGGATGGAGTCGAAGGCAATCACTTGTTTACAATGTTTTGAAAATTTTACTATATAATAAGCTTGAGAGACCGTCGTGACGCAGTGGAACAGCTTTTGAATGTTAACGTGACGGTTGTGAGTTCGATTCCTACTCGGGAATTTAATTATTTTATTTTGTGCATGTGTGGGAAGAGGAGAATGTTCCTGTTCCTGAGAAATTGCAAAGTATTGATATATGATACAAGATAACTTCATCATTTTCCATCATCATCATTTTTTACAAGTTTCATGAGGTTTCATCATATTAAAAGTTGGACACTTTTATAGAATTTGAAAGGTTATTTGGGCTTTCTGTGATTTTAAAATTAGGCTTTAACATAATTTTTTTTTTTTAAATTAAAACATGCTGTAATATATTCTAGCTTCTAATTCAAATGCATATTTCTTAATTCCAAGCACCTACTTCAATCTATACTCACTCGTTTTAAATGCATTTCTTATTTTTTTTAGAAATCGGTTACAAAATGAATGTAACGGGATTTGAACTCGCGCCTTTTGGACACTATTCAAGCGCTCTGACCACCAAGCCATATGCTATGTCGAAATACGACTTTTACAACTTATTTACTTTGTTAGATCTATTCATAATCTCGTCAAAACAAAGTTGTAAGGATGTCCATTGAAATTCAAAGTAAATACTAGTAAAAGCAAACCTATTCGTAACACAGTAGTAAATGCATGCTGTATAATTAAGAACTTAACATTAAGTTTCACAGTATACCTACTTAGTATATTTATTTTAAAAATAATATAATATAAGTTAAATAAGTTATATTTCAATATATTTATCAGTTTTTGGATTTGTATTGTAATAAAAGTTTAAAATGGTTTTGAGGTTTTGAGAGTAAGTGGTGGCACTGAACAGACCGTGCCTCAAAGGTTCGGCGGAAAGTGGGTAAAGGAAATTTGTTAATGGTAGTGTCTTAACACTCCCTTCGTAAGATCCCTCTGACTATACTGCCTTGTGTAATACAGGGTGAAGCTAAAAAAATATTGTAATATATTTTTATGTACATCTTACTAGAACAGCTCTATAGTATATAAATTGTTACATTTGTATACCTGTCACAATATATTATAACTTGTCATAGTTCAAAGATAAAGCAGCTCTGCTTACATAAGAAAATAGACTTACAGTACGGTCAACAAGTTGTGGCCGATGAAGTTAGCTGCCGACGACTGCGCAGATTTGATTTTAAGATATTTCTTAATTTTGAATATTTCCTTCTCAAGTGAACAATGCTGAACAGTTTAGAACACGTAACTTCAGGTCCACGACTTGTTGAGCGTACTATAGGTACATTCTTTAAGTTTACTTAAGTTGTAACTTAGTCCTAGACACAGTTACAAAGGACGATAAGGCATTAAATGACATCATGAAGCTTTGCAGTAAATAAATATGTAAATTAAGTTTTAAGAAAACTTATAAAATAGTTTTAAATGCAGCGGGATTTGAACCCGTGTCTGTTGGGAACCTAGTTGGTAAAACGCTTGAACGGTTTCTAAGAGGCGCAGGTTCAAGTCCCACTAGGTTCAAAATTTTATGTTTTCTAAAAAGTCTTTTTCTCTCCTAATTGTGGTTGATGCTCGTTCGGGACAAGAAAAGCAAAGAACGGAGTGTCTCAACTCCTATATGCGGGAGAAATTAAGTAAAAAAATCTCTTAAAGGCCTCGTACAGCCTCACAATAATGACTTTTAATATATTTTGTGTGTATCTTACGGTAATTTCTCGTGAGAATGGGACCTTTTGTCATGTCAGTAGGTTAATTCTGAAGTGGAAGAAAATGGTATTCATGATTGAAATAAAGTGCAGTTTGGGAAATAGGTTTGTATAACACTTTAAAATTTTGAAAAAAATGAAAGCTTTATAATTATTGTTGATGCCTAAGACGTGTACCTGGTTGGAACATAATAAAATTTATATGGACTTGAGGCCAGTCGTGGCGTAGATACTGTACACGTAACAGCTTATGGGTTCGATTCCCACTCGAGGAAATGAAATATTTAATATTTTCATTTCTTCGTTCTGTTGTCGAGGCAAAAGCGTAACGTTAGAAATAGACGGAAAATGGGGAGGGAAGTGTTAATACAAGGCTCCCTCTGCCTACCTCTGCCATATGCCATATATAGCGGATTCTGTTACTTGTTTCATTTCACAAGTGTCTTTAAATCTTGCAGACAATCCACTTATTCAAATGTACCTAGGACTAAAGTTAACTTTTTTTGCTTCGCTCTATTGCACCGGATGTGGCAGGGTAGGCAGAGAAAACTTAGTGTTAAATCACTCTGTTACTCATTTACTGTCTAATTTACTAGACATTGCGCGTTGAGTGGCGAAATTCAAATTCATTTCTCGAATAAGATCCACTTCATATCAGCGGCCTCAAAAATTGCCAAAGATTAATAAAATCACAAAGAAATTATTTTTTTTATACTAGTTCTGTATTAATCTCTCTACAATACTTATCTATAATAGTTTAAAATTGAACCAATTATTATTATGAAACTATTTTTTTTACTTTCCGCGTTACTACAGCGGCCTTGTTACTATTGCAAGGGACCCTTGGCCTATTTGTATTTCAAAACAAATTATTGTTATTTAGAGGCTTATGTAAATATTGCAATCTCACATAGTTCTGTNCATGAAACACGCGTTCAATTAAATATTTTTCAAAATCTAAATTTCAAATTTTATAAAAATCGGTGCCGATTTAAATTTTTTTCCATACAAACTTTCAACCCCTATTTTACCCCTTTAGGGTTAAAATTTTTCAAAATCCCTTCTTAGTGGATGTCCAGATTACGAAAGTAAACATCTGTCCAAATTTCACGTTTCTACGCACATCAGTTACGGCTGTGCGTGCGTCTTACCTCAGTCAGTGAGGACAAGTCCTTTTATATATATAGATAAGTCTTTTCGGGATTTTATCATTCCCTGGAGACAAAATACCTCAGTTATATAGGTGATCTAAATATTTTTGTAAATGGGCTTATATATTAATCTAGTTTCTTAAATAAAATATAAATTCTACACATTACTATAGATTATTTATAGTTTGAATATAAATATGTCTTAACAAAGATAGAAAGTCTAATTCTCGTACAAACTTATGATAATTTTTTTTTAAAAGGCATGAATGTCACAGGTATAATCCGATACAAGTATATCAAGTGAATGAAGTAGATCCGGCCTTGCGCCCACGCATATGGTACGCCTTGTAAATAAATTAGTTAAGCAAAAAATATAAATAACTATTAATATCATAATGCTGCAATAAAATAACACTTTTTTAGGAATAAATAACAGCTTCACTTTTTTTCTCGTATAGCATCGTGAGGTTATACTTAGGGTGAGGGAACGGAATCATTCTCACTTTCCGTTCAATTTTTCAAATATTCTATGTTGAGTGAAGGAACTCTATTTCTGGCTTTGAGTACGATATAGAGCCGGGATATAAAAATAACTGGATTATAATCATTACCCTCAATGAGAATTGAATCCGCTTTAACAGTCAAACGCTATCACACTGCGCTATAATGATGTTTTGGAAAGTTATGAAAGAACAGTTGAATAATAAAGCTAATTTTTGAATAATTAAAATAATCAATAACCAAATTAAGAAGGTTTTGGCCTTTGTTGTCGCCAAGGTAGAGCCACCCGCATCTCTTTGGTTGGGCTGGTTACCAATTCAAATGTGATACAGGTGTGATAAATATTGATTTCTTATTTCACAAAGCTTATTATAGTTAATTCTTTTCTATATAAATATATGTAGATAATAGATATGTATATTAGTTATATATGACTATGGGTTCAAGTCCTATTTGAAGTATTATATTTATTACTCTATCTGGTTAAGAAAAGTGTGGAGTTAGTTTGTAGAAGCTTCTCAGAAGGCAAAATTCTATCTTTTGTTCTTCTTTTTTAGTTTTCTTTATTTTAATAAGTAAATGGTGTGCAATAATATGTAAATAAACAAATTAAAAAAATATATAATTAATTACATTTTCTTCACCTACTCTACAAAAAGCGTATAAAAATAAAATAAATGCATCCAATTACGTAAGGCATATATCTAAGAACAGTTCGTACTGCATAATTAATATGCTTCGCACGTTTTTATACTCTACGGGTGGATACGTCTATAACCTATAATTACTATGGAGACTATTACAGAACTTCTATAATTTTATTGTTGTTATTTTTGCATACTTAATTCTTAATGAAATGATTATAATATTTACTTTTGTATCACGCACGCAAAGGGTTTGAAATATTGTGCGTTGAGTGGCGGATTATTAACGCCGTGCTCTGTCTTAAATATTAAAAAATATATATTTAATCTCCAAGAAGGATCAAACCTACAAATAACGTTAACAGTGAGAGACCACTGTGCTACAATAGTTTCAAATCAAATAATAATCTTAATGTTATTTACTTTAATTAAAGGAGACCAGTCATGACAGAGAGTCACAAACGTGTAACTGATATAGGTCGTGGGTTCGATCCCCACTCGAGCAAATGAAATATTTATTTTTGCAATTCAACACGCAATATCTCCAGAATTCGGCGGAAACTGAAGCCACAAACCATATTATTTACTTGTATATTAATAACTGCAATTATTAATGGAAAATTTTTCCCAAAAAAATTACTTTCTCATATTCTGGGAATATTCATAAACGACCCGTGCCGGTGGGCCCACCCTCTGCCAGATGGACCGACGCGACGACGCGACGATCTAAAGAGGTTGGCGGGAAGCGGATGGGTCCGAAAAGCTGAGGATCGAGTGTGGTAGCGAGAAATGGGAAAGGCCTATGTCCAGCAGTGGACAAAAGATGGCTGTCGATGATGATGATGATTCCCAGAAAGAGTGTTAATATTATTTGATATATATATATACTAGCGACCCTCCTGCGGCTTCGCCCGCTTTAACTACTGGATTATTCATGTAATGNAAAATATTTCATTGAACACATGTTTCGTGGTTTCTTAGAATTCACCCCTAAATAAGTAACCGAAGCTGCGCGCGTCCGCTAGTATACTTATATGTATATTAGTTATGTAAAGACACCTTTATAGTGTAGTCAGAATGTGAGAAACAAAACGCGACGACTATGGGTTCAAGTCCTATTTGAAGTATTATATTTATTACTCTATCTGGTTAAGGAAAGTGCCGCGCTGGTTTCTAGAAGCTTCTTAGAAGGCAAAATTCTGTCTTTTGATCTTATTTTTTCAATTTTCTTTATTTTAATAAGTAAATGGTGTGCAATAATATGTAAATAAACAAATAAAAAAGAAACATAATTACATTTTCTTCACCTACTCTACAAAAAGCGTATAAAAATAAAATAAATGCATCCAATTACGTAAGGCATATATCTAAGAACACTTGGTACAGCACAATTAATATGCTTCGCACGTTTTTATACTCTACGGGTAGATACGTCTTTAACCTATAATTACTATGGAGACTATTACAGAACTTCTATAATTTTATTATTGTTATTTCTGCATATTTAATTCTTAATGAACTAATAATGCTATGATTATAATAATAATATTTACTTTTGTATCACGCTTTATCACGCAAAGGGTTTGAGACATTTTGCGTTGAGTGGCCGTTGATGGTCGTGCTCTGTCTTAAATATCAAAAATAATATATTTATCCTCCAAGAAGGACAAACTCTGAAGACAAATCATAATTCAAATCAAATAATAATTTAATTAGGTAATATAGGTTTTGGGTTCGATCCCCATTCGAGGAAATGAAATTGTTTTATTCTGCAATTCAACGGAATTCGGCGGAAACTGAAGCCACACACCATATTATTTACTTGTATATTAATAACTGCAATTACTCATCATCATCATCATCATCAACAGGCATCTTTTGTCCACTGTTGGACATAGGCCTTCCCCAATTCTCGCCACCATACTCGATCCTCAGCTTTTCGGACCCATCCGTTTCCCGCCAACCTCTATGTCGTCGGCCCATCTGGCAGGGGGTTGGCCCACCGGTCGTTTTGTACGAGACACGTCTGCCCCAGCGGCTGTCGGCTCTACGATGCTAATGGAAAAAAAATCCCAAAAAAAAAACTTTCTCATATTCCCAGAAAGAGTGTTAATATTATTTGATATATAAATGTCCATGGCAAGCATAAGTAGACGTCCGTCCGGTTTTCACTAAGCAAGGATGTATCAACCTCGTTACAAATCTCCACTCGTGCGCATGCATTATTCAATACATCAGACGGAGACATGTCACCGAAACAACCTTAGAGTTTTAAAGTTGGAAGTTCTAGTTATTTTTGATATTTTTTAAAGTATAATTCCATTTATTTATTCCATAAATATTTTCTAAATTAGTTTTCTATTCATACTGAGGGTAATAAAATATTTTAGAAAATGTATAATAACGCCGCCGCCCAATTCTGTTCATGGAAAACGTGTAAAATATTTTTTTTATATCATTATTTCTACTCTATTTCTTTTGAAATAGGATTAACATACATTCACATAATATTTAAAAAGTTAATAATTTTTTAATTTAAGAAAATTTTTCGGAATTTTCCAAAAATTTTCATGGGTCTTTTAGATTAATCTTACTAAGCTGCCCACGATATCTTTATCTATCTTTAATTTTAATTCGATGATAATATGCTATTTCTATATAATTTCACATCTGTGGCCTTCAATACAGAAGTTTTGACTGATTCCACGTACTGTTACATTGTTAATATTTAGCCATCTGTCTTGGTTTTCTGGTACCGAAATAATGACAGTGACATTCCTACTGAATGCACTTAGCTCGATGTACGTACATACATTTTGATATTTTATAATTAGGGTAGGGCAAGCAGAGGGATCATAGTGTTAAAACACTCCGTTCTCCATTTTCGACCAATTTTTTGAAGCATTGTGTGTTGAGTGGCGGATATCAACGCCGCGCTTACCAGAGTGAAGAAATGAAAATATTAATAATTTTATTATCCTCGAGTGGGAATCGAACCCACAATAGTCGCATGCTTGTACATTTATAGTTTTGAGTAATATTTTAAGACTATAACACTTTTTCTTATAATAAGTATATATGCTATAAATAGCTTTGCCTAAAATACGAAGACTGGCGTTTCGTTTTCTGAGACGCACCGTTTATGGCTACCGTTCGCTGTCAACTGAATTTAACCAAAAAAGCTGATCCTACCACCTTCTCATACATACATATAGCGAAATGGGTAGCTCTACACTGTCTCTATTTGGTTCCAAGGTAAAGTAGTGCGTGAGTCAGCTCGGAGGACCAAATGTTGAAAAACATAAGTTTATATTATTAGAAATTTCTAGAATTTTGGTTTATAAAAAAAATATTTGTTAATTAATTGATGGGTTTCAGTTAAGTTATCATTACACTACCTTGAAGTTTGTATGGATTTTATTGTAAAAATTTTTCGGGGTTAGAAAATATTGCTACCCGTAGATTAATAAATTGATATATTTATGAATTATTTATAGCATATTTAATATATTTTAGTGTATTTACTCATAACAAAAGCTATACGTAGAAGCATAATAATAAACCGCCTTTTTATTTCTTTATATTAAGAATACTCTGTCGGTCTTTCTGTTGCTGCTATAACAAAATCAGAAAAATAAAACTGAAATTTAAGGGGCCCAAATAACAAACGCGATTTTTATAGATAATGGTACCCTTAAATGGGAACCCTGGACCCTGGAATCGACTCGCACTTTACCACCACCGGTTTATTTATTTGTTAAAATGCATTTCTCCTTTTATATGCGTTTGTCGGTTAAAATTGATAGAATTTATTAGTGAAGAATGTTATTTTATCTGTTGCGGATCGTCCTGCAGACAGAAGCTTTGTCGATTTCTCGCTATACTTAATGACGTCCGATCGTTAAGTTGTTTATGTTATAAGCGGAAGCGATTTTTGATATTATTTATTTAACGATTTAACGAATGATATATGTAAAGGTATTATTTTACGAATAAAAAAAATAAATACATGTTTTTAATGTACTATATGAATATCGAGATACAATAGTACAGCGTCTGACTGTAAGCACGATATTTGTGGGTTCGATCCACTTGAGGAAATCATTTATTTTAATTTCCTCGATCTTTATCGTACAATAAAGAAAGAACGATAGAAATTTTGTTTTAGGGACTCTAAATTACGTTAAAAGGCCTACCATTACATAGAAATTTAAATATAATTCCCTTGGACCACAGCTACGCATTCTTCGTGCGCACGCGATCGGTTATACACTGAGAGTAAGGAATGCGATCATTCGATACTGCAATATGTGCTGTTATTATATATTTAACGTTTCCATTTAAATATTTATTGAAAAAAAAAAAATTTAAATATTTCTTTATCGATTATTTAAAAATAAAAAAAAAACGGTATATAATTGTCAAATGTATGTATGGGGAAAATAGGGTAGTGTCATTTTTTAACCGATATGTTTTCATTCCTTCGCCTCTGGTGTCGTAGAATGGAGTGTCATAACACTAGGTCCCCCCTGCTTACTCTACTTTGAGCGAGATACAGGATGAAGCTGATTTTAAATTATCAAATGTACGTTTAGGCAATTTAGTTAGTTTTACTACTTGGGAAGTCATTTTTTAGGGATAGGTCGGAAAATATATTTAATAAATGTAAAAGTTATTTTGTATACCGATAGATACTTATAAAAAAAAATGCAAAATAAGTATCTATAAGTCGTTTTGTTTCCTTCCATAGCTACAAGCTACAGGCCAGCACTTTCACAGAAGATTCGCGTAAAACATCTCTGATCTCATGCTGGTGTCACATCGACGACGACGATGAAAGTTGTGATAAAATGTTGAAAATAACTTAGCGCTAACTAAATAGTTATTTATTATTACGTACTATTTAATTATAATAGATAGATATTTTTGTTTGTTTGGTTAAACGAGCTAATCTCGGAAATTGATTTAAAAAAATAATAATTATTATTATTAACATAAAGGTCCAGATAATAGATCCAGGGTAGATATATAGGATAACAGATAGAACGAAAAGGTAAAAAAAGAATGTACATTTAACCACTCTATTAAGAATCCTGTTTAATCCCACAAATCTCTCATCCAACTAAACATAAAAAATATACAAAAAAAACTCACCAAATAACAATCAATGGGCTTCTCCTTCGGCCTATGATACGCTTTCTGCAGTTCGGTCTGTTTGAGCGCGTGCGCAATGTGCAACGCACTGGCGTCGAACCTCCCATATTGGTAGTCGGGAGTGTCGCGCGACAGCTCCCGAGCTGGTGATGCGTGCACGCTGCCGCCGTTTGTTGTGCGAGTGGGTGACACTGTTGAGGAATGGAAGTTATATTAATAGTGGCAAAATTTATGCTTCCTTTTTTCAGCTTCACGCTGTATCCCGTATATAGCGGGGTAGGCAGAGGGAACGTAGTGTTAAGACGTTCGGTTACTCACTTACGCTGATTTTTTTGAGGTATTGGCTAGGGCGTTTCTACGGCTTTTTCAAGGTTTCGTACCTGTCCGTCTGTCAAGAGCATTTATCTTAAGATTATGTCGGCGTATAAAACTGAAATTAATATTAAATACCCAGATGCCTGGTTAGAGCACAGAAAAAATAAGCTTTTAGATCAAGACAATGAAAACATAAACGTAGCTCCAGTTTCTATGAAATTAGAAATATTAATTAGTAGTGTAATTGTAATTTAATACAAAATGAGTGCACATGCTCAAAAAATTAAGTCAATGTCCCATTGACCTACAATCATGAAATCAGTACGGAACCCTCGTGAATATTCCACTCGCACTTGACCAATTTTTCTATTTTTTTTTAATCAGTAACAGACATATCAGTGTATATTAGTAACAACTCACGCGTACCCATGTAGATCTGCCGTTATGCATAACGATGGGAGAAATCGGCGAGCATTTATATGTTTTTACATTAATAATTAAAAACTCTACATATACATATATAATGTATGTAGATACGTGTGGTAGTATAACGGTTTACGGTTTTTGTTAGACACTATCTTGGCATAGTTGGTGTGTGTTTATTAAACACATTTTCTATTAAAAAGATTTTTTTCTATAAAAGTAAATATATCATATTATTATTAAAAAATGTTTATAATATAGATAATTATTATTTTGATTGTTATATTTTCTTTTTAATACGCAGAAGAACACAGGAGCAGCAGCAACTGTAAACGACAGATTGTGGATTTTATTTCGCCTTACTTAATGAAATGAATTTAATATTTTCTATAATTTTTATATACTTTTATAAGGCAAAAAGCGACTGAAGCGACGACCTGCACCAGTCCAAATGAAATGGAAAATGGAAAACAGAAGGGTTATAATGGGCATGGCGTATTTTAACACAAGGGTCTCTCAAGGGCTTGTCACTGGGAATAGAGTTAAGTTAAAAAAAGAGATATTATATACAGAAGTATAGCTTAACACAAAATAAAAGGGTCATGTACGGGATTATCACCTAAATATAATAAAACAGCTTACTATAGAAAATAATTTGGTAAAATCCATTTTACAACAGTAGTAAAATTAAGTGTTACTTATACTTAGTAGACGAATAAATTAAAAGATTGCCACACAAAAATATTCTCTATTACAATTGAATACAGGTGTCGTTTCTGTATGTATGTCCATTCACACCTTGGAATGGGGCCAACGACCTTTTATATAACCATAAGTCACATACTGTGCCGTCCCATAGAATTTACCTGCATACTTAGAAATAGCTATTAGAAAATACTTTAATTCAGTTTTTTTGAGTTCATTTACTACCTTTTTATTAATTTTAATGGGTTTTATTAATATATGGATATACATATAGGTAACATCGTGACAAACTATGGCAGTTTATAATGGTAGTGGATTCGATTTTCTATAATTAATTGCTTTGAGAAATGTGTATATTGATTGAAGATGAGTATTTTTATATAAAATGGAACAATTTCAAAGAAATCCCAAAAAAAATTAAATAAAGTTCAAAATTAATTTTCATTAAGTTCAATATATTAGGTAGGGTAAAGGGTCGGTCGTTCAACTTTAAATATCACCCCTAACAATTGTGTTGTAATAAAGTCTAATTTTCACCAGAAATTAGGAAAATCTGAGTTGCAATATTATTTAATGTAAGCTATAGGCTTACATTTTCTCTTAATCTTAATGGTAAAATAAATAAGAAAATATATGAAAAATAAATAAAAGTAAACCTTCACAAAGGTGATATAAGATGAGAAAAAAAGTTAATTCATTTATAATAGCCTACTGTGGACAAGCTATTAGGACAGATTATAAAAAAAACAACCATTTTCGTTTTTTTAAATCCATAAGGTATTTTGATTGCTTAATTCAATGATATTGCGTAAAAATGTTAATTATTTCCGCTACATCCATTTATGGTGGCATTAAACTAGTCTATGGTGTTCTAAGAAGTTGGGTTTTTTGTTGACAAATCATTCGCTTCAGCTTAGCGATAAAAGCTGTCATTTGAATTTAATATGTAGGTTTACCTTTAATTATAATTAAATATATGATATTTTTACTACGTTAGGCCGTCGTGCCAAGGGTGCGACTATAAACGTACTTTTGTGGGTTCGATTCCCATTCGAGACAATGAAATATTTTATATTTTCATCTTACTCGCTCAGGAAAATCTCTTCATTTATAAACTTAAGTAAAACGTACTTCATTGATAGATTTCTTAAACAGTTACAATTTTCTTAGAACAAGCTTAAAAATATAGCCATATAAATGACCTCAACGACTCCATATATCGAACCCGCGACCTCTACTTCAATAGGCGTCAACAAATATTTAACCTAATATAAATGCTGCTTTTCTAGCAGCTGTATTGCTCAATATATATAAGGTATATAAGGTAAAAACGTCTTACAACATGCCCCATACATTTCTTCATATGGCTTTAAGTAAAACGATACAGTTACTAAAGAAGTGACCAAACTTATATTTTTGACTAATTTGTAGGTTTTATATTTAAATTATAGTTTTTTTTGCTTGACGCTGTATTCCGCACATAGCAGGTTCGCGGAGGGAACCTGGGAAGTCTGCGTTAAGACAATTACTTAGAACACTTCCGTTTCCCCCTTTTCTCTGATTCTTAGCCATTGTGTGTTGAGTGGCGGAATTCACCTCAATAATATTATCATTTATCGAAAATTATTCATATTATTTTTGTAAGTTATTAATGGTTAACTGTTATTTTTATTGCTTTAAGTTAAGGTATCTTATGCCGAAATTTGTCTATGTAGACTAAGGTAAAAATATAATTTAAACTATTACCTGGTGTTGACTACATGTACTAAGAAACGTTAAAATTTTTGAGTATTCAATCTGACAAATTAAAAAAAAGCTACTTTTTTTTATACAAAAAAAAACTTTTTTTCGGATATAACTCTTTTTTTTGCACTTCCCTTACCTACCTCCTCTAAAATTAGGTCTGTATATCTAGTACTTAGGTATTACCTACTAAACTTAGGAAGCGATTACGATAGTTGCGTGAGTATTTCTATGAATCTTGTTTATGGTTTGATTCATGCAATCGACTCGGCCATCATTAATATCGATTATAAATATTTTTTATAGGAAGTAATGGTAACTCTAAGAAATTAAATGTTTAACATTTTCATTTTCTCACTCTGGTAACAAGGCAAAGCGCGGGGTTGATTCCCGCCACTCAACACGAAATGCCTCCAATTACTTTCTTCGTTGAAAAGTGGGGAACGTAATTGTCTTAATGAAAACGGAATGTCTTATCACAAAGTTTCTAGATTCTCTCGACTATCCTGCTATGTGAAGGATACAATGGGAAGCTAAAAATATACCTAATATAGAGAGTGAGCTAAGAATACCTTATTATAATACGTTTCGTGTATGGGATATATTGATATAATCTAAATGTGGTTAATACATAAACGTTAATTTATTTTCTTTTCCTCTAGTGGATGAAACACGGCGTTGAGTTCCGCCATTGATCAGGCTCAAAAATACAAAAGAATAGGGAAACAGAGTATCTTGTCACTAGATTATCTCTGCTTTCCCTGTTATACTTAATCCTGCTAATAATGACTTTGGAGAAAACCTTGTCTATTCATAAAGTACAATACGAAAAACCTAACTAAATATTTCATTCAAGACACATAATTTCATGAAATAAAATTGAATATATTTATGTTAATTCATTTGTGAAAATTTCCCATTCATATTTCCAAGCCCATGGGTCATAACTGCTAGCTTTAGGTCACTGGGCTGTCTCGCGGAATGCGGCTTTTGCAACAAGTTCTTCTATCCCTTTCTATCTCGAGAGGCTTTTCTTATGTTTCATTATGAATTGATCCTTTTCGCTCTGGTTGACAAATTATATGACATCTCTTTCTAGAGATATTTCTCCAAATTATGGTGGAGCATGGTGTTTAAGTATTAAGAGTTTTACTTGTCGAAGTTCATCGTTTCTTCGTTAAAGCCTTTTACTAATTTCTTGTAGAAATTTTTCTCAGAAGGGCGTGTGAGGTTTAATAATTTAAGAAGATTTGGCAATGAGATATTCGTATGATATATAATTGCTAATATAAGGGATTTATTAAGTCTGCATTCTTCTGATTTCATGATTTGGCAGTAGTAAATCTGTTCTTATAAAAACTGGTAAAATTACAAATGGGATCCACCATCTTTGTGTAATTATCTCTTGATATTAAACATTATTATTTATATAAAACCATAGTGGGGTTGTGGAACAGTATCTGACTGTTAGCAGGAAAGGCAGAGAGTTGATACTCACTTCGTTTTTTTTTCTACAAAATTCTAATCATGGCGTGTTAAGAACAAAATTGTTCGAGTTCAAAACTTTGTGTTACCAGAACGGGGAAGTAACAATAATTCATTTCCTCGAGTGGGAATCGAACCCACACTTTCTGCCCCTGCGTCACAACTGGTCTCTATTTATAATTATAATGTAAAGAAATTATATAATACAAAAGAAAAAAAGCATATAAATAACAATAAAAATCTAATGTAATTTTATACATTTTATTGACAGAAAAGTGAACGATACAGCAAACTCGTTTAGACTTATACCGGCCACGTTACATAACACTGTATCATGTCAATTATGTTCATCAAATATGTCACTTTTTATATAGAATATCGATATCGCAATCGCGAAGTAGCAACCAGTTATAATTTGTATGAAAATTATCAGGTTTTTTATTCTTTTATTTTTCTTATAAAGTGAGTTTTTTATGTTATATTTTTACTAATTTAACTTTTTCTCGATTCGACGTGACATTGGCGAAGTGATTAGTGTTGAATTGGCACGCTCGGAACGCCATAAATAAAGAACAACAACAACAACAACTAATTTAACTTAACAATGTCATGAATAGAAGATTATGCCATCATCATAATCATCATCAGCCTGTCGTCATCCACTGCTGCATAGGCCTTCAGCCAAGCTGACCAGCATATAATGCAGGTCTTGCACGACTTCAGTCACAATCACAATGTCGTAAGCAAATTTGAAGTATGAGAGGAATTTGCCATTTATGTTTATATTTTGTCTAAACATATTTTTCAATGTATAAGTGTACTAAATGGGGGGGGAATTAACATCCTCTTATCTCGCTCCTCGATGTAGGCGTTGTAAAAATATAGCATAATAAATCAATTTGGTAGTGTTAAGACACTCAGTTTCTCACATTCCACCTTATTGTAAATTTAATAATAATAATAGATTCCAATACAACAGAAAAGTTTATTATTAATTTTCTGAAACTTTAAATTTGAACTGTATTCTTAGATCTTAGATTCGTTTTATCAACTAGCTATTTATAGCTAGCAAGCCTTCAAGCCACGGCCTTTAGACGTATCGGCCACTCACAATGCATGACCTCAGATTTAAACCAATCTGTATTTGTGTATCAGATTAAATAAATAATCTATATATATAAAATCGAAAGGTCACTCACTCATCACGAAATCTCAGAAACTACATGTGCTAGGAATCTCAAATTTTGCATAGGAGTTATTTATAGGACGTAGGTGCTCGCTAAGA
>JAKRZM010001084.1:61761-91782 GCA_036379175.1 Heliconius cydno galanthus | reverse complement strand
GTGAAGTCTTTCAGAGGACCAACTCTGTCCACCTGGTAAACGATCTCGTTGCATCTGAAGCAGGTGCTCTCGTAGAAGTTAGGCCGATACATGGCTTTGGTTTAGGAGCTGTTACGTCATAATTATACAAAACACTTCACTTCACAACACTCTGTCACTTTGACGTTGACACTTGACACCTGTCACTGTCACTTGTGCATTTTGAGTTTTTTTTCTGTAAATGCATATAAGTAAAAGATATTATATTTATTTGGCGTGTTATATTTAAATTTATCTATTGAGTTAAGTCGCTGTAGTTCGTAATTTCGTTTCTCTTTTAGGACAGATATTTGTGAATTAATTAAATAAGTATAATTTATACAGATTATGTTTAATGTGACAATTTGTATTTATTTCTATTTTCATTTCTTGACTTTGTCACCGAAGCAAAAGCCCGGCGTTTAGTTATGCCACTCAACACGCAATGCCTCGAAAGCTTTGGCGGAAAATAGCCTACTATCTCTGCCTACCCCGTTGTGTGCGGGATACAGCGTGAATTTGTGTTCCAGCAATAAAGCCCCGTTAAAACGCAATAACTATTTATGTTCTACTACAGTGATTGCCTACTTAATTTTAAATAAAATCTAATTAAGTGGCTATAATAACAAAGTATTCAAATATCAGATATTATAATTAGAATATTTAGGTTTTTACATATTAAATATTTTTTCTTATGAGATTTTGTTTTTTACGTTTTTTCGCGTAAATAGTAGAATAGAAAGAAACGATCTAGTGTTAAGACACTCCGTTCACACCCAGCTAGCTCTAACGACTCACTTTATCAAAAAAATATGGTAATTAAAGAAAAAAGTCGTATTTCATAGACTTGTTGTATGTAGATCTCTTTTGTTGTACCTATATACTCTTACTCTTTTGTTGTAATATAGTAATTTATGATTATTTAATAATTATATTTCAAAAAAATACATAAAGGGGCCGTCTAAGAAACATACCTTTGTAATATAAATCTTTCACTTTTTTCTTTATTATTAATTATAAAGAACTGATTCTTTGTAGTACGTATACCATGTTAGAAAATTACTAAAAGTACCGTCCAAACTTGGGGTTGACCGTTTATTGATTTACCAGCCCCTTACACGTTTTGCTTTGACATACTGTCGTTGTTAAGTTGACTTGTTTACTTGTGTGAAAATAGTCACGAATTACTCGTTTGAGTCATTGGTCTTATAATAGTTAATATTTATTAAGGTTCCTTTTCTTCTAAGGGTCTTATAATAGTTAATATTTATTAAGGTAATGATTTTCTGTGATATTAATATTATAATCATGATTTAGATTTTATAAAAAAAATAAAATAAAAAATTAGTGGAAACATCTATTTTGAAAATATTCTTTAAGATGAAGAAGAATAATATAATATTTAAAGATTAAAATAAACTGAGATAAAAATCTTAATAATGATAAAGAACCCACAATCATCGTTTCAACTGATCAAGGGATATCTCATTAAATATCTACATTACCCTATTTTTTACCTTTAAGCTGTATTCCACATATAGCAGGGTAGGCAGAAGAAGTCTACTGTTGAGACACTCCGCTCTCCACTTTCCATCGAATTCTGGAGTTCCAATGGGATCAAACTTACAACCTGTCGCGTTTACAGTTGTGGCACTACGCCACGACTGGCGTCAAAACTACATAAGATTCCTAACACATTCCTACCTATTTCAATTAAAGAAAACACACAACCCTCATTTTCCATAATTAACCAGATCGTTCGAGCGTATCGAATTCGATTTCTCATACAACGGACCGCTTGTATGCGTTATAAGCGCACTGTTTATTAGTAAATGAACGTTGCATACCGTTGCACCGGCCTGGATACGCATCTCTATTAGGAACTGAAGCGGAAACTAATAGTGATGTATCATTATTGTTGGTATTATTGAGGATAGAGGTTCGGTGGACGTTGGGTTCGATTCTTAGTTGGGGTAATGAGGTATTTAATGCTTTAGTTTCGTTCGCTCTGGTGTTGAGGAAAAACGTGTTGAGTTTCTCTAGGCAATAAGCAATGCTTCGAAAATTTGATGGAAAGTGGGGAACGGAGTGTTAACACTAGGTTTAGGCCCAATATAATGCAATATTGTATTTGTGATTGTTAATTATATATTTTTTTCAGCTTCACGCTGTATCCCGTATGTAGCAGGGTAGGCAGAGCATCGAATCCACAACCCGTCGTGTCTATCACGCTTATGCACTTACGCCACGGCTGGCCTCATTATTATAACGCACTGTTAAATTAATAATTATTAGTTCTTTGAATGTTAACGTTTGAAGTAGGTGTCTGTCTAATACCGTTTACGCGGTAGTTGTAAATTCTAATTATAATATGAATAGACTTTGATATTATAACAACATAGAATTATCTAATTTTTTTTAATTAAATTGAAACTTTATTTAAACTAATTATCTGATATTTTTTTTTCTTTTTGTATTGAATTAAATATTTTTCTTTCACTAATTTCTTTTCTACATCTCTTTCCACTCAATTTTCAACACATTACATGTTGAGTGCCAGTACTAAACGTCGCATTTTCGTTTCGTTTATTTACCTAAATATAATTAATTAATTACGTATGTTTTAATTGTTATTTAAACTAGGTATTTAAGCAAATTAAAGTTTTAAACTTGGTCCAAACATCACTTAACAAAGAACTGGAACGTGCCGACAACTAATGATAGACTCTACAAAGCTCTAGTCTATACTCTATTCTGTTCCTTATTACAATCTACTATAATATGTTCTGATAAGTGGTAAAGTTGAACGACTTGTGAATTAGATTTAGTATTAATATTTATAAAAATAAATCAAAATCAGCTTCACGCTGTATCCCGCACACAGCGGGGTAGGCAGAGGGAACCTAGTGTTAAGGCACTCCGTTCCCCACTATCTGCCGAATTCTGGAGGCTGCGTGTTGAGTGGCAGAACTTAACACCGCGCTTTGCCTCGATACCAGAGCGAAGAAATGAAAATATAAACGTAAATAAATAATTAATTATTAATATTTATTATATATGTAATATGTATCCCATCAAAAACATAAATGTAAAATGAAAGCCAAGTTCTGTAATAAAACGTACGCTTTCAGCGATAAANTATTTAAGCAAATTAAAGTTTTAAACTTGGTCCAAACATCACTTAACAAAGAACTGGAACGTGCCGACAACTAATGATAGACTCTACAAAGCTCTAGTCTATACTCTATTCTGTTCCTTATTACAATCTACTATAATATGTTTTTATAAGTGGTAAAGTTGAACGACTTGTGAATTAGATTTAGTATTAATATTTATTATATACATAATATGTATATTTAGAAGATATAATATTTATTTATTTTTTTACTTTCATGCTGTGGCAGAGAGAACTTGGGAACGTAGTGTTAAGACATTTCCATTCAACAATTTCGATCGAAGAAGAAGAAGGCGGTTTCCAGAGCGGAAAAATGGAAATATTAAATATTTCCTTGAAAGGGAATCGAACCTTCAACCTGCGCCACGACTGGCCTCTGTCACTTTCATAATCATTTATATAAATTAATTTGTAACTATAAAATAAAACTAAGCAGAGAAAATTAAACAGCGGAATGATCATTGCCTATATAATAAAATAACAGCTATAAATCTCAAATACAATTTGTATAATAAAATACCAGAAAGTTGTGTATTAAATATATAATTTATTACTATAACAAAGCCTTAAGAAAAACACTTTAAATTTTATTAATAATTAATTATAGATAACATATAAGTCTGTGATGTGAATGGAATATAAAATTGTGATCACTTAGAAGAAAAACTTTTACTTTATTTAGGGCATTTAATATTGAAGTTTTTAATTAATAATTTTAGCTCTATAGCAAGAAGGATAACATCTAACTTTTCGATGGTCGTGGATTCGATTCCCACAGGCGATTAGTGTTATATGGCGTCCAAAATTGAACGAATAATTGCAACGAGTGATAATGGAGAATGAATTGTCCTAACTCTACGTTCTCTTTGCCTTCTCTGATATATACGGGAAAATATGTTTTAATATATAAATTAATAATAAACCAGTGACATCACTCGTCATCTATTCATGTTTAGAAAATGTCGGTCGGTTAACTATTAACAGTTATATTATACACATTTAAGTATATGTAAATGTATGTTTGTGCTCGTATGGAAATTCAAAATTGGGAAAGCCCATAATGAAATGCAAATGCATGTGAATCATATTAAAAATTGAGTTATTCAAATATATTTTTTTATTTTTTTTGTAGGTTTACCTTTACTATGTATGCCTCTTATATCAGGATAGGCAAAGGCAAACTAGTGTAAACACATTCCGTTGCCCATTTTCCTCGGAATTGGAGGTATTGCGATTTGAGTAGCGCAACTCAACGCCGCGGTTTGCCTTGTTACAAAAAAAAATGTGCATAGAAATAAAAATAATAATAAATAATAATCCATTTCCGCGAGTTGGAATCGAACCCACTACCATCGCGTTTAGTGCTGAAACGACGGCCTCAAAAATAAATTATTTAAATATTTAAATTATTTATGTCGGTTAATTATATGTATATTCTAATTAGCTCTTAGAGAGCTAAGAGTATTTGGCGGCTCTACCAAGCTTGGCCTTATATTTTATACAAGTACTTCTGAGACAGTAGAAACCCGAACAATAAATTACTTGTGTCTTAAACATTAAGTTTCTTTTATCTCTTCTTTCTTTGTTAAATAATATTTGCTTTTTAATATAACTTACGAAAGTAAGTGAACGTTTTTACTACTGAAAAAAAAAATATTTTCCAAATAGTCATTAAGTTAATACTTCGCCATGATAAACACTAAGTTAAATGCACTTTAACAACCGACGTTAAAAGAGGGGTGTTATAAGTTTGACGTGTCTGTGTGTCTATCTATGGCACTGTAATTCGTTAATTAATGAAGCGATTTGAGTGTGTTTTTTATCGAAAACCTTGTTTATCGCGGTGGTTTTTAAAAAAACCTTGTTAATCGTTTTAATAGTTTAAGACCTACAAGCACTTTGCCAAAATGGTTGGCAAAGGGAACCTATTGGTTGTATAAGCACCCTAATTTAACTTAAAAATGTTATATGAATATTTACTTAAGTACTCACTCAAACCGAGTGTATAATAAAGCAATAAAATATAATAAACGCCTGCGCAACAGTTTAGCTTATACAGAAATTTCATTTTGATTCCAAGATATTATTATGTAACTATTTTACAATCGTTTCACGTCATATTCAATTACAAACATATCAACATTTAAATCCTAAGCTTAGATAAATGTAATACAGTGTCTCATTGTAAAAGCGACGATTGCGGGTTCGATTCCTACTCAGGGGAATGAATTATTATCATTTCCTCGCTCTGGTAACAATGTAAAGTGTGAAGTTAAGTTCCACGTCTTTAAAAGCAATATCTCCAGTTATAGGGCATAAAGGGGTACTAGGTTCCCTTAGCCTACCCTGCTAAATATATGAAAAATGCAAAATGAAGTTAAAAGAAATATGACATATAAATTATAGAGCATATCTTGTCATATATTATTATTTATTTAGTATTAATATTAATAAAAAGTTATTTTATAATATTACACTACCAATACCAATAAATAATTGTAAATGACAATACAAAGTTGAAATAAAACCTTAATATATTCAATATAAATATGTATGTAGGTGTATATTTTGGCCAGTATTGGTCAATGGTAGAAAACACGTGGGCTTTGTGTAGGCGAACTTTAGAACCACTTTTACTATATTACTCAATTGATAAACAGGTGGTTTTTTTTATTATAATACTTTATTAAAGTGTTATTTTACACTTGTAGAAATATATGTATATATGTTGAAATTTCTTTTTAATTCTTGCGTTGTTTGCGACTCGTTTTTGGTATGCTTATATTGTTTTTCGTAGGTAGAGGGAATTTAGTGGTAAAAAATATCGGTTCCCCATCTTTCGTCTAGTTTTTGATTGCGTGTTAAGTGCAAAACTTAGCGCCGCGGTATGTCTCGTTGCCAGAGCGAACAAATGAAAAAAATGTTCTCCAAACTGGAATCTAACTCACTACTGCCGCGCTCACAGTCAGACGCTATGTCAGAACCACGAAATGTAATAAAGATTTAAATTAGACCGGTAGGGTTCTTTGCATAAAATGCAGCAAGGGTTATAACAAATTCCAGCCAGCTCGTTCGTCGTAAGCTTAGATTTAGCTTAGCTTAGCCCTGCAGGGGACGCCCTAGCCGCCGTCGACAATCTCTCAAGCAGCCAAGTAGTGCTCGCACTTTCGTAGGTACAGAGTACCTTCTTTCCTCCCTAAAAAGCCGATAGGGCCTAGCAACATCAACCTCAAATTCCAAAAGAAAACTATCAAGGGGACATCGAAGTGAAACAAATTTCTTTAGTTTTAAGTAAAACTACAAGAAATTCAGAACGGGAAAGGTCAAAAATCTATTTTAATTAATAGTTTTAGTTAACAATTTATTATTATGTTAAGAATTAAGATATCAATTTTAAAATGTCTATGACATATATAAAAATATATATCTTTATTCATTCATAGTTAAGTAGTATGTGTTCTCATTCAGTAGAGTTGCTAAATAATTTGCAAGTCGTTTGCCCACATTATGTATTGAAGGTAAACCGGAGCGGATTTTGACAGTTATTTAGTACAAATACTATATATTAAGTGAATGAAAGGTCTGTCAACGCGACGGTCGTGGATTCGATTGCCATTCGGGGGAATTAATTACTAAATAATAATATTTCTATCTCTTAGCTATGGCAACAATGTAAAGCGAGACTGAACACGTAATGTCTCGAAAATTCGGCGAAGTGTTTTAACATAACATTCCTTCTGCCTACCCGCTATAAAATAAGCTGAAAAAAATCCCTATAAAGTATGTCTAAAATAAGGACCAATTTACAACAATTTTCGTATAATAAAATATTTATTAGATACAAAATATGAAATACACTATACTGCACACAAAAATTATTAAAGTACTTATTATTATTTTTTAATAAATAGAATTAATCTATTAATAATATCATTGAGTTGTATAAGTCATAAAGATGGGAAAAAGCTTTTTTTATAGTAGTGTTGCCTTATATAGCATTCGCACTTAGTCAAGAACTCGTTAATAATTATTACGTATAAAATACACACAATAGATTGCAATAACTGTATTTTAATTTCTAATAGCTTGTTTTTATTTTCATAATAAATAATATATTTATCTGCCAAGTATGAATAAATAGAAAGATTACTTGATATATGCATAGAACGTTGCCAGTGTAATCATAAAAATAATTGTAATTAAATATACATATTTGATTAAAACGTATAAAAACAAAAAAAAACTTAATACTTAGATTGATTTTTGATAAAGTTTTAAGAGATTCCCATTCAAGGAGGGTAAGTGGTAGGGGACAAACTTAACTTAACTTAACACTGGGTTCCTCCTGCATAACTATTTATGTGTGGGAAACAGCGTGAAGCTAAAGAAAAAAAAGAAATTTAAAAACGTTTCCCCAGTAATTGTTTTACATTTCTGTCCTACAATACTTTTTAATAAAAAAATATTATTTACTCACATTATTATTTTATATGTAGTATTTAAATTATTCTTCATAGTACGTATGCAAAACACATATTTAGTATAATATATAGTCTAATAAACACTTTCGTTTATATTGTACGTAACCATTTCTCATGGCTGTGTGAAAGCGTGACTGTTCTTGTTTTATTTCCCAACTACGTTTAAAGTTTAAAACATTTTGTATCTGATAGGGTACCTGGGAACCTAGAGCTAAGACACTTCGTCCCCATTAAGGCCGCCGAGTTCTGAAGGCTTTGCGTGTTGAGTGATGGAATCTCGTGAGCATTGTGAAAAAAAATGTAATATTTCATTTCTTTGAGTATCGTGTTTAAAGACGGGATTCAACGTGAAGCTGATTTGGATTTTTTTTATTTCTCTGTTCTGGTCTTAACTCTACCAATCGCAATATCTGGAACTCGGGTAGAAAGCAGAGAATAAAGTTACCTTAGCACTGGGTTATGTCTGTTTTTCCTGTTGTATGCACGATACAAAGTAAATCTATATTATTTATATGAATTTTCAATATAAATATGGCTTATATCATCATGGTAGAGTTAAATATTATATAAATTTTAATATATTTTTATTATTTAAACATGTAGGTATTTAAAATACTTTTATATGTAAATAACTCTAATAAACGTCTTGCTCTATTACAGAATTGTGAATTGCTCACATGAAATACTTAAACAGGTTTTTGTGGCGATTTTGTACAAATGTTATTTTAATTCACAACCTCATGTCGAAGGTTATGTTATATTTAGTTTTTAACTTAAAAAATGGAAAAAAATACCATTTTCCATGTAATTTTTAACAAAACGGCTGATTAATTAGATCTTTTTGACTTATTTTCATATAGTTTTGATATTTAAAAGCAAATATCACTCATTTTCTTATAAGAATCACGGAATACGAACTAGAAGCGTCTGTAACTTAACTGTTATTCAACTTACATCTACATAGCTATCTCCATAATATCACAACCTGCCAATCTAAATACACAGCACAATAGCACTAACGGAACCAAAAACTAAAAGTTAAAACGGTATTTCATTGACGACAGAGACGTGCGTCTCCCGCGACGGTCGGACAGGAACTGCCCGCGATTGTTTACGGTCTGCATCGCGTCGGTGACATAGATGTTATGGTGTTTTAATGCCTTTAAGGATTTGTCTCTCTATTAAAAAAAATCCAAATATAAATTTATTTTCATTTCTTTAAATTTACATGGACAGTATTTTTAAAATACTTATGTTATAGTTTATAAGTATTTCAAATGAAAATAAAATTATCCTGGAATTTTCTCTATGTTAAAGTGTTATGTGATTGGTTCAATACTTATTTATTCAGTATAAACCAATAAGATGGCTTATTTTAATTTCGAACCTATCAAAAGATCCAGGCAAAATATGCTGGTAATATAGTTTTGTTTTGTTAAATTAAAAATGTATATTTTATAGTTTATGTATCATTTGCTGTCTGGCATCTGAATAAATAAATTATCATTTTATTTATAGCAGTGTTTCGTATTCGTTTTTTTTTTTATGTAATAAAAATAAAGTAGTGATTGACGGTGATTTTTATAATAATGTTGAATGAAAGTGAACAATTTATTAAGAAACTGATGTTTACAAAGTGTTTCCTTATTAAGAATTTATACTTTTTAGGTGATGACATAAGACAATTGTGCGTTATAATTTCGAATTCTAACGCCCGTCCCGAATATTGAAAAACAAAAAAAATCAATATAATACCCAAGATAAAACTAGTCTATGACAAACAAAAGGTAGCGAAGAAGCGGCCAGTACATCGGGCATTCCGAGCCAAATCGCCTTCTGGCGAAAGTAAACTCTACTTATAAAGAAATTTAAAACCTATTATATAAATAATACAGTATATATTCCATTGGCAGCTATAATCTACGACATCCTCTAATATAGAACCTTAAGTTAACATGTTATGGTATTTTGAATTCTATTCTTTAAAAAATAAAGTTCAATTTAAAACAATTGTATAATCGACAAAGTCATCTACGGTCAGCAACGCAGGTTGTCTATGGAAATTATAATTGTATAGTAAAATGTAGCTGCTAGTCGGTGTGGCGCAGTTGTTAGAACCTGTTTGTCTGTAATGGTTGTAGGTTCTAATTAATTGTGTTTAGAGGAATGTTTATATACGCAGTGGTCGTCGTAGCAGCACAGCGTCTGAAGTTCGATTCCCACTTGGAAGAATCAAGTAGTCCTCGTTCAATACGTCGTTGAGTTCCCCCATTCAGCAAGTAGCTTTTCAATTTTTTTCTCTGAATTATATAGTTTTTGGTCTAGGTAGATAAAGGTGAAGTAAGTCACACTTAGTGACTAATAATTCCCGATTGGGAATTTACTTAGTTCAGAACTATACAGTTACTATGCATTTTACAGTATATAATAGTGTTCTATATATAAATTGTACTTAGATATAAAAAATAAAACAAATGAATATACCATTTTTTTTTATTTTTATGTACATATTACCTTTTTACATAGTTGCTTATTTTACCTTTTTATATAGTTGCCTCCTTTTAATGTGGTTTTCACTAATAGACAGTCAAGAAAATTGTTATTATTTTCAACTTAAGGTAAAATTGCTATAAATTATTGTCAGGCGCAAAACTAAATATAACTTTATTTTCATTACATTTCATGAGATCCTTTTTATTTGTTTTTTAATTTGTCAGAAATATTTTTTGCCCTAAAAAATATTTACTTAAAATATATAAACTACGGTATGACTGTAAACGTGACAAATTGTGGGTTCGATTCCTACTCGAGAAAATTAAATATTTAATAATTTCTTTTCCTCGCTCTGGTTTCGAGACAAAGGGTGGCGTTAAGTTTCGCCACTCAATACAATACAATACCTTCAATACAATACCTTCAGAATTCGGCAGAAAATGGAGAGCGGAGGGTCCTTACACTAGTCTTTCCCTGCTACAAGCGGGATTCAGCGTGATACTAATAATATATAAACTATTTACATCATTAAATACTCTATTAACTTAAAATATAAATTAGGCGGGTAGAGCCATTTGCTGCATTGGAACAGAAGTGTCTTGTTGAGATATCGGCTTGTGTTTCTTCTTAACTTCTAAAATATCTGTGCCCCAGGTCCACTGCAAAATAAAATATATATACATTTATAAACATTTTAATTTATTAATGTAAAAATAAAATATATACACACTCCAAATAATAAAATATTTTTGGTGTTGGTTTCTAAACTGCAAGCACCATATAGAGGAAAGAATTGTTTTTAATATCTTCGCCAAAAATTCGTCGAAAAATTAAGGCCCCCCTCAAAAAATATCTACTAACTTTAACTAGTTTTAATCTTTCCAAACTTTGCCATAAATATGTTTAATTTAAGTTAATTGGACAAACGCAATACAACTGGAAATAACAGCGTCTAAATAACAGCTTTCCTCTGAAAACTAGTGCTAAGATAATCCTTTCTTCAGCTTCCACCCAATTACCATTTCTTGGCGAGGCTTAACGCCGCGCGTTCCCTAAATAAATGAAGCTAGAAAAAAAAACCATAAATCCAACGTACCACAACCACAGCAAATACGAGGCCGAGGAGGTACCCAACGAGGACGTCACTCCAGTGGTGCTTGTAATCTGATACTCTCGACAGAGCGGTGAACCAGCTCAGCATGACTGCCGCATATTGGAGGGAATGGCGGAGGACCCGAGTACCTTGGTATGTTACACGCTTTTCTAGATAGAGCTGAAAATAAAAAAATAGTGTTTAATAGACTATATTAATAGATTTTTCCTCAGCTTTACGATGTTTCCCGTTTTTAGCAGGGTAGGTGGAGGGACCTAAGTGTTAAAACACTTCGTTTGCCACTTTCCGTCGAATTATAGGGGCATTGCGTGTCGATTGGTGGAACGGCTCAACGACGTTGCAAGAGCGACAATATATTTCATTTCCTCGAGTGGGGATCGAACCCACAGGTCCTTGCATTTACACGCTTGTTCTCATGCGCCACGAATGGCCTCAATATATTATTCGCGTAGCATTAATAAGTTTCTTTGCTTTTCGTGTTATTGACGTTTCGAACATTTAACAGGGGTCTGTGGTCATATAAAATCGTATTCTTGGCGTTTTCTGAAGAATATGGGGGAATCTTCTGGTAATTTTAGCTTACACTTTCCAAAAAACTTACAAATTAAACTCTAAATTTCAACAGACTAATATTTCTTTCTACTTTAATAGAAGATATTAATCTCAATAATAAACAAAATTTGCTACTAAAAACTAAGAAAATTAGAAAAAAATAACTTACAGCCAAATAGATCATCGTGAAGGCAGCCCAAGTGGAATGTCCACTAACAAAAGATAAATTTACATCAGAAATCTTCTCGACGTTTTCTCCCAAACATGTGTATTCATCGGCCTCTATATACCGGCGAGAGAACTCGGGTAAACTACAATCTATAGATGGCTTGCATAACTGAAAAGTAAGTTAATAATTAGTTTTTTATTTGTAAAAAATTATTGGGTTATTTAATTGTTTAGTCTACTATTATTTTCCGTTTTGGATTTTAGATCAGATTTGTTCGTGTAAAATTTTCGGTATTTAAAAACTTCTGGAGGGGGCACCAGATCAAACAAGACAAGAAGGCCCTCTCTATTCTTACGTCCATGAAACGAGAGGAGTCAGAAGGAAACGAGCATTTCCACATTCTGTTCATTTTCCGCACTAATTCGAGATATTCTCTGTTGAGTTGTGCTGTTGATGGAAAATAATTATTTCCCCCGCGTGGGATTGCATCTAAAATGATAGTATTTACGGACATAAACTGTCACTGTAATCCCTCAAACGAACGATGACTTAATATTTTATTATATAATTTTAATAAAATAATAATTAATTCTTAATATATATTTTTTATATATTTAACTAATTATATATAATTGCCTTGACACCTAGTTACTATTGATAGCGTTATCTTTAGTCCGAAAATTACGTACATTCGTACATAGATCGACTCTACCCGATTCCAATGTTACTATGACAGAAGTCGATAATAAAAGCGCGTCACCAGTATTATGCATGGAAATGATTATTTTAGTTTAAAATATCTTTTTAATTTCCGCATACTCCCTGATAAATTGTGGATAAGTTTATGATAAATAATATTATTAATATTATTTAATATTATGTTTTTGTTTCCGGATTAAATGTAAATATTATTTGTTGTGTAAACGTTTCTCATACCCTTATGCCCCTGAATCACGACTGATGCAAGGGTTCGTGTGACTGTAAATGGAATTGGCTGTGAGTTCAATTCCCACTTAAGGAAATTAAATATTGAATATTTTCATTTATTCGTTCTGGTGTCGAAACAAAGTGCGGCGTTAAGTTTCGTTCAAACGCAAGCCTATTTTAGAATAAAATAGAACCTAATACTTACGTTAAAGAAATGTGGTCTCGGTCTGCCAATAATATTCTTAGTAATATTAGTAGTAAGCTCCATAAAGCAGGTACCAGCGGAGAATGACACCAGTACAAGATAAAAACCTCGCAGCCACGCCGGTATACGCCAGTTAAAAAATTGTAAATAGTTATCTTCTTTTCGAAGTAATATGTATTCACAGATGAGGAACTGTAAATAAAGAATATTGAAATAATGTTTTGTGCTTATTTTCTCTTTTTTTTAGCTTTGCGCTGTATCCCACTTGTAGTAGGTTAGGCAGAGGGAGCCTAGTGTTATGACTTTTCGCTTTCCATTTTTCGTAAGAATTTTGTAGGTACAAGAAGTTTTACTTTGACACTAGAGCGGAGAGATAAAAATAATGAATATTTTATTTCTAGGATTATGAATCGAACCCATAACCTGTCGCGTTTACAGTCACACTTGTGCCTCCATCATCCTTTTAGGCTCATTTTCAAACTTAATTGCTGTAATTGCTTTTATTGATACAGTGAAGCCTATTTTGATAAAATACTATATCATGCCTCACGCTTTTCACGTATTTTCGTAAAAAGCGTGAAGCTGTCGTTGAGTTTTAAAAACATTTAAGTGATAGAGTGTTTGTGATTTCTGTGAAAGAATTGCTTGTGGGCGGCAGAAGGAGCGTAGTGTTAGGACACTGCGTTTCCCATGTACTGCACAATTTTCATGACTTTACCGGGTGTGGTGCGAAGCTCAGTCCCGCGCTTTTTCTTGTTACCAAAGCAAAGAAAAACAGATTTCCCTGAGCAGGAATCGAACACACGGACGTCGCATTTACAGTCAGATATATTTTTTGTATTACTTAAAGTAAAATATATATATACAATTACATTTTTATAGCTAGTCAAGACAATTTTAATGATTTTTCGTATTTTATTTTTCAATGTTTTCCTTGTTTTGTAGTACGCTTAATAATTATGTAAATTGTATTTGTATTATATATGGGTAATGTATGTGGTGATTGGTGTACCAGCTACAAGTGTTTAATTACGTCGTGCATCGGCACGTGATATCCGACTTAATTGTAATAAATTATAGGTTTTTCAATTATTGTACAATATTTTCATATTAATATTGTAAATAATATAATATTATGATTATGAGGATGTGAACGCGACAGGTTGTGAGTTCGATTTCCACTCGAGGAAATCAACATTTTGATCGGAGTGTATTAACATTAGGTTCCCTCTGCCTACCCTGTTGTGTACAGAATACAGGGTGAAGCTACAAAAAACATTATAAAGTTTAAATTGCTGACTCCGCTATAATATTTATAAGGAAGACTTGTGAAAATAAAAACGCAACCAACACTTGTTTTTACACTTCTCTCATATTAATTGCTATATAACTAGGCGGAGAGATATACCAACTACATAGATTTATTATACTATATTCTCTATTTTCCACCAGTACTTAAGGACACTATATATCAAACGATGATTGAGTATAAACTTTTAAAACCAACAAATAATAAATAAATATATATGTAGTACGACTTACCGCTAATGCAGGCAGTATTAGACCATAGGATTTAAGCATTGGGGTCGTAACGGTGTCATCTCGGTACGGATACATGAGGCTTTCGTCCCCACAGAAAAATCCCCTTTTGAATGGCACCCATATCGTTATTGTCACGTACAAGCCAAATAGCACTGAAATAAAAAAGAAAAAAAACAGATTTTTTCTTAATAGATTCATCCTATATGTTACACTAGCGGCCCGCTCGCGGTTTCACCCGCGTGAACTATGTTATTATTAATTTCTGTCTCCATGACTACGTCCTAGTGACGTCTATGCAAAATTTGAGACTCCTAGCATTTGTAGTAACGAAGTTTCATACAAACTTTCGTCCCCAAAAACAACCTCTTAGAAGTCGAATATTGCAAATTCCCGTCTTAGCGAGCACCTACGTCCTATAAGTAACTCCTATGCAAAATTACAGATTCCTAGCACTTGTAGTTTCTGAGATTTCGTGATGAGTGAGTGACCTTTCGATTTTATCCTATATATTACATATGGCAGGGTTGAGAAGAGAATCTAATGCTAAGCTTAACACCCCATTTCCCTACTTTCTGCCGAATTTTTGAGACATTGCGTGGAATTCAATGTCGCGCTTTGTCAACATACAAGAGCGAGGTTATGGAAATGATTCATTCCACCGAGTGTAATTCGAACGCACAACCGATGCCCTTACACGCACTGCGCTACGGCGGCCTGTCATTTCATACAGCTTCTATAAAATATTATTTAGGAGAAATTAGATGTGTTAAAGCGGTGATTATGGGTTCAAGTCTTTTCTTAAACAATTTTTACATCGTAAATATAATTAATGTTATAATACTTGTATAGTAAATATTAATAAATTAGAATATAAAATAATTTTCTCGATGGAAATTCTCATAATTAAAGCTGAGAAACTGGTTGAACTTAAGTGATATATAAAATGAAAGATAAGTTAGATTTCTACTGCTATTAGAAAATAAACATACCCATGTTTTATAATATGGATGATGAAATATTTCTCATTTATTTCTATAGATTTTTTTTTTCACGCTGTTTCCCGCATACAACGGGATAGATAGAGGGAACCTAATGTAGGTAACATTCAATACTTCCTGCCCAATTTTGCGGAACAATTTGTATCAATTTTTACCAGAGAGAGAAAATGAAAAAAAATTTGTCCCCGAGTGGGAACAGAACCACGATCGTCGTGCTTTCATTAAGACACTTTGCCGCTGCGCTATGACGGCTTTTGTATAGGTATGTATGTTGTTTAGAATTTTCTATAGTATGTTATCACAATTCTAATAATTATAAACTTAGTAGTTTCATAGTTCAACTATAGGTCAAAAAGTAATAATATTTCTAGTCGAGGAATATGTGAGGAGAATGTAAATTTAGTTAAAAATATTTTTTTTAAAAATCAGTTGTTATAAATATTAAATACTAAATTTTTAAACTAACTACAGATACACATATATATTGATTAGTTCTATATCTTTATTTTTTTTGTATTTCTAAGCATTTATTATTAATATGAATTACATACTTTGGAAATAAAATATAATAAAAATTAATAGAAATAATCGGCAGAAAGTGCGAAACGCAGTGTCTAAACACTATACTCTCTCTGGCTACCCTTCTCTGTGCGGGATAAGGCGAAAAGCTGATAAAAATGAATATAATATACCTACTAAAGAAATCATTAAAGATTATATAATGTAGGTGTAATTATATTTTTTTCTAGTAAGTAAAACGGTAATATTTATGATTGTCAGTTTAATGTACCGGTCATGTAACTTCATGAATCATAAGTAAATAACCTTTAATTAAACGTTTGAAACGAATGAACTTGTTAATGAAGTTCAAGTCATAACGTCATTAAATAAATAATTTTATTTTTCTTCATAGTGTATCCTGCACATAGCAGGGTAGGCAGAGGGAACCTGGACCCCTACTGCTAGGATACTTTGTTCCCATTAAGATACTTCCGTTCCCCACTTTTCGCTAAATTCTGGAGACATTGCGTATAAAGTGGCGGAAAAGGGAATGAAAATATTAAATACTTCATTTTCTCAAGTGGGAATCGAACTCATAGGCACACGCTTGTGTCACTGTGCCACAGCTGGCCTCATAAACAAGACATATTTCATAAATATAGTAAAAATAAAATAAACAATTCCTCACTCTAGGATAAAACTTTCACTGAGCCATTCGTCCTTTGACAATAAGACAATTTCTAAATCGTTACAAAATATAAAAATATTATTTATGAAATATTTAAAATTTTCTAATAAATATAAATTATTTAAACAATACAAAAAACTACTTACGAATACCAATCAAAAGTACATCTATTATAATTTTTTTTATGATCTGCATAGATGCTTCTCGCGACATCTTCTCCGTTTCCACAGCCACTTCGAACTTTACTCGACGACGTTTGAAATAGTACTAAATAAAATAGACGCGTTATATATCTATATATAAATATATATATCTATATATTTATATATATGTAACTTCATAGGGTCATATGATAAGAAGAAAAATCTGAACCGATTATAATGATTCTTGTATATTGTAAATAGGAAATGTTTATTGCATATTGTATGATGCACGTGCATAGATTAAAAAGATTTTTTTCTATCTGTTTTTTTTTCTGTTTCACGTCGTATTACGCATGTAGTAGGGTAGGTAGAGGGAATCTAGTGTTAAGATACTCCGCTCCCCACTTTCCGCCGTATTCTGGATAAATTACGTGTCGTCGTGTATAATATTAAATGTTTCATTTCGTCAAATGGGAATCGAACCCTCAACTCGTCGTGTTTACAGACACATGATTGTGCCCGGGTGATCTGGCCTTTTTTATGATTAATAATTATTTTATGTTTTTTCCAAGAGCAAACCTTGCGTTAAGACGGTCCGTTTCTCATTTTCGAGATATTTCGAGTTTAGAAGCGAAGCTCGACGCCGTACGTTCTCTTTTTAACAGAACGAAGAAAGGAAAATAATATATACCCCCGATGGGGATTGAACCCAGAACTGCAACATTTAGAGTTGATAACATATAAATACATGGTGTATCTAGGGATATTTTCTGGGGGATGAATTTTAGCCTTGAACAGATATATTCCTATAGGGGTTATTTTTTTTCAGTGTTAATATTTTTCTAGTAAAATTGTAAAATAGGCAAACAAGCAATGCTATAAATAAATTTTATAGAGGATATTCCATACATATTTTGTTCAATGATATGACGTGATACATACGCAAAACTTCATTTAAATAAATATAAATAATATTTATCTTTACTACTTGTACCATATATTAGTGTTTTTAAACTCACTTCTTTTATAATATTTATTATTTATTTTAAGAAGCAAAACAATGTTTACATGTGCTATATATTAGTGTTTTTAATGTCACTTCTTTTATAATATTTATTTTAAGAAGCAAAACAATATTTACAGTTTGAACTTTACAGTGAAGCGCTATGGGTCAAAAAACTTAATGAAACCTATAAAAACAACTGAGTACGTTTCGTAGAAATTTCCTTCCACGGGCCACCGAACTGTGGAATGGCCTACCCACGGCAGTGTTTCCAGGTCGATACGATATCTGGGTACCTTCAAAATGCGCGTCTATCTCCACCTCAAAGGCCGGCAACGCACCTGTAGCTCCTCTGGTGATGCACGGGGTCGTGGGCGGCGGTGATCACCATCAGGTGACCGAAACGCTCGTTTGCCTTGTGTTTTTTCCATAAAAAGAAAAAGAGTTAGAAGTATTTTTTTAGTTCATATTCAATACACAGACTTATTTACAATTTTTTTATATTTATATATATATTGTAACTATAAATTAAGTATATGATATTAATAGATTAGAGCATGCGTCTACAACGTTGGACAAGTGTGATTCGCTGTCATCGAGGGCGTGACCGTTCTTATTAGGTAATCAATTAAAATTAACTTTTTTTCTAAGATTTACACTTTTCCTCTCATATTGGAAAGTAGACAGACGGTAGTAGGAGAGTAACATATTGTTAAAACACTCTGTTCCTTATTTTCTGACTATTTTTTAGATATTCATCGTCGCGTGTTCTCTAGCTACCATGGAACCCCTAATGCAAGACCCTTCATTTTTATTTTCAGAGACAACGTACTTCAAAGACACTCTACTCTCCACTTTCGCCCAAATTCTCCCTAATTACCTCCCAACTCCTACTCCTTGATAATAGTACAAAGTCCAGCAAACACTGATTCAATCCTCGCGTTGATTTTTAATAGGATAATGCAAATAGCATAACTTAACGTAAACTGGTGTCAGTGACCGCCGTACAATGGTATAATAAAATATTAGAGATGAATGGTCCCCTTATTAGATAAGTATGTGTTATCGATCTACATCTAACAATAAAAACAAAATATTTTTATTTCCAAAGATAACCCATAACTGACGCAATTATAGCCGGTAGTATATAAAGACATGGATTTATCTATATTCTAGAGATATTTTCTGGAGGATGAATTTTGGCCTTAAAAAGAGGTTCCTATACATTTTTTTTTAAATTGCATTATTAGCATTAATATTTTTTTAGTAAAACTGCAACATAGGCAAGCAAGTAATGCTATATATAACTTTTGTGGGGATATTCAATCCTCGCGATATTTTTATAAAAGATATTTTTTTAATAGCAAAAATAGTTAATCTTATCAATTTTATATGACGTCAATATATTAGTTGTAATATTGCATCAGTTCTATGTTATGTTATATTAATAAAATAATCATCAACAATGATTTAATACTATTTATTATTTTTTTCTCCCAGTTCCGCAAGTACCAGGGTAAGAAGAGGGAGCCTAGTGGTACGACACTCTACCCACTTTCCGCAGAATTCAGGTTTAGTGCGTTGCCTCGTGACCAGAGCGAAGAAATTAAAACATAAAATATTTCATTATCATAAGCTTGTCGTGTCAGGCCACGACTGGCCTCAATTATTTATTGATAATGAAAAAAAATAGGTTTAAGTAAAATGTATAGCGTAAATCTAAATCAATCCGCGAAAGAAATTTGGACTCATAAGTCCAAATGGTTCAGATCTATGGTGTCATTTCAATTCAAATTCCATTTCTTTGTTCTGGTGTCGAGGCAAAGCGTGGCGTTGAACCCTGCCACTGAACACGTTTTTTTCTTGTAAAAAAATTAGGAATAAGGATTCCAAAAATCGTACTCCGTTATCAGTAAAAATAAAATAATTCAGTAGTTTCTTTAAAAATTAATCTTTATCATTTATTTTACTTCTTTGATTTCTTATCACTATTCTTAGTAGGGGTCGATTGATAAAACTATAATATGTATGTGCGATAAGTTATTTTTGGACGTTTAATATGTATTATGCATAAAATGGGTGTGTCTGCATAAAACCCAATGAGATATATTTTTAAGAAAAATTAAAATTAATTAAATTTCTGACAATCGCCTTCGTTGTTCCATTATTAAAAATAAAGAGGAAAACTAGTGTTAAAACACTCCGTTCCCCATTTTCCGTCGAATGTTTCGAGGCATTACGCGTTTAGTGCCGGAAATTATTGCCGGGCTTTTGCCTTGATAACCATGCGAAGAAAAGAAAATATTAATAAATAATATTTTTTCCCCTCGAGTGGGGGTCGCACCCAGGACCGTCGGACCCCTTTGCCCTTGCACTACGACGGCCTCGTTATAAAAGTTACATTTATTATAAAAATATTTTTGAACAACCCTACGCAGATATGTTATCTAATATCGTAATTAGAACGAATTTATTTTTTTAAGTGTTATCTATTCTTCATTTATTTCTAATAATAATATCTTAGTAATGTTTTAAGAATATTTAATACAGAGGCCAGTAGTGACGCAGTGACACAAGTTCGTGACTGTAAACGCGGAATTCAACGCCGCGCTTTGTTTTGATGCCTTAGCGAGGAAATGGAAATAATTAATTCTATCAAATCGGAATATAGCTTTGCCACGACGGTCTCGGAGCAGACGATATCTTAGGACTTATAAAGCTGAATTGTATAGGACAACAATTCAGGTTCAATCGTTTTTAAATGATTGTAAATTATTTATTAGCGATCCGCTTGCGACTTCTTAAAAAAAGTTGATATAACTTTTTTATTTGTGATGCTAAGAAACCAAAACACAATAGTGAAAAATAAAATTATGATAAAATTTGCGTGCACAAACCCACAGACTAACAGACAAAAAAATATTTTTTTTTCATATATCCTCTTATATTTCCTATCTAAGTACGTTATCGTTAGCTATACACATTGATGCTATCTCCAAAAGACGCATATAACAGTTGTTTTGATGACCTTTAGGGAAAATCCTCATTTAATTAAACTCCGATTACATACTCTCTACTACATATATGATAAAACCTAATAAATTATTTATAATAATAATTATTAATTATAACACTTCTTTGCTAACTGATAGCTATAGCGGATACCTCGCAAAAAGCAAGGTTGCTAAATTTTATTTTACATATGAAATGTTTCTTTAAAGTTTTCCTATTTTTTAGTAGTTTTACGTTGTATCCCGCACATAGCCGGGTAGGGAGAGGGAACCTGGGTACCTAGTGTTAAGACATTGCATTCATATTAAGACAATTCCGTTGCCCATTTTGCACTGAAATGTCGGAACTAAACGCCGCCGCAGTTTACGAATATAATTAAAAAAATATCGTTATATAAATAAATAACATTTATTCTACACATTTACAAAATTATAACAATACTGATTATAAATAAATACAAAATAGTCTTAACTTAAATAATAATTAAAGAATTTTTTTTATCTGCTTCAGTAAGAAAAATTATGACAATGCTATTGTTTAATACAAATTGTTTTGAAAATCACAATTAAAATATCTTTTTATAACCTAGTGTTAAGACACTATTCCCAATTTCCGCCGAATTTTTAAGATATTGTGAGTGGCGGAATTCAACACCGCGCTTTGCCTGGGTACCAGCGCGAAATAATGAAAATATTATTAAATAATAATTCATTCCCCGAGTTTTATTTTGGTTTTTAAAATAATAAATAAGTTTTTATTACCGTAATAATATTACATATATTGTACTTTACTAACTTAGGTACATCGTATATATACTACATTTTTTAATATAAAATAATATTTTTTTATTATTCTAATACTAGAACATTTTTGTAAAAATTTAAAACTGTACGAAAGGAACATAACTATGAGAAGAGTTAAGAAGTCAAAAGTTTCATTATCTAGACGAGAGGAAAAGAAAAAGAAAGAGGAAGAGAAAGGAGGAATAGTTATTATTTCGATATTATATTATTTTCATACTACTTTGTAATACTTAAAAATATAAACTAAATAAATGACTCGTTTTAACTATAACATTTATTACACTGTAATGTCAATCACGATATACCTAAATATTTTTTTTTTGCTTTTTTTAGCAGGCATAGGGAGCCTAGTGTGAAGATATTCCACTCTCCACCTCACGCAATGCCTCCAGAATTCGGTAGAAATACTAAATTCTGGAGGCATTGCGTATTGAGTAGCGTAACTTAACGCCGCAAATAACTATAATAATGGTATTTTACTAGTTTAATCTTAATTTTGAAACGTATTTCGAAATATTTTTATTATTATATAATATAATTTAATTGGTTTAGAGACAGTGTTGAATAATTGTCAATTTCTTTATATAAATAAAAAAAATGCTACTGAAAAGTGATGTCACAGTTTTATTCTTTTTCCTTTGTTTCATACTTTCTGTACATAAGTCGTCGTCATCGTTAGTTCAATGACAATATTTTAGACTTACTAAATCGATTAGCTTTCTTAATATTTTTCGTAAATATATTAATACTATTCAATAGTTGTTAGAGGCTAGTACTGGTCGCGGTAGTATTTGTGGTTGAGCGACTTCCCATTCAGCGGCGCCCGGTGGTCCATATTTCTTAGGTTTCAGTACAAACATAAACTGTAATGATAAAAATATTAAATATTTGAAAAATATAAGAACTAAAAATATCTCTACGTTTTTCCCGTATGCCAGAGAGAACTTAGAGTGAATCTGTTCTCTGCTTTTCGCACTTCAAGACAATGCGTTTTTCGGTGAACGATAGATACTCAATTTAAAATCATTTAATTATTGTAGAGGCCAATTCACGGGAAGTCCTCTATAGGTTTTAATAACGCGGAGAATTTCATACAAAAGCATTTTTTTTTGCAGCAAAAACAATTTTTCTGTGCTCCAAGGAACCATGGACATTTGTAGATATTTGATATTTAGCTTGATGCCTCCACGTAATCTCTAGAGAAATGATCTTGATAGACAGACAGACCTACGTCAAACATATCAAAGTAATCCAGTTTAAAACTTTTCTTTTGAGGTAGTGAACCCTAAAAAACCAAATACTCACAACAATAACCCCAAACACAGCGCCCACAGCAAACCCAACGGCCACGTCGCTCCAGTGGTGTCTGTGGTCCACCACCCTCGAGAGCCCCACGTACCACGCCCCCATTAGCACTGCGAACTGTATACCGTGGCGGAGCAGTTTGGAGCCCCGCCATTTACCTTTTAGTTGGACGTAGAACTGGTAAAGATGAAGGTAGAAGTTTATGTTTTTTGTATTGATATTTTGGAAAAAGTAACGTAGCCTAAAATATTGAAACTTATTAAAAAAGACTTTCTGTCCTTTCTTTTGTTTTAACTTCACGCTGCATCCCGTACATTGCAGAGTAGACAGAGGAAACCTAGTGTTAAGGCACTCCATTTCCCACTTTCCGCCGAATTTTTCGAGACATTGTGTTCAGTGGCGAATTTATGAAATTAAAATTTAGTTTCACCTAACTTGAAAATCAATAAATATATAAAATAAAACTTACAATAAAGAAAATAGCACTGTACATAGCAAAACTGGAATGAGCGCTCGGGAACGACAGACGCATGTCCTTCAGCTCGGCCGCGTTGCTGTGCGCGCAGGTGAACTCCTGGATGTAGCCCAAGGAGTTTAGGGTCGACGACGCGACGGGGGTTGGTTTACACATCTGGAAGATGGGGGGAAAAAAATTGAAGTAGTCTGTGTCATTTTTACATCTATATATAAAAAAGGTCACTCACTCATCACGAAATCTCAGAAACTACATGTGCTAGGAATCTCAAATTTTGCATAGGAGTTACTTATAGGACGTAGGTGCTCGCTAAGACGGGAATTTGCAATATTCGACTTCTAAGGGGTCGAAAGTTTGTATGAAACTTCGTTACTACAAATGCTAGGAGTCTCAAATTTTGCATAGACGTCACTAGGACGTAGTCATGGAGACAGAAATTAATAATAACATAGTTCACACGGGTGAAACCGCGAGCGGGCCGCTAGTTAAATATAAAATACCTACCTAAATTGATTCACAAAATATTATATTGATCTAATTCTTATTATGGTAATATTATCGTTTCTATCCTTTTATACATTGATAAATGACGGAGTAATTAAACTTTTCAGCATTCAATGTTTAAGCTTTGCACTGTTTCATATTGTATCCCGTATATAGCAGGGTAGGGAGAGGGAACCCACTGGTAAACATGAGTGGCGGAACATAACGCCACGCCTTGTCTTCTTACCACATTCCTCTGATTTACAGGAACGTATTAAAAATATAGAATAGTGTAGAACATAATAAAGATGAAAAATCTTACTACTTACATCAAAAAAATACGGCCTAAGTCTGCCAATGACATATTTAGCGGAGTTCACAGTGAACTGCTGACACGCTGCGCCGAAAGCGAACACGCCTATCGCGGTGTAGCTCTCCCATATCCACCCGGAGACGAGCGAGCCGGAGAGGAACTTGTCACCCACGCCTTTGCCGCGCCTGTCGCGGACGATTTCTGTGATTATTATCTGGAAATTTGAATAGAAATTATAAGTCTATACATAGAATAAAAAAAGCGTTGCGTAGAGGCACAAGCGAGTGATTGAAAAGACGACAGTTTCGATTCCCACTTGATATTTATTATTTTCATTTTCTTCAATCTGGTAACGAGAATAAATTTTACGCGGGGAATTGAAGATTTTTTTTTCATTACATAATGTAGCGTTAACTTCCACTACTCAACACGCAATGCTTCCAGAATTCGGTGATAATGCGGGGACTGAAGTGTCTTAACGAGAACAGGGTGTGATGCATCGTAAAGCTTAATAATAATATTTTTTTTGGATAGGTCACTTTTATTAATACAAAGTGCGTAAATACAAAAAAAATCCCAAAAAAATAAACTAAAGTACATACATATTTAAAAAAAAATCAAAACTTACTGTAGCGATGTTGAGTGCGAATCCGATACCTGCCAGCAGGGCCTCAGATATAGTTTGCTCCTTGTAAGGCAGCTTTAAGCTCTCATCGTCCGGGAAGTAGCCGCGGTGGAAGGGTTCCGCGAACAAATGTATCATCAGTATGGGCACTGCCACTGAAATAAATTAAAAAATAAAATTACTAAACATATTAAGAAAAATCTTTTATTTATCTTGTGTAGTGCACGAGATGCTTAAAGAATATAAAGAAGTAATATAATAAATAAATATATATCTAACTCTATAATGTGATGTTAATTTATACTCTTATTGTAAACAGACTTGTGGTTTTACGTAAAATATATGTATATATAAATAATCCCTATACAATACCTAGGTAGTTATTTAAAACTTCGTGTTTATGTTAAATATTATTTATTACTTAGAAATATCTAAAATTAGAATATTATTATTATCTATTGATTATGATCTGTGGCCACATTTGTTTATATTGTTGTATGCGAACAAGCATGCAAATATAAATGCGACAGGATGTGGGTTCCATTCTCACTCGAAGAAAAAAATATTTAATATTGTCATTTCTTCGCCCTGGCAACCGTTCATGTTCTGTTCGTTCTGTTTTCATTCGTTCGTTCTCGAGATCTCCAATTTTTGTACGGAACCCTCGGTGGGTGAGCGTGACTCAAGCTTGTCCGGTTTTTTTATATATTTACAAAAACGTTATGTTATCTGCAAATCTAAGTAAACTTTGGAGCAATATTTGCTACATATTCTTTGCTATATAAAGTAAACTAGTAAACAAAGAAAAAAATAGTATAAAGATATTCAATATTTACATATTTGCACATTAAGGGAAATGAACTCGAACCCCGGTAAGGACGGTCACTCCCTTACGCCACGAGTCCATTGTTTTACAACGTTGATATCTCTATAATTCTTAGATAAACATTGTAAAGTGCTTTGTCCCCTTTTAATCAATGACTCATATTACGTGACAAACGTGTTTTAGATGACGAATTTAATTAGTTTATGATATTGTTATAAGCTTTTGGGTGCTATTTGTGGCGCAGGGCCACGAGTGGGGCTGTAAACGCGCGAGATTTGATTGCCAGTCTTGAAAATGAACTATTTAATATTTCCATTTTCGTCCTTTTGGTGTCGAAGCAAAGCGCGGCGTTCAATTCCGCCCCTCAACACGCATTGTCTCCAGAATTTGGCGGAAAGTGGGTGACGGAAGTGTCTTAATGGGAACCGAGCGTCTGAACACTAGATCCCCAGGTTCTCCCTTGAATGGGATTTTTTTTAATCTTATCAAGTTATCTTTCAATACTCGATTACTCGGTAAGAATATTACACAATCATATTTCTACTTATCTTACTCGTAAAGAAGTCTGAGAATTATATTTAAATTAAAAGTACCTCGTGTGACATTACATGATTGCATTCGGCTGTTGCTAAACGTAATTAAATTAAATGAAGAAAAAATTAAGAGCGATGTTAGTTGTCGAAAATTTTATTCTTCGTAAAGTCAAAGTATCTGTATTCATTTTGGCATGAAACAAAATGTAAACGAAGAAATACTGTTTTTAAAACTTTTATGTAACTTTTTAATACAATCCTAACCTTTTTACCATACAATCTCCTTCGACGTGACATTGGCGATTAGTGCTGAACCGGCACGTTATAGCAACAGCAACGCCATAAACAAGGAATAACACCAAAGTTTTATCAGCTTCACGCTGTATCCCGCACACAGCAGGGTTACGTAGAAGGAACCTAGTGTTAAGACACCCCCCCACTTTTCGGCGAATTCTGGAAACTTTTTGTGTTGAGTGGCGGAACTCAACGCCGTTCTTTGCCTCGACACCAGAGCGAACAAATGAAAATATAAATGTAAATAAATATTTCATTTTCTCGAGTGGGGATCGAAATATACAGGGTGGNGATAAAAATCGTGAAATGAAAAAAAAATCCTACGTCCAAACTGTTGAGGTACCTTGATTAATTTCTTAGGTGTGGGTTTGAAATATATTACCCTATATGCAGTTTCAATAAAAGAAGCGCTGCCTCTTCCACCCTGTATACTACAATTTTTAATATAAAATAATATTTTTTTAATATTCTAATACAAGAAGATTTTTGTACAAATTAAAAGCTGTACGAAAGGAACATAACTATGAGAAGAGTAAAGGAGTCAAAAGTTTCAATATCTAGACGGAGAGAGGAAAAGAAAGAGATAAAGACGAAGAGAAAGGTTAAATAGTTATTATTACGGTATTATTATATTATTTTCACACTACTTTGTAATACTTAAAAATATAATAAACTATATAAATGACTCGTTTTAACAATAAGATTTATTACACTGTAATGTCAATCACGATATACCTAAATATTTTTTTTAGTTTCACAGGTAGGGAGCCTAGTGTGAAGACATTCCACTCTGTTGAGGGGCGTAACTTAACGCCACAGATAAATATAATAATAATATTTTACTAATTTAATCTTAATTTTGGAACGCATTTCGAAATATTTTTATAATTAAATAATATAATTTAATTGGTTTAGAGGCAGTGTTGAATAATTGTCAATTTCTTTATATAAATAAAAAAACGCGACTGAAAAGTGATGTCACAGTTTTATTCTTTTTCCTTTGATTCATACTTTCTGTACATAGGTAGGAGGTCGTGATAATACGTTCAATGACAATATTTTAGACTTATTAAATCGATTCGTTTTCTTCATATTTTTCGTAAATATGTAAATACTATTCAATAGTTGTTAGAGGCTAGTACTGGTCGCGGTAGTATTTGTGGTTGACCGACTTCCCATTCAGCTGCGCCCGGTGGTCCATATTTCTTAGGTTTCAATACAAACATAAACTGTAATGATAAAAATATTAAATATTTGAAAAACACCAGAAATAAAAACATCTGTACGTTTTTCCCGTATGGCAGAGAGAACTTAGAGTGAATCTGTTCTCTGCTTTTCGCACTTCAAGACAATGCGTTTTGCGGTGAACGATAGATACTCAATTTAAAATCATTTAATTATTGTAGAGGCCAATTCACGGGAAGTCCTCTATATGTTTTAATTACGCGGAGAATTTCATACCAAAGCATTTTTTTTGCAGCAAAAACAATTTTTCAGTGCTCCAAGGAACCATAGACATTAGTAGGTATTTGATATTCAGCTTAATGCCTCCACGTAATCTCTAGAGAAATGATCTTGACAGACAGACAGATCTACGTCAAACATATCAAAGTAATCCAGTTTAAAACTTTTCTTTTGAGGTAGTGAACCCTAAAAAACCAAATACTCACAACAATAACCCCAAACACAGCGCCCACAGCAAAGCCAACGGCCACGTCGCTCCAGTGATGTCTGTGGTCCACCACCCTCGAGAGGCCGACGTACCACGCCCCCATTAGCACTGCGAATTGCACACCGTGGCGAAGCAGCTTGGAGCCCCGCCATTTGCCTTTTAGTTGGACGTAGAACTGGTAAAGTTAAAGGTTTATGTTTTTTTGTATTGATATTTTGAAAAAAGTAACGTAGCCTAAAATAATGAAACTTATTAAAAAATACTTTTGTCCTTTCTTTTGTTTTAACTTCACGCCGTACATCGCTGCATCCCGTACATTGCAGAGTAGACAGAGGAAACCTAGTGTTAAGGCACTCCATTTCCCACTTTCCGCCGAATTTTTCGAGACATTGTGTTCAGTGGCGAATTTATGAAATTAAAATTTAGTTTCACCTAACTTGAAAATCAATAAATATATAAAATAAAACTTACAATAAAGAAAATAGCACTGTACATAGCAAAACTGGAATGAGCGCTCGGGAACGAAAGACGCATGTCCTTCAGCTCGGCCGCGTTGCTGTGCGCGCAGGTGAACTCCTGGATGTAACCCAAGGAGTTTAGGTTCGATGACGCGACGGGGGTTGGTTTACACATCTGGAATATAAGGGAAAAATATTAGAATCTATCATTTTATATATAAAATACCTGTAAATTTAGGTTCACGAAATATTATATTGATCTAATTCTTATTATAGTGATATTATCGTTTCTATCGTTTTGTATATTGGTAAACGATGGAATAATTAAACTTTTAGGCATTCAATGTTTAATCTTTACATTGTTTAACACTGTATCCCGTTGTATATATAGCAGGGTAGCCAGTACCCAGGGGTAAACATGAATAGCGGAACATAACGCCACCCCTTGTCTTCTTACCACATTCCTCTGATTCATAGCCTGATTCACATGAACGATAAAAATATAAAATAGTGTAGAACATAATAAAGATGAAAAAACTTACTACTTACATCAAAAAAATACGGCCTAAGTCTGCCAATGACATATTTAGCGGAATTCACAGTGAACTGCTGGCACGCTGCGCCGAAAGCGAACACGCCTATCGCGGTGTAGCTCTCCCATATCCACCCGGAGACGAGCGAGCCGGAGAGGAACTTGTCACCCACGCCTTTGCCGCGCCTGTCGCGGACGATTTCTATGATTATTATCTGGAATTTTGAATAGAAATTGTAAGTATAGAATAAAAGTAGCGTTGAGCAGGGGCACAAGCGTGTGATTGTAAACGCGAAAGTTTAGGGGTTCGATTCCCACTTGAGGAAATGAAATATTTATTATTTTCATTTTCTTCACTCTGGTAACGAGAATAAATTTTATGCGGGGAATTGAAGATTTTTTTTCATTACATAATTGTGGCGTTTAGCTTCACCACTCAACACGCAATGCCTCCAGAATTCGGCGGAAAGGCTGACTGCAGTGTCTTAACGAGAACAGGGTGTGATGCATCGTAAAGCTTAAAATTTTTTTTTTTTTTGGTTAGGTCACTTTCATTTATTAAAATGCGTAAATACATGAACAATCAATAAATAGTCTAAAGTGTATACATATCTATATATATAAAATCGAAAGGTCACTCACTCATCACGAAATCTCAGAAACTACAAGTGCTAGGAATCT